>JAUTXW010002057.1:0-390772 GCA_030620095.1 Kuschelorhynchus macadamiae | reverse complement strand
TGTGTAGCATTTCGTTCAGGTTGGTCTTGCTTCTCGCTCAGAAAATACCATATTTGATACCTTTCTGACCAACAGTTTTTCAGTAAATTAGCTGTGAAATCAAAATTTCTTCGTTTTAACACGAATTACTCTGAATTCACGTTGTTAAAATTGACAATTTAATATTAGGAGGACATGATATCATCATAAATTGAACAAAAGATTGACAGTCCTGTCAAAACAGCAAAGTGTCAGAATATTGTCATCAGTAAATAAATAAATATTGTTCTTTGATGATGCGATGCCGAAATAAAAACAAGATAGAAGCTTTTGCAAGTTTATTATAGAGATTTCAAGAAACAGGAAATGTTGCTTTCAAAAAAACGTAAAGTAATTAATAAACCAGTTACCAATGAAGATAATGCTTTGACAGTATTAATAACAGATCTTTTTTTACAAAAAAAATAAATTTAATATAAATCAACAAAAACAATGTAATTGAAACTTATAAAAGATGTTCAACTAAACCACCGTTTTGCTGAAGGCACATTTCGAGTCTATCCATAAATGAAAGTTTCACTTTTCTCAAAGTCAGATCTGAAATGTTGCGAAAACTGCTTATTATTTTCAACTTCATATCTTCCATTGTGGTTGGAACCTCTTTATAAACTTCTTCTTTAACATGTCCCCATAAAAAGAAATCTAGTGGCGTTAAATCGGGTGACCTCGCAGGCCAGTTAACTGGTCCACCTCGCCCAATCCAATGCTCTTCTTTCCAATTATTGAGAAAATGTCTTACATGCCTATGGTAATGCGGGGGTGCTCCATCATGTTGGAACCATAAGGAATTTCTTAACATTAAAGGTAAGTCTTCGAGCAATACGGGCAACTCATTTCTCAAAAAATTTAAATCCACTTCTCCCGTTAAATGCTCTTCAAAGAAATATGGTCCTATAACATGAGAGCCAATTATACCTCCCCAAACATTAATTGACCATTTATTTTGATGGTCCACCTGACGAATCCAATGTGGATTTTCGGTTGAATAATAGTGCATATTATGTTTGTTAACTAAGCCGTTGCTTTTAAAATTTGCTTCATCTGAAAACAGCACCCTATCTACAAAACCCCGATTATCCCAAATTGTATTTAAAAACCAAATTGAAAACTCTTGTCGTTGGACGTAATCGCGATCATACAGTTCTTGGTGTAATTCAATGTGGTAGGCATGATATTTATGTTGTTTCAGAATCCGTTTAATACTAGTGCGTTCAATATCAGTAGCTCTCTCAATTTCCCTGGTACTTGTGTGTGGATTTTCTTGCACTGTTAATAACACTGTCAAAGCATTATCTTCATTGGTAACTGGTTTATTAATTACTTTACGTTTCTTAAAAGCAACATTGCCTGTTTCTTGAAACCTCTCTAATAAACTTGCAAAAGCTTCAGGTCTTGGTTTTTTTTCGGCATCGGGATATCGTACCGCATAAATCCTGCTTGCTAGTAAAGGGTTTTTTTGACACTCGCCTAACATAAAAGTCATGTTTATCAACTCTGGAGTACTCAAACTCATTGTTTCTTAACAATTTCTCGGCTTATCGTCAAAAAACAATGGTAATTGATGCCAATTCTCTGACACTTTGCGGTTTTGACAAGAATGTCAATCTTTCTTTTCATTTATGGTTATATCATGGCCTCCTTATATTATAGGTAGTCAATTTAAGCAACGTAAATAATACCGTTTCTGTTAGAATGAGTAAATTTTGGTTTTACGGTTAATTTACTAAAAAACTGTTGGTTAGAAAGAGATCAAATAGGGTATTTTCTGAAAGCTGGCGATGTTATCTTTAATATGACAGTAAAATATATGGGGTGTTCCATTTAAAAAATTCAATCCAAGGTAAATTTGCAAAACTTGACCACCCTGTATAACAGTGAATAATTTTGAACGACTTACAAGCGATTATTGTAATCCTAGATACAATACATTTTATAGAATATTTGGTTTTTCCATGCCTGATTCAATTGTTAAACACAACAAAACAAACAAACCTCATATCAAAATGATCGTAACGAATAGGAGAATCAACTAAAATAATAATATACCGGGTGTCCCATTTAAAAAAACACAAGTTTGGTTCACCACGAACTTTTCAGACCACCCTGTATAATGGGTATAATTTTAAAACACAGCGTTCTTGACTATCAATCATATCCCAAAAATGTTTTTTCAAATTCCTCTCCGTTTGCCCACAATCGTCCACCCCATCTTGGTTGCACCACCCTGTATATATATATATATATATATATATATATATATATATATATATATATATATATATATATATATATATGTATATATATGTATATATATATATATATATATATATATATATATATATATATATATATATATATATATATATATATATATATATATATATATATATATATATATATATATATATATATATATATATATATATATATATATATATATATATACAGGGTGTCCGGGAAAATGTGGGAGATCTCTCGGACTCAGATAGAACATTAAAAAATAAGATGACAAGTTCCCATAAATTTTTTTCCTAGCGGCCCTCCCTAGGGAGATACGGCCCCCTAAAGAACCCCACTGGAAATCGGTTTTTCTAGAATAACTTTTAAACGACTCAATATAATTTAACGAAAATTTAATATGATAGACAGTAGTAAGGACCTCTCAAAATACTCCCTTAAAACATAATTAGCTTGTTTAGTTTACCAGGGACGGACTAGATTGTACATTTTAACGCTCAAATTTTTAACACCCTGTATGATAAGGAGTTAAAAAAAATAAATTTGGATACCTTGAACATTAAGCTAAAGAAAAGGTACTCTTGTTCATTGTCGATAAAATGAACCGTTTTCGAGAAAAAAAATAATAAAAGTATTAATGTTTTATTATTTTTTATTTATCAGTATTAAAGAATGCACTTTTTTACAAACGTTACTATGGTACGAAATAAATAATCTCGCATTGACGTGTGCATTTGAAATCTTCTTGACACGTTGATCTTTTTGTACCTACTTCGATATTAATTTATTAAATTTTGAATACCTTGGTAAATTTAATTCGATAATGGGATACACATTTAGTGAGTATGCAGATATGCATCTTATGTACGGACTTGCATCTTGCAATGCTTATGAAGCAAGAAGGTTGTATGGAGAAAGATATCCTAATCGCAATATTCCAAATGAGAAAACATTTCAGCGAATTGACCAACGTCTAAGAGAAACTGGTGGGCAATTCTCAATTAATAAGGTAACATTATTGACGTTCATTAATTATTTTTAGGAAGTTTTGGGAAAAGGAGTACTGATGCTGGTGTGAGGAGAACAGTACGTACGGTGCAATTGGAGGAAGATATTTTGGATACTGTAGCTGATACTCCCTCAATAAGCACTCGAATATTAGCCGCGCAGCTTCATGTGTCAAAAAGTACAGTTGCTGAAGTACTTAAAGAACAGTTGTTATACCCTTATCATCTGCAAAAAGTGCATCAACTACTTCCTGAAGATTTTCCTCGAAGAATCCAGTTCGCAAACTGGTTGTTAGATCAACAACGAACAAACCCAAACTTCATTAGCATTATTCTTTTTACCGATGAAGCAGGATTTACCAAAGATGGTATTGTAAATTTACATAACTCGCATGTATGGGCTGATGAAAACCCTCATGCCACTGTCGTTCATCATCATCAACATCAGTTTCAATCCATTAATGTTTGGGCAGGAATAATCGGCAATTTTTTCATTGGACCATGCGTATTACCGGCACGTTTGAATGGTGAACTTTATTTAGAGTTCCTTCAGAACGCTTTTCTAGATTCAATAGAGCATTTGCCACTTGAAACCCGCCAAAGGATGCATTTTATGCATGATGGAGCTCCACCCCATTTTAGCGTTGCTGTACGGGACCACCTAAATAACGTCTATGGAAACCGTTGGATAGGCAGAGGAGGTCCCATTGCCTGGCCTCCACGGTCTCCCGACCTAACGCCAATGGATTTCTACCTGTGGGGTCATCTCAAAACCTTGGTGTATTCCTCTCCGGTTGCTACTAGGGAGGAACTTTTACAGAGAATCACGTTTCATTGCGATATGATAAGGAACAATGCTGGGTTGTTGTGGCGAGTACAGCAGTCCTCTATTCGTCGTGCCCGCGAGTGCATCACAAATCACGGAGCACATGTTGAACTCACTTATGAAGTTTTTAATTGACTTTTTTCTATTTAGCGTATTAGGTTGTTCAGGATCAAAACATATTTAATACTCCCAAAGTTGTATTCTTTTATTATTTTTTTTTCTCGAAAACGGTTCATTTTATCGACAATGAACAAGAGCACCTTTTCTTTAGCTTAATGTTCAAGGTATCCAAATTTATTTTTTTTAACTCCTTATCATACAGGGTGTTAAAAATTTGAGCGTTAAAATGTACAATCTAGTCCGTCCCTGGTAAACTAAACAAGCTAATTATGTTTTAAGGGAAGCATTTTGAGAGGTCCTTACTACTGTTTATCATATTAAATTTTCGTTAAATTATATTGAGTCGTTTAAAAGTTATTCTAGAAAAACCGATTTCCAGTGGGGTCCTTTAGGGGGCCGTATCTCCGTAGGGAGGGCCGCTAGGAAAAAAATTTATGGGAACTTGTCATCTTATTTTTTAATGTTCTATCTGAGTCCGAGAGATCTCCCACATTTTCCCGGACACCCTGTATATATATATATATATGTATATATATATATATATATATATATATATATATATATATATATATATATATATATATATATATATATATATATATATATATATATATATATATATATATATATATATATATATATATATATATATATATATATATATATATATATATATATATATATATATATATATATATATATATATATATATATCTTGTATTAAAATATATTCCATATAATATACGTGTAATACAGGGTGTAATTTAATTGGTGGCTAAAAATGCAAATTCCGAGTTAGCAGATACGCATTTCACCTACGGACTTGCTGACGGGAATGCGTTTATGGCTAGGCGGATATAGCAAGAGCGGTATCCAAATCGTATCATTCCCGATGCCAGAATGTGGTCAAGAATACACAGAAGCCTACATGAAACTGGGAGTCTTAGCATTCACATTAGTTCCAAAGGGGCACATCGCACGGTGAGAACACCAGAATTAGAGGAAGCTGTTTTGAACACAATTGAGGAACATCCAGAAACAAGTATTAGGAAAATTGCGGTAATGCTAAATGTTTCCCATTTTCTTATTTGAAAAATACTTGTCGACAATGTACTATACGCATATCATATTCAAAGTGTTCAAGCACTACTGCCGCGTAATTTTCCATTGAGTTTAAATTTCTGCCAATGGTTTTTAGAAAAACTTGTTGAAAATCCTTTATTTGATAACAAAATACCCTTTACTGATGAAGCTAATTTTTCCCGCAGTTCCATTCGAAATTTCCATAATAATCATGTATGGGCAGAAGAAAACCCACACGCAATTACTGAGGCCCATCATCAGGAGCAGTTTTCCGTGAGTGGATGGACTATCCTACCGCCACTTTCTTGAAAACGATTTGCCAATTTTGCTCGAGGATGTACCTCTTTTATTAAGAGAAGAAATGTGGTACATGCATGATGGTGCTCCTGCACATTTTAGCATTCATGGTAAGGAATTTCTAAATGAGGCTTTACCAGTCGCTGGATAGGACGTGGAGGAACTCAGTCTTGGCCTCCCAGGTCCCCTGATTTAAATAGTTTAGACTATTTTTTGTGGGGGCACCTCAAGACTAGTTTATACTACACTGGTTCAAACTGTAGAAGAACTAAGCCAAAAAATTTTACTTTGCCAAGCCATAAGAAATACTCCTGGAATTTTTGAAAGGGTTCGCCAATCCATGAGAAATAGAATTGAAGCCTGTATTCTAGCAGAAGGAGGACATTTTTAACAATTGTTGTGATAATTAAATTAAATATTAGTTTATTTTATGCATAGAAGTTGTCAAAACTTGTAAGATTTTTTTTTTAGTTTTCATGCATTGCAAAATCGCTAAAATCTTATGTGGTAGTTTGTAGGTAAGATCTGTTTTTGTTTAATTTTTATTAAATTAAAGTCAATCGATTAAAATAGCCACTACTACAATTCAAGTTTAATACAAAAAATGTATTAGTAAATATTATTTTGAGTATTGAGTCGAAAACGAATTTTTCATTACCATTAGATTTTAGAGATTTTGCCATGCATGAAAATTGTTTTTATTCTTTTACGCCAAAACAGTTCGTCGGACGAAAAAATGTCAAGAATTTAAATTTGTTGCAAAATAAATGAGGATTTCAAAAATAATTTCCGGAAAAAGCAGTGCCGTACCATATTTTTTTAGAAAAATCTTCAGTCTACATCCCGTACGGACGCCACTGGTAGAAATATTAAAAAGTCTTCTACATCAAAAAATGCCTATTAGTGCTTAGTAGGTGCGTGCCAAATTTTATGAAAATACTAAGAACAGTATTAAAGTTATGATAAGAAAACGATTTTTTTTTTAAAACTTTAACACCCTGTAGCTCAAAAGTTGAGAGGTTTAGGACGTATGTTCATATAAACCTTTCTTTCTTAAATAAGCTAAGAAATCATATCCTGCATTTTTAGCCATCAATTAAATTACACCCTGTATAATAATGTGCAAATTCCGCTGAGCCATTGGCCACTATTTATGAAATAATTTTAGCTATATGCCGACCGCATATAGCTAAATTTTACTAAAACTACAACATATCATGACCATAATAACAGATATTGCAATAATTTACAGATGCATTTCAAAAGTAATTTTGGCAAAAAATCTTTACTTTATTTTGCAATTCAAATTTATAATGAACTACCTCAATCTTTAAAAAGAATAACATTTTTCTCGAAATTTAAAAAGCTACTAAAGATTTTCCTTTTGGAGAATTAATTAATACATATATAGATTATATATATATATATATATATATATATATATATATATATATATATATTTATCTATATTTATATATATATATATATATATATATATATATATATATTTTTATATATATATAATTATATATATTCTTTTTTTTTGGACAATTTATTTTTTTTGTTATATTTTTATAGTTCTGTAATGAACTTATCATAAGTTAGTTGGGAATAAAATTATTATTATTAAGTAAATTGTAATCAATACTTGAATATCTATTATTTTTTAATTATTTCAATTGTGGGCACAATAAAGTGATAGGCTTTGAATACTGTTATTACAGAATACTGCTTATATAAAATCTTACAAGGATGTTGTCGAAACTATTAAAATTATTTGCATCTGTGGTCTCTAATATTTTTACAATTTTTTGAATTTTGTTATTGGATTTCTTCAGCTCTATCTGTCGATGGTAAACGAATATTTGCCGCCGACCTAGATAGGAATATAATTATAATGAGATATTCATTTCTTTTTAGATCTTGGTACAATCCCAATATTATCCGAATAAGTATATAGCGAAGTCGTAATTAAATACTTCTCTTAAATAATTTTTATTGACATACAATCCTACTTTCTTATTTATTTTTTAAAGCAAGGATATGGGATACATTACCTGAAGAATAAAATAAAAACTATTTTTCATTGCTTTGTACCAGAACGATTTTATTATTTTTGAGTTGAATATTTGTTATAATTAATTTATTTTTAGATGATTTCCCTGCTATCGATCAAATAGAGCAGCCATTATATCCGAGGTCGCCCATGGAAATAATGCTTTTGTCAATATTAATATTAATAAGTATCATCGTAATGGCATATGGCTTTGTTGTTCTTTATAAATGTATATGCTCAAGAAATTACGCGGAATGGCGTGCTTCATGGTACCCTGAAAAAAATGAGGAGCCTATTGATGAGCAAGTTATGTTGGAGGCGGTACCAGTGGTTCTGGATGGACATTGCCAAGAGGTAAATATTATATTGCTATTAATACCAAGAATAACATAATAAAATATATAGTGTATCTAAGAAAAACAAATATAAAACTTCAGCTATATTTTTTTGAAGAAAAAATTGAAGAATTTTAATTGTTTTAGAAAATTTTTTTGTTTTATGTGGAAAATTGATGTAAAATTGGCGGGTCAAAAATTTGGACATAAGCATATTTTGTTCTTAATGTATTGTTTAGAATAGTAAGAAGTATTAAATTACGTGTAAAAAATTCAATTGGCCTTGAAAATAAAAACATGTTACTGTGTAGTTTTGAAACCCGGCAAACAATACTATTATGGATTCACTTTATAACAAACACTTCTTTTATGACTATAGCTTTATTAATCTCACAGTATAACTGGATTTATGGTAACTCATGTATCAAAGCAATAATTCTAAATTAATTGAGTTCATGAGATATTCTTGATATGACCGAAGGTACGATGAGATGCTCGTTTACTCATTAGCAACCATACCACAAACATAATGTGACTTAAAAGAGAGGGTTCGCACAATAATCGGGTTATGTTTGTGATAAAATAACAGGCGATGATTGAATGAACATACATTGGTTTTTTATTTCTAGGTGGAATGCATAGCAACTGATGGAGTACATTTAGCTAGCATATGTTTAGGAGGGCAACTAAAAATCTGGGATAATAATATGGGTGAAATAGTGGCCATCATCGATAGAAAAGCCCATTTCTCCCAAAACGACAATGAATATGGTTTTTTCTTGGAAAATGACGATCCTTCAGACTACGAATCGGGTTCGCCTCCTTCAAGGGACGAAGTATTTCCTTTACTTGTTAATAGAATTAATACCGATTTTTCAAATCTGAAATCGCGAATTTCTGGTGATTCTTTCAATTCCAAATATGAATTTTACAAAGCGTATAAATTTCATTACATAAGTGATAAGTCCAGTGAAAAAACTCCAGTGAGACGAAACTCAATTAGACATAGACGATTAAGTGCAGATGATGATAAATCAGATACTTCAAGCAGGAAGGCTAGTGACTGTGGTGGCAAAATGTCGTCTGTTTGGTGCATGGACTATGTTGATAATCTCATCATTATTGGATGCGCTGATGGAAGACTTGAATTTTGGGAAGCTACTAACTGCAAAATTAAGGTAATAAGATAATGTTGCATTAATACAATTATTTTAGCCTGAAAATAAGTCTTACAAAATAAATTGAACATGTTGATAAAATAGAATTTCATCTTTTGTTGTTATTAAGTTTATGCTAAATAGAACACAAAAAACCTTTTAACACTAAAAAACCAAAAGTTTCTCGGTGAATTAGTATTGGCGATGAGTAAGGTTAAACATAAAACTAACTAAAGTTGCTTGGGAATAGGTGAAATATAGGTGTTACCCATGATAGGCTAGAGTCGCAGTAGGGCAGTAAAGGGTCTGGAAGTTCTATTTAATTATTTATTTATTACATTTACGGGGGACCCTATTTTTACCTTTTATATACATTACAAAATCAATTATTATAATAAAAAGTAAATATGTGACTTGAGTGAAGTGTATTAGCAAACTGAAGGTGATTATGGATTACACCCAATTAAGTTGTATTGTATTTAATCTATATGTAAAAAGATATTGAGGTAATGACTCTGCTAATGGAAAAGCAGACAAAGGTTAAGAGATTCTGGTTTCCAGGTTTAGATGGCGCCGTAATTTTTTTGAGAAAAACCGTACTTTAAAATCGAAGTTCGCATTTTGTATACTGAGGTTTCTTAAAAACTGCATTAAGCAAAATTTTGTGAAATTTCTTTCAAGCAAATTTAATGATATTCAAATATTTTAAATTGTAACTAATTTGTTTAAATTATTACTTGCGTACTAAGTCACATTTATCCCTGCTAATTTTTTACGTCTTGAACCACTTAATATATATGTATAGATGAAGCTTCTTGGGTATAATAATTAAACTTTAGAATTTTAATTCATGTTTAATTCCTTTTCTTGATTTTTTTATACTTGTAAATGGCGTTTGTCATCTTTCAATTTGATTTTTTCATAAATCTAGATATTTAATGTTTATTTAGTAAAAGATGAAAAGTTACAACCAAGAGTGACCAACTTACCTAAGACCATTGTACAACTTACCATAATTTACTATGTCTAATATTACACATTAAGAATAGTGAGTCAACTGTTTACAGTGTTAGGATATATAACCTATACTTCTTAACACAAACGGATTATACATTTTAGTTGACGTTGGAAACGTTTCTCATTACTACAGCCAAATGAAATCCATTGGAAGTTCATTATGACAAAGATTAATGTCTTACACATGGTAGGAGAAAGACTAAAATGTGAAAGGTTATTTATTAAATATAAAGGCAAATTTCGAGATAAATATTAATTTAATACTTAAATTCTAAAATCCTCAAAGGCTTAGTTGTCGACCTGCTGGGTGCTAAAATACACTTTTTTTTTTGTATTTCCAATATCATATTGCCACACCCTAGACAAGGTTTGCCAGGGGTACAAATCAAAAATCTGACTTATTCCTCCCCTCAGTACAAGAGAACTCGGGGGGCGAAGGAGCGAAACTCCTGGCCTGGGCCAGGGAAGGTCTGCACAGATTGTCAGATCAATAATTCGAGGCTACCATGTGTTTGTGATGGTGATAAAGCACCTTTTATCTCGCTAGAGAGAAGCAAGATTCCCACAGGGCGGAAGACCTCCATGAAAGTGTCCGAGACTATGTCAAAAAATACACATCCTGAGATTGAGGACAAGAATTGTATGAGTTTTATTTAATCGTTCTTATGAAAAGGTGTTCAGCGCGCTACGTTTTTATGTCATTATTATTTTTTGAGTATATAACGCACTAGTTTTGATGGAAAATAATGGTATAATTAAGTAAATAATGTGAATTTATATAAAACATACTCTATTTTTATAATAAAAATAGATTATAAAATGCTTAATCTTGTAAAAATATTTTTATTTTTAAGTAAATTGATCGGAAAATGTAGGTGAAGCGGCGCGTCCTCTGGCGAGCCGCCACTGCTTTCCCCCTGCAAACGTGGGTATTAGATAGGTTTTATGAAAAGAAAAACCCGCTATCTAGAAAATTTTGACTTTATTCTCATAAAATCAATCTCACACCCACTTTTTGTCGAGTTTCAAGTCATTTGAACTTCCACTGAATTTTCACTACATTTTCTCGAAAACGACTAGTCCAGTAAGAAATTATCCAAAATATGTTTTAAGTATTTTCACCTGATCTAACCTTAAAAGCTTTGAAATTAAGAAAAAATTACAACATTAGGTACCTACATACTATTTTTTTTTTGTTAAAAACCTCCGGAAAATATTTATATTTTCGTCTATGATTAAGATAAATGACATGAAAATATAAATGTACCCTGTTGTTTACATTCTCTATGAATCCATCATTTTCTCTCGAGATAGCGTGTTTACCAATCTGTGACCAGATTATAAGTGAAAAAATCTTTTGTAGTATTACCTAAAAAAACAAGCTATTTGTGAAATTCCGGGCATAAAGTACCACGTAAAATATTTTAAAACTGATACTTAAGTAGCTTAATATAATTAACTCAAACCGAATCAGCGTTAGCCGAAATTTAAATCTTCTGTAATTAGTATTTTTTTATTAAAAGAAATAAATTACAGAATGATGGGCAATGTCGCAGCGCGCCAGCTGATGACTAAATAGTACGGAATCCTTCATAATTTCCAAGTTTGTGAGAAGTCTGACAGTGCGGTGTTGAAGTCGTCTGGAGAAGTGTTTTTTTTTATAGTCAAAATAATAAAAAAATGCAAAATAATGGTTTTGATAAAGGCACTGGTTTAAGAGACTTCTGCCTTCGAAATGGCAAAAAATGCATTTTTTGAAAGCTCGTATTTCCCATAGCTAATGACTTACTTGTTGAAATTCAGTATAAGGAGGTTCTTGATGATGCTGAGTAAGAATCGAGAATCAAAGCTCCTACGCCAATTAGAAATGTCAAATTTGAATATGTCAAAATAGTCATATTTTAAATCCATACACATCACCAAAATTTGAAACTAACTGGGTAGTTAATTCCTGAGATTCCAGTGAACCAATTTGCTATTTTTCTATTATTTTCCTAAAGTAATGTAAAATTCCAAATCTCTGAGAATTATAAATGTAAGCTTAAGTCTAAGCTAAAGTCAATTTGTCTGAAACCAGGGAATTATATTACAGATGTTTTCAAAGTTTTCCCCTATTCATTTAATATTTTCTTTTTATTTCTTTGAAAATTTGTTACACTAACTCTAAGGGGAATTTTATTTGTGATTTGTGATTTTAAGGATTATGTATATGAAATGTCTTTGCACAGATGAGAAGAGGGTATTTCGTGCAGTTAAGTTTTTATTCAGATATGTCCTCGTACCAAGACCATGCGACACGTAATCTTCCCACGACGGTTTTTTGAAATACAAATTAAAACATGTCTTTATGTATAGTTATCTGATATTCATAAGTTTCGTTTCTCTGAACAATCTGTTTGTTGGATACGTCCGTTTTTTAAACATGTTTATTTAAAAAAAAAAGTTTTGGAGTATAAACAAAGGGGTCAGCACATTGTTACAAGCTGCTCTCCATGCGGAGATCCCGTAATTAAAGTAAAATTTGTATATGTTTTTTCTTAATTTTTCCATAATAAAGTTAATATGTTCATGTCATCTCATATATTGATCAAAGTAGACTCCAAGATATTTTATTTTTTCTGTTTGTTTAATTTTATTTTAACATTTACAGTTTTCAAAATATTTACAACCCCAATCATGAATTTTTATTGATACATTTTATGGTAGGTTACGATTTGACATTGTGAAAAATAATATTTTTGATTTATCTATGTTAAGTGTTAATAGACTCTTATCCAACCAACAATACGTTTCTCCAAATGTTGTCATTTATTAATTTTACTCTATCGTCTGCATAGCACACATGCCTATTATCAGAAGTATTTGTAAGGTTATTCACGTAGATTAAGAAGAGGATCGATCCAAATTTTGTGCCCTGTGGCACACTACTTTCTAAAAGGATCTGGTTTATGGCCCTCATTGAAACTCTTTGTGATAAATTCAGTCACCTCGGCAATAGCATTGGTACTGCAACCATCTCTAAACCCAAATTGGTGTTCGGATTTTATTCTATTTTTTTTTAATAGTCCCAAAGTCTTAATTTTATGCATTTCTCAACTATTGTACTCAATGTACTTATGATTGCAATAGGTTTGTAGTTAGTTTTTTGTCTTATCGCCCGATTTAAATATTGGTATTACAATGTCATTTTAAAAAATATCTGAAAAAATGCCTGTCTCGAGAATACTATTTACCAGGTGCTGTAGCCGTTTCACCAAGGCAAGTGACTTTTCCTTAACAAATTCAGCAGAAATACCATCTTCGCCCGTAGCTACTCCATTTTTTAATGAAATTATTTCTTTCAATAATTCTGTTCCAGAAATTGGAGACACAAACAATTTTGTTTCCAAGTTTTAGGCCTATTTTGCAAAAGTATTTATTTAATTCTTGTGCTATGCCTATCTCGTCTGAAATATCTATTCTATTATCATCTTTAATAACTTGTATCGAATGTTTAATAGTTTTGTCACCTATGGCATGTTTTATGGAGTTCCACATTTTTTGTGGGTTTTTTAGATTGTTATTAATTAGTACATATTATATGTATGTATGTATATATATATATTTATATATATATATATATATATATATATATATATATATATATATATATATATATATAATATATATAATATATATATATATATATATATATATATATATATATATATATATATATATATATATATATATATATATATATATATATATATATATATATATATATATATATATATATATATATATATTCTTGATTAGTGACAAGGTCTAGTGAAGTTCAATGTAAGATGAAAAATTACCTACGTATTAGAAAAAACTTCCTGCACGTTCGACCTTAAAAAATGTGTTATGTTCACGCGCTGCAGAAATACAAAAACATGAGTTCGATTTACCATTTCAAATTTTGCAGTTATGTAGACAAAGGATCAATGCAAGGCGATGAAGAGCCATTTTGTGGAAAGAAAATTATATGCGACGGCATTTGCGTCAAAAAGTGATCAAAATATGGTCGAAAATGGACAAATCTACTTCTATTTTATAATTCTAGATTTGATTTTTCCATAAAAATTCAAATTTAGCTCCCAACTATACATATTTCTTTAATTAAATCACATTGAAGCTATTACATATAACTCTTACAGCTTTAACATAATATTGCAGCAGCGGAAGACTTGCAAATGTTCCATAATACTGCGTGCAGTTCTCCCACATCACGAGGAATTCGGCCAGGAAATGTCTTTATTAACATTTTGTTTTTATTTCACCAAGCTTTCGAAATATTTTTATATTTTATTTTAGGGTCCCTAAAATTTAAAGAATTTGATTTAGTTAATATTAGTAATATTAATATTCTATCTAGACTTACATTATTTATTAATTATTTATTAATGTTTTTCCTTTTGAGACATGAATCTAGGTAGGTAGCACTTTTTTGTGCAAAATTATCGATAGATATATTGATAAATAGCTGTTATTAAATAATTTTCTTGATGTATTGTTAGCATATACATACTGTTAAATAAGAAGCAGTTTCAAAAAAGACAAATTAATTTCTTATACAGGGTGTACCATTAAAAAAACCAAGCATTGGTCATTATTTCAAAACCTGTAATATTTAGAAAAAACTGACTACGCCACTGGATTCTACGTAAAAAGTTCAGGTTGTTAGATATCTGAGGTACCAGGGATACCTGAAAATGCAATATTCTCAATATCTCCCTGTAGCTCGGAAACTAAGAGGGCTATGACTATTTTGTTTGCGGCATCTTTGATTCACAAAAAAGTAGCTTTAGTTCGCGATAATCGCAAGGTTCTATCTATAAAAATAAGCGAGATACACCGCAACTACAACAAAAATGGGACACCCTATACGAAGAGATTGTATTATTGTCTTATTACTCTATTTATAATTTATTAAGTAATTAAAATGGTCTTGTAGTGTGTCTTTGAAGACAGCAACGATTCTGGTGTTACAAACGTAAAACTAATAGGGTCTAGAGTCATTGCAGCGAGATTGTGTGGTTCCTTGGACTTTTTACAGCTGCAAACATACAATCAAGGAAGACCTGTAGATTGGAACTTCACATGTGCCTATAGGAGAACTCACATTCGTACTGGGTCAATGGGTTCTATTTCCGAACGTGAAACTAAAACCCAGGTAGGAAAAATTAGTTCAAAACTAGCATGTAGGAATCAATTGAATGAAATTTCATTACATCACACAACTGATAAAACAGGTTATTTGCGTTGTCGGAACGATTTTGATTTGTTTAAGAAGTGAAGCACAAGCTTATCGAATTAAAAAAAAAAATTATTATAAGACTCGGATTAAGGCTAGTATGACAATGGTGTTAAAATTAGACTTAATTTTGTAATTTTGTTTCAGAATGATTCTGAGGATCTAAGGTGTATTAAAGTTTTAAGTGTAAAAGCTCACCAACAGCCGATTACATGTTTGGATTGTGAAGGAGGTAGAATAGTGACTGGAAGTCAGGATCATACTCTAAAAGTCTACAGAGTGGAAAACGGAGACCCATTATATACACTTCATGGCCACTGTGGACCTATAACTTGCCTTTTCATTGACAGGGTGTGCCCCGCTACGTCAGGTAGCGGATCTCAAGATGGAATGTTATGTGTTTGGGATTTGTTATCAGGTAAATGTTAATTAATTTCTGCTAGTTTTGCTTAAATACTTAACCATAAAAACCAACGTAAATTTAAGTGGTGTTAGACAAACGAACAGGAAAACAATAAATAATTCGGATATCTCTACAAAAAAATAAAAATCAGGGTTGTATCATAATTTAAAAATATGTATCTAGTAAATAAATAAGTGAAAGTGAAAGCATCGTAAGAAAATGTATTTGTTAATTATGTTATATTTATAATTTCTTTTATCATTTACCATTCTTGCTATTATCATAATAATAAAATTTAAGGAAATATATAAGGTAATATTGGTGTTTCAATTTAATAATATTAATTATTTTGAGTAAATATATATTACATCACAAAAGGTGAAGTTCGATGGGTTCTTCCACGTATACATACATAAATATTCGAATACCCAAAATACATACAAATAAGCAATTACAACAGGAATTATTACACGTGACATTGTTCTAGTAATGATAGTTATATAAGTTCTACTTTAAAACAATGCTTTGACACACTTCATCATGGTATAAAGTTGCACTTTGTTGAGCATACATGTTACTCTATATAGAAAACATCACTCAAAAAGTGCATTTTTATGTGGGAATATATCAAAACATATTATCTCTCAAATCTAAGTTGTGAAGGCCCCTTCTAAATTAAACAATTCATACAAAAAATTCAGGACTCTTAAGCTCAAATACAATTTTAATTATCCCTCCCATAAAATATCTATATTTAAAATATATTTTTAGATTACTCTAAGAATTACATATCGGGGCATTGGTGACTTTGTATTTTAAGTATACAGATCTAAAACAAAAATTTTGAACACATTTTAAATTGATTTTAAGTTCTGCAGACAAAAAATGAAAGAACACTGGCAAACAATATTCAAATATGGGAACGAAAAATATATGTCTATTTTATGTTTAGCGTTATCATGAAAAATATTATGGCACTGAGAAAGAATTTCACCTATATCTGTGGTTAGTCTTCGTTTTGTGAATTCGCTTCAAACTCCAATGGAAAAGAAAATTAAAGAAAAGTCTTACTTTTTAAGAGGAATGATCTTGAACTCTAATCCTCCAAATGTTTTTTATCTTAAACATTTTGAGGGTTCCTAGATCTAAAAAAAAAAAAACATGTTTGCATTTCTGTCTATCCTTGGCAAAAACTAGACCGTCTATTAAAATATTTAATATTTAATTAAGAATGGTGACAAATTAAAAACATTTAAAAAACAGTAAAATGCTTCCTTCTTACAAAAAAAAATGTATGCTGGAGTGTTCGGTTGTGTTTATAACACTCTTTTAGATGTGAAATTATAGGTTATTTGGTTAAAAAAATGGGAAATTAATTTTTACACGGGCTAGAGCGAAAGCTTTAACTCAATTAAGAAATCATAGTTCATACGTGTAAAAATGGAGTCACTTTTCGACGTTTCGCCTTCGATTGCACGAGGCATCTTCAGGGATCATTCAGTGTTCCGATCTCGTGAAGTTAAGAACGTGTCAAAATAGAATCTCTTCCCGACGCTTCGTCTTCGATTGCACGAGGCATCTTCAGGGATGAGACTTTGCGTGAGACTCTCTTCATAATAACATTTTCTTTTTAACCGGGAAAATGGAAAGTAACACGATTTTCTTATGAACAATTAGAAAATAAATATTTTTGTTGCGGCTAAAGACCGAAATAAGTTATTCTTAATATTATCTGGTTAAGATCGCTATTAACTCTACAATAGAGATATGTCGAATTAGCCTGATTTTTATACTTATTTCGGACTTAACCAGCCTAATATTATCCGGTTAATATAGGTGGAAATACCTGACCAACGCCGGCATGTTACTTTAATGACCGCTCCAAAAAAAATACCGCGATTTTGTACCTTAATTCTTATTTCGTTCAAGTCGATCGTGAAATATTTCGCAGTTACGCAATATATATATATATATATATATATATATATATATATATATATATATATATATATATATATATATATATATATATATACTTCTTAATTCTTGGTGTACTGTGTTTTTTTTTACAAGTCATTTAGTGGTGTGTTTTGTGCAGTGTATAATTGTGATATTTGTAAAAGGTGTACAATACTATTTCTATGTGAAAATCAAACCTGGACAAATAAAGGTGAGACATGGAACAACGGAAATGCACTGAAAGACACATTTAAAAATAAAAAGTTCGTGTGTAAACTTTCCAGATTCCCGCAATATTTGCGACATTTATGACAGATTCCTCTAACCTAACCTGTTCTTCACTGATCTACTGCTCTCTTTCGCCCTTCACTGCCTTCACAAATCAGAGCCATACCAACAACACAATTGGCAACACTGCAGGAGGCTTACATAAATTCTTTACATTCTTTAAAAATTGTTTTCTTTTTAAATTTAATTTTCTAAGATTTTCTTTTGCCGCGCAGATATTTTAAGTAATATAGAACCGAATTGGACTGGTAGAACTGTATGGTCCCAGATATTTTGACATTCTTTTGTCGTATTGATGTAAATTTTAACTGAATAGAATCGTATATATTTTAGCTATATCTTAAGGTATTTTAACTTCTTCAACACACTGAGTAGTTGCGTTGTGGTCTGCTGAACTGAGTAGGTGGTCGCGCCCTTCTGCTCGGTGTTTTCTAGGGTTTCTATTATCACATTCTTGTTTGTTGAACGTGGTTGGAGTTCTGTCTGTGGTTATTTTGGGTTTATATATATTAAAGGATTAACATTTTATGGTGTTCTGAAACATGTTCAGAGAGGGCAGTCGACATTGAGCAGAATGTCGAGACTCAGGAGCTTAAAAAAATGGTTGCTGACTTGAAACTAGAGCTGGAACAGAAGAACGCGTATATAGAGCGCCTCAAACGAAATTCCATAGCATTTGAGAGTGATGCCCTTGATATTGAGGTCAGATATCTAAAGGATATAAACGACCTCAAGGAAACAATTAAAGTACTTAATCTTACAAAAAGCCTGACTCAATTATCACCAACAGATACTCCAACTCCAAAAATAACAAAAAGCTCTAAAGCCTGCCAGACAACACTAATTACTTATAGAAGCAAGGCAACGGAAACAAGTTTCGTAGAACCAAAGGGAATTACTAGTAAACAGAGAAAATTAGTTTCGGACCAACCAGTTAATGAGGATGGAAATAATTTGGCTAAAAAAAACCAAACGAAGACCAAGATGAAAGCAGGACAGAAAACACAAAAACCAACCAAAAAGGAAAACTCAACTAATGAAAAAAAAAACAAGGGAAAGTTAATAAAACCAACTGAGGAGGATGCAGGAAAATATGTAAGGATCAAGAATCCAAAAAACACCGTAGTGACCAACACAATAACTAACTCAGTAATCGAGGATACTGTAAGAGATGTGGCTGATAAAAACCGAATGATGCTCACGACATTAAGAGAACACAGAAAAGCTCCTAGCAAACCCCAACTCCTCATTATAGGTAATAATGAAATTAAGGGTTGTAGTTGGCTCCTAAAGAAAACAACTGGATCTCGATATGACATAAACTCTCAAAGACTAAAACATTCAACACTCTCAGACATTATCCAAGAGGCATATATATACGCAAAGCACTTTGGCAAGGACGATTATGTAGTGCTATTCCTCGGTAGAGAGAATAATAAGGTTGGCTCACATATCAATGAACAAGAACTAAGACAGTTCCTGGATTGGTCTCTAAGGACGAATGTGATAATTGTTGGACAGCCATACCATCTTTATAATAAGAACTTGAATAACTCTATTTATAACTTCAATACCACCATTTGGACCCACATATATAGCACGTGTTTTAATGGGGATTTCCTCGATTCTGAGAGTCTGAAAGAAAGTGTAAATGGTCACTTTTCATATTCCGAGAAATCAGAAATTGCCCTATATATTTGTAATAAATACTTAAATAAGATGATCAAGGCCATTATGAATTCGGAGAAAGTTGGAAATGAAGGACGATTAGTGGTTGGTTATGAGAAAGATGAACAATTAACATCATGCATTCCTGAGGAGCATTTTTTAGGAAGACTGGAGAACCTCTTAATACCTCAGAGTTAATGGAGACAAGCCCAGAGACCAATTTTGGTAGGAGTGAAGACTTAGATCATCACTGTAGCAGGAGATTCTATAGAAAGCATATGGGTACTCCATGTAGAATTAAAGGTAGCGCTACTAATATATTACACTTAAACGTTCAGTCTCTACGTAACAAAGTAAACCTAATAGAAACATACAATCTGTCAGAGATTTTCAGTGTAATGTGCTTTAATGAACACTGGCTTGGTGGTGATGAGTATGCTACGGTCAAAATGGAGGGTTTTGATAGTGTGACCAGCTTCTGCAGGGAGACTCGCATCCATGGGGGTGTAGGTATTTTTGTTAAGAGCGGTCTAGAATCGACACCTTTGAAGAGTGTGTCAGAGTTATCTCAGGAAGTTCATTTCGAGGCAGCTGGTATAGTGTGTAAGGGCTTACAAATAATAACAATATACAGATCTCCGTTGGGGGATATTGATATATATCTTCACAGACTGGCTTCTGTTATCAGTTCTCTTGATATGAATAAAGTAGTAGTTGTAACTGGAGATTTCAATGTGCATTTTCAGTCGAGATCAAGAGAAGCACAAATGGTATGCAGCGTTTTTGAATCGTATGGCTTGACAGCAACAATTAGGGAACCCACAAGAGCTAAGTCATGCCTGGATAATATATTCACAAACCTACCTGAAAATTCTTTCACTGCAAATATAATTGATCTCTCACTATCTGATCACTTGGCCTTGTCCTTCAGCATCCCATCCAGGTGCAACTGGAAGCGATCATCAGTTAGAGTAAACTACCGCCCAATAACCGATTTGGGTTTATTTGGACTACATGGATTAGCTAGTTCTTTGGACTGGACCTTTGTTGATGATGGTGAGATGGATACAAATGCAAAATGTGAATACTTCTTGGAATTGATAGTCCATACTTGCGAATCAAGTTTTAATTTAAAGACCAAAATAGTTTCTTTAAACTTTAATACGCATATCAAAATACATTGGTTTAATGAAGAGCTTAGAAGAATGCGGGAAATACTAAAATTGCTTATATCACTCAGGAGCTCCACTAACATCTCACTACCAACTGAAATCATCCAAAATTTCAGGAAGTTTTACAATAATAGAATCAAGAATGCAAAGAGGGCAGCAAATGATAAATTCATTCTTCAGTCATCTAATAAACAAAAGGCTGCTTGGGACGTCATCAGAAATAATAATCCAACAAAGGTCCAAGTGACTTCAAATAAATTAAATGCAAATGACTTTAATAATTATTTTTCCAACATTGCAGAATACTTGGCAAAGAATCTTTCTCCGTCCGCAATAAACCCCATTTTATATGTCAAAAAGATGAGAACTGTCATCCAAAAGCAATTTAAATTGCATGAGATCTCCTATAATGAGCTAAGAGATACCATTAATGGTCTAAAAAACAGCCCAAGTAAGGATGCATATGAGCTTAATTCAAGAATAGTTAAAACACTTAAGGAAATAATCGCGTATCCTCTTTGTAAAATCATTAACTTATGTATTAAGGAAAATATTTTTCCGAATGCATTTAAATTATCGCGAACAGTTCCGATATATAAACACGGCGACTGCGATGAGGTGGGAAATTATAGGCCTATCTCTATAATACCAGTATTTGGAAAAATTTTTGAAACAATCATCAAGAAACAAATCGTTAATTTTTTAGAGTCCAACAACATTTTGAATAAACAACAATTTGGATTCCGAGCTGGCGTTTCTACTATATCAGCCATCAGTACCCTAATCAAGTACATCCAGGATTGTTTCGAAAATAAAAAGAAAGCCCAAGCATCATTTTTTGATTTGAGGAAAGCCTTTGATTGTATATCTCACAAACTCCTACTTGCTAAACTAGTGGAGTATAATATGGGTCCAGACTGTGTTAGTCTCTTGAAATCATACCTCTCAGATAGAATTCAATATTGCACTTATCAAGGGAATATATCATCTACACATATAGTCAAATCCGGAGTCCTCCTTCCATCTAGCAACCTTGTTCTCTTTGCAGATGATACAGTCGCCCTCGAAAGAGCCGATGAAGAACACAGTTTAGAGGCAAGATCATTAAATGCACAGTCCTGCATATATAATTGGTTCAGATCAAATGGACTTAGTGTAAATGATGCTAAAACGCAAATATTGAACTTCTCATTGTGCCCAATAACTTCCAATAAAGACCCTGTAAAATACTTAGGTGTATATCATGATACTGGTCTCACATGGAAAGAACAATGTACCCACCTCTCAAAGAAGTTAAGTAAAATTGTTTTTGTCATTCGAAATCTAAAAAATATGGTCTCGGATTCTGTCCTGATGAGTGCATACTATGGCTATTTTCACTCGCATATCTCCTATGCCATCCTGTGTCTGCCCAAGCATCAAGGGTTTTCGCTATACAAAGGAGATGTATCAGAATTATGGCTGGCCTGGGGTACAGGGATTGTTGCAAGGGTGCCTATATCTCATTAAAGATTCTAACGGTACCATGCACATTTATATTATCATGCCTCCGGCACGTTAAGGAAAACTATGGTGAATACTCTGTTAGCCATAACCTTCATGGGTACAGTACCAGAAACAAAAACAACTTGGTAACACAACATTCTCGTACTAAAGGAGCTAGAGATGGACAGAACTATTTTTGCACACAGTTCTACAATGTGCTCCCTGAAAAAATTCGATGCCTTCCCACAGAAGTCTTTACGAAAAAATTAAGGGACTACTTAAAACAAAAGGCTTTCTATGGTACTGATGAGTTTCTTAGTAATAATTTTGAAGACATTTGTGAGTGAGAACAGGTGCATATAAATTAAACCCTAATATAATAAAATGATGTTTAACCCTTTTGTGATATAACAACTGAAACCTGTACTGTCATAAACCTGTTATTGTAAATTGCTGGATATCATATTTTAGGGCTTCACCTTTGTTTTTGTCTTATGTGTTTTATCACATTTAAAAATTATAAAATTTATTCGATTTTAATTATAGGTATCATATAGTCTAAGGTTGCTGACTACTTACTTAGATTATACTTTGACTTGTAGATTATTTGACTTGTGAAAATACTTTTATGTATGTATTACCACAAATAAAAATTGATTGATTGATTGATTGATATATATATATATATATATATATATATATATATATATATATATATATATAGATACACAGATTTTTAGCAAGGCATTTGATCACTTAGAATAAAGGGTCTTGTTAAACAAGCTAAAAAATTTTAAGATCACGGGTTCATTTAAGTCATGGTTAACATCATATTTAGGAAGGCGTCCAAGTCAAGCTCCATGGTTTCCTGTCATCCGCATTTAGTGTACTCTCAGATGTATCACAAGGGGCCAAAACTGTTTTGCTTGCTTTTAGCTAATGATATGGGGCAGCATTTTAATTATGACTATTTATTCTTCGTGGATCATTTGAAAATCCCCAGCTGTGTAAGGTCAGTTGAGCATTGCTAGGTACTTCAGAGATAGATAAATTCTCCAATGCCTGGAGGCGTAGAGTACCTAGCAGTAAAGCTGTAGGTATACATCCGGGTGGCATACTTCGTTTCATTGACCATTATCTGACTATCATAGAAATTGCTAATCAAAAGTTGGGGTTAGTCATTAGAATATCTGGGGATCTGAGACACTTAGATTGCATGGTGAACCTCTTCACGGGATTCTTAAGATTGATTCTGGATTCTAGAATATGGCTCCTCAATTTGGAGTCCTTATTATGAAATCCATAAAGCTCACTTAGGGGCAGGAATATTCTGGGCCAATTTCTTTGGGGAAGTGAAGAATATATTTGGATATGTTTAAAGTACGAAATGGCTTGATTGTTTCACCTAATATATGGTAGAAAATCAATTTTCACATACCCTACGGAGATTTCAGAAAGCATCCTTTTTTATTTTACAAAAAATGTAATACTCATCAAGATTAATTTATATCAACGAACATAACTCAAGCACTGAGCACACTGATTTGGACTTTGTTCGAGTTGCTTTCTTGTGTTTCCAGAATAGGCTAAGATAATTAATTTTCTAGAATGGTTACTTGGCACTCTATTAACCAAAACCTATTTGTCTAGTCTAGTGATGTTATTTACCTATTTAAGATTATTGTTTAATGATTAAGTATTTAATTTGAATTGTATTTTATTTAAAATAGTATAATCCATTAAAATAAGTAAATAAAAAAAAATAAATATTTTGACAAAAATCATTGTTTTGAGGATAATTTATGATATTAATATAGTTATTAAGGTAACAACTGTATGATAAGGCTAATAACACAATCGTCAAGTAACCGATTCTCGGAATAGAGTCACGTCGCTGGTATTGTGGCGCGCGGACAGGAATAATGAAACTAACCAAACTCAAGAGCATAGGGAGTCTTCGCAATTTTATTCGCGTCTTATTTCAAACCACTTTATATGGTTAAATAATATATAACAATATATATTAAGATTTTTAAAATACTAGATAGAATGTGGTAACTTTATTAATATAGACATATATTTGACTATACATTTAAATATATCAAACGACATTGTCATATATGTAGCTCCTACGTGAGTGAAAATGGCAACGCCGGCTCCCCTATTTAGTTAACACAGGTATGGTCCATATAAAACATGTATATTATGTTATGTTTACTATAACCGGCTTAACCCGATAACAGTGATATGCTTATTATTCACAAAGTAATATATTGTGTGATCAATAGTCATTTATTAATTCATTCTTAGTTAATAAAGAATATAACAGACATGAAATTTCAAGGGATACTAAAGAAGAGTTAGTGTTATTTCTTACGGCAATCACCACTCCAACACCACGTGTTCGACTCTCAACTATAAATATAACATCATACGGGAGGATAAAGAAGACACCTCTAAGTTTGGTACGAAGACTTCGCACATTTTGATTAAAACCGCAACAAGTTATTGACGTTACTCTCCTGTTTTCTTACGCGTTTCTTAATGATCCTGTGGATATTGTTTTATTTAGAGGCAACTTCGTGATGAAAGGAGTGCCATTTCAAAGACATATTGCCATATTTTGTTCACCACTTTCTTATCTTCTTTTTAAATTCTCTTATACATTCTTAATATTGTCTCTTTGAATTTGTGTGAGGTCTTACTTTATCTGTATATTATCGGGTAATACAGGATTTTTGCTTAAAACATGTCACAGTAGCCACATCCGAGAAAATAACCCTAATAGGCCGTTGTCCAGAGCCTTTTTGTTCAACTCTTCAGACTTTAAAATCAGTGCCAGAGTCAACTTCAAGATTATTCAAGGCATTTAGAACAAGTTCTTTGTCATGATCTGCATTTAAGCGCAAATGTCTGTATTTACTTACAAAAGCACATCTCTCTGAGGTTCTACAGGTCATGAATGAGCCCAATCAAAAATCAGCCCCAGGAAATGATAATATACAAATCATTAATCTTAAAGATATTTTAATACCAACATTAGTTCAGCTGATAACTAAAAGTTTTATAAATTTTCTTTCCAGAAGAGCTAAAAATATGTAAAGTTACGCCGCGGGGCCAACAACTCAAACTGAAAATTATAGACGCTTAGGGGACCATGATATATTACTTAACAAGCTTGAAAAAATTGAAATAAGGGGAAACGCACTGTAATTTTTGAAGTCACAACTTATAGGTCGAAATCAGTATTCCATTTTAAATAATGTCCGTATCAACATGGCGAATGTAAGCCACGGAGTTCTCACAAGGGTCAGTATTAAGACGCCTTTTATATTCGCTTTATGTACGTACTTTAGAGACTTTGGATGTGCATGATAGATATTTTCGTTTTGCATATGACATGGTTGTCATCTATCAACGAATCAATTTAACAGAACTTCAAAATGAAATTAACATAGGTCTGGGACGCTACTATCTTTAATTAATAAACAGTAAATTGCAATTTAGTATTAAAAACTAATTATATGATAAGCATCACAAAAATAGATATTAAAATATAGAATAGACAGTTTCTATCTTCCTCATCATTACATCAAATATATAATGCTTATTTTCTATCAATACTAAGGTACCTTATTCCACTCTGGGGTTTCTGTAATATAACCTTGCTTCAGAAAATGCAAAGACTATAAAATACAATTGTAAAAACTTTGTTTAATCTCGATTACAAGACATCACCTTACCTAACTTGGTTTATGAAACTATTGGTAATTTAAAGCTGAGTGATATACTAGAAACTAAATAGTGGAAACTTAAAATAGTAAAATATCCATAAAAAAAAAAATCGGTAAATTTCCTGTATCCGGAACTTCCTCGTTATGTTTTTTTTGCCATTTGTTAGAAATAGCGAAGTGTGACCCAATTTAGTTCAGTACATAGTTAAAGTATATATGTGTTACACATATATATATATATATATATATATATATATATATATATAATATATATATATATATATATATATATATATATATATATATATATATATATATAGATATTTTTTTTTGGGTTAATTCTTGGGTATTGGTTCGGAATGAAAAAATTATATGACTTAGTGTGTAGTCATATTTAATAAAAATACTTTAAAACTTGACGTTTCGGCAGGTAATCCTTGCCTTTTTCCAAACCTAGAACGTAAGTACATACTACATATTTCCAAATAAAAACATAGAACAATACGACTATAATACATATATATTCTGTTTAAAACGAGCCACATTGTCGACCGTAAAACACTGTTGTTGTGTGTTTACCGGAGTCAACTGTACTCAAAGTACCAACTAGTAGGTAAAGACTGATGATATGGGTTACATACAGGATAGAGAATCTATATGTGTCTTGAGGATGCAACAATAAAGTTACGAAACGTCGACAAGTCTTAAAAATAACGGCTTTAGAGTATTTAAAAAAAACATAGCCAGTTGGTACATAAAAGAGCCCGATTGCACTCTTACACCATAAACACTAATTCGAAAAAATTGATGTTTTTGTAACGAAAAGATGCACCCATCCCTACGTCAACCTTCCTAGTTGAGTGATTCGCGCGCATTACACCAGTCCACCACACGTATCTTTAGGCTCTCTAGAGATTTTGTTTCTTTGTTTAGATAACTTTATATTTTGAATTTTTTGTTTTAATAAAGGAAGTATATATAAAAGTAATCCTACTTTTCGGAGTTTCAGTTATATTTGAATTACATAATATATTAAAATTTAGTACCGTTCTGGTAATCATCAAGTCTATATTTTTTCAGGGACGTGCATGTACAGCATCCAAGCCCATGACGGAAGCATCTTATCCCTAACCTACTCGGCAAGTTACGTAATCTCATTAGGGGTAGACGAACGTCTCTGCGTGTGGGAGCGTTTTCAAGGACACCTGTTGAACACAATATTTATTGGACAGATCTTTTCTAATCACGTTCTTATGTTAGCTCCTCATTTAGTTGTAACGGGTCGCAACGGCGGCCTCGTGATATGGGACGTGCGAAACGGAGAGTGCGTACGGACTATAACGTTAGGTCGGGATCCGTTTGTATTTATTAACCAGTTGATATTATTGAGAGACGCTGTTTTGTGCGACTATGGAAAACAGTTGCGAATTGTACGGTTTCCACTCATAACCCATAAGTTTGAATAATAAAAAAAAGTGAGAGGTAGAATACTAATTTGTTAGTTACTTAATAAAAATGTGTTACTCGCCTCAAAAAGAAACGTTCTCGTTGGTATTTAAATAACTAAATTGGTTGGATTTGTTTTATTGATTTGTAAAAGTCTTTAAAGGAATTCTTAAAAAAACGTATATTTTGGTAATTAACTAAATTTTGTGTAGCTCCTTTTATTGTCTCTAGCTTTCTGGGATCCTCAAAAGCAGTTCATTTTATATCAGGAACCAAATTGTAAGTAAAAACATTAGTGTAAAATATATAATATGTCGACATTTTTTTAAATTCCTAGTAAATCTATGTACAGGGTGTTCCAGCGAGGACTGAACAGGGACCTATTTTCGACCTTCCTTGTATTTTGGAAAAATTCAAAATAGCGAATCGATGTATTTTTTCTTGTAGAATCCAAAAATGTCATCGAAAAAATATTTGAACCAGAAACAAAAGAGTTACGCTATGCATCAGGTGTTTTTTAAATGGAATGTATCGTTTTTTTATACGATTTTTGGAAAGAGTGATTTTTTTTATGTCCATTCTGATTAAAGGATTTGATTTTGCGATAGCTGTTTATATTACATTTTAATGTTTTACAAACTAAAATTTTAGCTTCACCTGTTTAAAATATACGATAGGTTGGTATAGGTGATCAAGGTAAAGTGACGTTTGAATGCTTTGTGAATAAAAATTGACATTATTTTAATTATTGGCGAAGTCTTCACCTAAAAAATATATATTTGACTCTGATCGAAATGAAATACTCTTTGGACGAGAGACTACAGATTGTTATGCTATTTTACAGGTGCCAAGAAAATGCAAGAGAAGCAAGAAGAAGATTTATTGCAAATTTTCGTAGAAATATATCCATCAATACAATTCTAAGGATAAAAAAACTTATTTGAGGAAAATAAAACTTTACATGATAGAAAAAGAAATATACAAAGAAGAAGAAATCGAGACCAGGCCATTATAAATTATTTTCAAGTTAATCCAACCAAATCTATTTCGGATGCAGTTCGGGAAGTTCAGTACGGTGGCGGTGTAAGGCGCAGAAGAGTTACCCGAGGGACTGTTCACAGGACTCCGAAAATTCATAAATTTGGGCCTTTTCGTATCCTTCCACTTCAGCACCTAACACCGGCACAAAAAGAACTTCGCTTCCAATTTGTTTCTCAAATGGTGATTCGGCAAGAAAACGAAGACCCTGATTTATTCAAAAATATTGTGTGGACCGACGAAGCTACTTTCTCAACATCGGGAGTATTCAACAGACATAATAGTCACCACTGGGCCGTTGAAAATCCAAAAAAGTTCCAGACTATTAAATTTCAAGGGAGGAATTCTCTTCATGTTTGGTGTGGGATAAAAAACAATAAAATTTTGGGACCAATATTTTTTAACGGGACTTTAAATGGGCACAGATATTATGAGTTTTTAGAAAACGAAATTGAAAATTTTTTGGAAGACTTACCATTGGCAGAATATCAGAATTTAATTTGGCAACATGATGGGGCGCCTCCTCATGCCGTGCATGATGTGGTTCAATTTTTAAATCGGCGCCATAACGAAAGGATAGGGCGAAATGGAACATATGCTTGGCCGCCCAATAGCCCCGACCTCTCAGTTTTGGATACATTTCTTTGGGGCCTGAAGAACGTCGTATACAGACAACGAAACGAAAATATTCAAGAGATCATGGGAAAAATTGTCGATGAAATAAACCGCCTTAACCAGGAAAATCATATTGTAACAGCAAGTTTAGAAAGGCTACAAAGGGGTTATCGATGTTGTTTCGAGAAAAACGGCGGTCACATTGAAAACTTATGTTATTAGTAGTTTTATTTTATTATTTAATAATTATTTTTTATTGAATTTCTTTTTCTATCATGTAAAGTTTTATTTTCCTCAAATAGGTTTTTTATCCTTAGAATTGTATTGATGGATATATTTCTATGAAAATTTGCAATAAATCTTCTTCTTGCTTCTCTTGCATTTTCTTGGCACTTGTAAAATAGCATAACAATCTGTAGTCTCTCGTCCAAAGAGTATTTCATTTCGATCAGAGTCAAATATATATTTTTTAGGTGAAGACTTCGACAATAATTAAAATAATGTCAATTTTTATTGACTAAGCATTCAAACGTCATTTTACCTTTATCACCTATACCAACCTATCGTATATTTTAAACAGGTGAAGCTAAAATTTTAGTTTGTAAAACATTAAAATGTAATATAAACAGCTATCGCAAAATCAAATCTTTTAATCAGAACGGACATAAAAAAAGTCACTTTCCAAAAATCGTATAAAAAACGATACATTCCATTTAACTTCCACCTGATGCATAGCGTAACTCTTTTGTTTCTGGTTCAAATATTTTTTCGATGACATTTTTGGATTCTACAAGAAAAAATACATCGATTGGCTATTTTGAATTTTTCCAAAATACAAGGAAGGTCGAAAATAGGTCCCTGTTCAGTCCTCGCTGGAACACCCTGTACACTATATTATAGATTTCAGTTAACCGAGTAAAATTCACTTATCGGAGTTGAATTGTCTTTAAATTATTCACAATGTTTCATTCAAGTTAATCAATGCTTGAAAACTAAGTAATTGTTTCATATAAGTCCGTCAAAGAAAATTTTTATTTTTTCATGATGATAGTTTAAAACTGATATTATTAACACTATTTTTTTTAGCACAAATATGGCGATGGCTTTCTACACGCATTTGTCAGTAAGATATATTTCATTATGCCGCCACATGTAAATCTAGTACGCTTTAGGGGTGTTAAACAATGTTATTTGTGTATATTTAATATAGTAGATCATGAATGTCAACATTATTTATTTGTCTAGATTTTCTGCTATTTTATGACAGGCTTCTTCGGAAATCAACTATATATTAAAAAAAAATAGTGTTACAACAATATGGTTTTTCCGCTATTTATGGCACGTCACAAAATTTATTAAAAAAAAAAACAAGTGTTTTTGTTGTTCCTTAACATAACTACAAAACTGCAGGTAGGTTTGTATAAAAAAAAGCAATCCAAAGTGACAAATACCTATCCTAACCTAAAATCACCAAACCAAATCTAACCTCAGAATTGAATAATTCAAATATTAATGCTGTGAAGAAACATTTTTCTTAACAATTTAATTTAAAAAAATAAAGAAAAAGCACAAAGATGCTCCTATTTTTCTAAAAAGTCTATATAACTTAACGTAATTGAGCATACCCTAACCTAACCGAATTAGTAAATCCAAACCAATTGATGTGTCCACTCCACGGCTGATTTTGACACATCGGATAATTTCCTGTTTTCGATTATAAATTTCTCTATATATTCGTAATCGTATGTGAGATAAATTTTAATTTATTATAAAGCGTTTATTGGTAACAGGTCTATTTTCTACTAAATTTAAAGTAATGGAGAGTAAATATTTTCTAACTACTATTAAGTTTACTATTATGCATTGAAGAAATTACCATAATAAAAATCCGAAGAGGAAAATTCAGAAAATCGTTAATGTTAAAAGACAAAAACAATCTAGGATGAACACATCATTAATGAAATGTGTTCTACACGCTTTCAGGTTTCTCAGTGTTTATGGCCGCTTTTAATATCTGCTTCCTGCCTCCTTAAAATCTTATTCAAATGATTTATTTATATTTCTTCCAGTTTCTCAATTTCAGCCTAATAAAATACGGTCCCGATAGAATAATAAGAAGCTATTCTTATAAACAAATTCAGTGACAGTTATTTAGAACATTAAATCACGAATTTTATCAAATGTAAAAACTTTGCTTGTCCTTCAAGCCCAGTAACTAAACCAAACCTAACCTAACCTCACCATTTAATAATTCTAAAATTTAGTTCTGTAAAGGAAAAACTTTTTTTTTACCAAGACTAATTTTTTTAAAAACAACAGATTCGCATAAGCGCGCCTCTATTTCAAACGAAAACTACATACCCCAATTTTAACTAGCTTAAGCTAACTTAATACACCATAACCAAACATAACCTAGGGGCTATATTCCCCACTGAAATTGTTTTTTTTTTTGTAAGATAAAAATGATATTAAACATTTGTCCTAAACATCTCAAAAGCGTAAAGCAAAATAACTATTTCTTACATTCAGATCCCCTTATATTGTACAGGATGAAAATAATAAGACCTACTTAACCTAATTTTTTTTAAATTGTACGATTGTTTTTACTTCCCTTGTAAGAGGGGAGTATTGTAATCCTGAAATCACCCTTTGAGATTATTACAGATCTTTGCGTTGTAGGGTCACTGGGTCCCGAAAAACATGTTCTCCCATTTCCGTCAGTCTATCGTTCTGTCTATATGCGGCACAGTTCAATAAGTACTTATCCCATTGACTTCAAATTCTGGTCAAAAATCAAAAGATCATATGAGGATGGAATGGTAACGTTTTGGCAAAAATTCAATAGAGCGGAACCAAATAGAGGCCTCACTTAATGTAAAAAAAAATCATTATATGGAAACTACTTTTCTAATGGACAACACTATAGTTAAAAAAATCATTAATTAAAAATATTCATTTATATATCTAGTTAGGTGAAAAAAAAACATTATTAATAATTATAATTAACTAGTGAAATTTTTGAATAAAGACTTTATGGAACCAAATGACCTGAACCTAATGAAGTGTTTAAAAATTCAGTTCCATAAAAACTACTTATCCAACTGATTTTAAATTTTCTACAAAAATCAAATGTGAAACCAATGTGGCAAAACCAAATGGCGGCCTAATAAAATATTTAAATATTTTAAAATTACATTTCCCAAAAATAAAACCTTTTTATGGAGGAAAATAATGATGGACAGAATTTATTTTTTACATCATATGTAAATAAAGTTAATAAATTAAAAACAAAAATTGAATTAAATTACAGTATTTAGTACTTAAATTTATTATCAAATGATTATATGTTCTTAACAAATGTTACTCTTCATAAAATGTTCTGCTTCCTCCGAAAATGTTATTGGAATTATAAAAGTTAAAAAATATTGTACAGGGTTGCCCAAAACTTAGAAAATCTAAAATTGCCTGAAGAGAAAACCACCCATACGTTTAGTTTTAGAGCAAAATGTCATAAGAGAATTATTCCGAGGTGTGACAAAATACTAAATTTCATAAAGAAATTCAAATCTGAATGTAATGGGTATACAAAAAGTTTTATTTAACAATATCGTATACAAAAATCAATTAAGAATGAACAATGAACATATTATGCTTCTACGTGAGCGCTCTCCCGTTCTTTCTTTTACACACTGCCTGATGACTGTTTTCTTTTAACAGTCCCCAAAGAAACAAGTCCAAAGGGGTTAGGTCAGGAAATCTGGCTGGCCACGGGATTGCAGAATACCTTCCTGTCTATCGATTTGAAAAAGACCTTTGTAAAAAGTTGGAAACTATCTGTGTACTATCGCTTGGTGCTCCGTCGTGTTGGTACCAAAGTGAACGCCTGACATTTAATGGCAATTCTTCAACAAATTCAAACAATTGAGTATTTAAAAAATCAAGTAAGTTTGGCTTGTCAAATTTTCACGACAGAAATACGGCTCTACTATTTGGTTATCCAAAATACCGCACCAAACATTTCTTTAAAATGAGCATTGATTGCGATACTCTATGAGAAAATTAGGATTTTTCCTCACATCACCAGCGGCAGTTCTGTGAGCATACGACGTTTGACATAAATGTCGCCTCACCGGTAAATAATAATTTTCTGACGAAGAAAGAATCATTTTCTTCTCCTTGGAGCCATGAACTGAACAGGAAACGAACTTCAAAATCTCTAGGTAAAAGTGTATGGATATATCTAGGTTTGTAAGGATACAATTTATTTGCTCGTAAAATCGTACTGACTGTTGACTTTGTTACGTTACCTGGAAGTGATTTTGATATTTTCCTCACCGAGACTAGGATTTTCAACAACCGCTTGCAAAACTTGCATTTGATTTTCTTCGGTAGTAGACCAGGCTGGGTGTTTTCTTTTAAATGTATTATCAACAGACCCAGTGGATTTAAACTTGGTCATGACATTTGAACAGTAACATAGGTAGTACAATCAAATGTCCCTTTCTCTTGAGACACCCTGTATGTGAAATTATGATATGAGTCTATAGGTGGATTTTTATTCTTAGTATAGATTCTTTTCAAAAATGGCGTAATAAGAACATTTCTTAGTAGGTATAAAAACGTAACACTATTTTTATTAAAACTGTTTGTGCCTTGTTAGATTAATATTTCTTTCGATATAAATGGAATTTAATTGCACTTAATTGAAACAAGAATGTATTAGATTTAAGACGATTTAATTTATTCATGAAATCATTTTTATTACTGTTGTGTTGATGTTTAATTGTAATTTATTGGTAAGCTTTACAAACTGTAAGTTAAGTTTTATTAATTATTTAATATGGCCAATGTTCGAAAATTAAAATAAATATTTTGTCACACTTAGATTTTTTTTTCGGGACGACATTATTTAGTATAATAAACAGAATCTTGCATCTTCGTGTAATTAGTTTCTATGTTCTATGGGTCCTCCGACTGTCTTCGAACTGACCAATTACTTTTTTTTAGGATTAATCAACACTTAAGAAAAACAACGGAACTGAAAAAAAATAAAGCAGTTTGATTGGCTGCTATACCGTTAGCGGAATTGAAGGTTGATTCGCGAATATTAAAAAAACGGTTTATTACTAACGTAATAAATTTGTTTGGTCCATGACAGGTTGTTGGTTTTCCAGTAGATCATTCTAGAATCACATTATTTACATGCCTCTAGATGAGACATATTAACCTATTGTGTGTCAGTTTTGACATCATATCAACATTGTCAAAAATTTGTTTTTTTTTTCTTTTGACATGTTGTTCAATCGAAAATTTATACAAATTCTAAATGATGAATTATTAAAGAATTAGAACCTAATTTTTAAATTTTTAAAAATTTTTTACAATAAATACATAAAGAAAATGATTAGGCCAATGAAACAAAAAATTTTTAAAGAACAATTTAATTCCTTTGATTAAAAAAATATATGGCAAGATATTAACTATCTATTAACCAACACTCACACGAAACAAGCAAAACAAAATAATATTGAATATCTTTTAATTGACGGAAAAAAAATAACAGAAGAAAATGGGATTTGTGAAGAAATGAATAACCATTTTATCAAAATTGCACAAAATTTATGTAAAAAATTAAAAGACTACGAATTAGAAGCAGAACCAATGCAAGTAAATTGTATGTTTATGGATAAAGCGAGCATAACTAAGGTGGGTATAGAAGAAATTATTGATAACGTGCATCCAAGAAAATCTAGTGGACATGACAATATTTCTATAAAAATTATTAAAACAACAATTGAACTAATTCCAATTTTAAAACATCTAATTCGTTTATCTTTTAAAACAAGTATTGTTCCAAAAAAATGAAAATATCTAGAGTTTCGCCAATATATAAAGGAGGAAATAATATTAATCCAAATAATTATAAACCATTATCTGTATTACCAGTTCTATCAAAAATTCTAGAAATAGTAATACACAATAAATTATCAAATTATTTAGAAATTAAAAATTTACTATTCAGTGATCAATATGGGTTTCGAACGTCTAGGGATACAGAGACTGCAGTTATTGATATTATTACTGATATTCAGTTAAAAACTGATCAAAATAAAAAATGTATCTTACCCTTGGACTTATGCAAAGCTTTTGACACAATTAATCATAATATTTTATTAAAAAAACTTATACATTATTGGAATTCGAGGAAATATCTATTATCAGTTTCAAAATTACTTACTTACAATAGTATTAGTTCTAGGAAAGAAATATGTGGTATTCCTCAAGGTTCAACATTAGGACCTATTTTATTTTTAATATACATAAATTCAATTTCAAAATTAAAACTATAAAACTATTTGCGGATGATACAACTATTTTTTATTTTGGAAATAATTTGTGAGAAATTTGATACTACATTGCAGAAGATTTAATAATTATATCCAATTGGCTACAATCTCATGAACTAACTTTGAATTTTGAAAAATCTTTGCCACTGCGTCTTAACTAACGACGTCTCACGAAAACTTCTACTTTATTTATATTCCGATATTCAAAGCGCCACAGTAGGCTCTATTTTTATATAACAGGGTTCAGGTGCTTTTGGTGATATTTTGAAAGAAGTTGACAGGACGTGGTTATGAATGGGAAAGTGTTCTGATATGGGATGGCTTGAATATTGGAAACGTTTACTTCAATTATTTTGAAACACGGAACACAACATCTCTCTGATAGGTTTTCCCACTAGTTCTGATGATGGGCAATTTTGATAATCGTAATTTGAGAAATCGGAAAAAAAGTAATTGGTTTGTTGTTTAGAAATGTGGTTCGTACTAAACAGAGTGCCGTTGTAGGCCGAATAATAATTGTGGTTGGGTTCTTCCATGGTTTCTGGGTCACCTGTGAACTCAGAAAAAGAAGTGTTAATATTTTTTAGTTAAAGTGTTTGAATTAATTGGGTTAGTTTTTCTTATAAGTACGTTATCATGCAGTTGTACCTTATAATAGTGAGAAAACCCAACTGAAACGTCGGTTTTAACGGCGTTTTGGGATTGTTTATTTATTTGTCCTGTAGCTTTATGTTCATTGGTTCGGTTCGACAGAAGGTCGTTAAATTTGATTAGATTTTGTACCTCTAGGGTACCACTTTCAACATTGGGGTCTTGATTAAAAGTTTTATATTCAGTACGGCAATCAAGAGACACTAAAGAATGTTGCCTAAATGATTTGTAACTTGAAGTCCCTCTTATGTTTTGATTTAGTTCTAAACTTTCAGTCAAAAATTTGGCGCCGAGGATAGGAACGTCGGCTGACTAGCACGTTAGGCAAGATAAAAGAGTCAATTTAATCATGTAAAGCCCCCAAATTGGCTCTACATGAGGTGTCAAATTGTTATGATTATAATCCCTGTGGGAGTTGCTATTTCTGCCAAACTATTAGATTCTTTTTTCAGGTTCCCACTCATAGTATCACTATTATCAATAAGTTACAAATTCCATTATTCTAATGCTTTATTTTTGTCAATATTACGGGGTTGTTTTGAGCGGGGTAGTTATTTAGAGGGGTTAACCCTGGAAAACGTAGCCTGAAGGTGGTCTCTGCCCAAATAAGCTATTTAGTAATTTTTTATTTTTTATCCAAATTTCACAACTGTGAAATAAGTTCTGAGAGTAGCGACGGGAAGGTATTATGGGAGAAAGTAAGTCACTTTGTTTAAATAAATTTCACTAATTCAAACTAAAAATTAAGTATGACTTATTCAACCTCTGTTAACATGGACGCCGGGTGGATAAAATACTACAACTAATTTACAAAATAACTTTTTGTTCAAGTTCTTTCTTTGTTTCACTGACACAAAAATTGCTAACTCTCCCTGCAGTTTAGTTTATGTATAAATTTTTTTTAAAGTTTATTTGCACTCCACCGACTTTAGGTTAAGTCGATTTTTTCCCTTCATAGAATAAATTCGAAAAGTTTGTTCAACTGAGTAAAAGTTTATATTTAATGTCTTTGTAAAATGCAAAACTCACTAATAATCGCTTGCGTTTAATTATTTAAACGTTTGACATTTAAACAATTGTCCAAATGGGTCTTTTTGAATTTTGAATTTTTTATTGTTTTTTTGGTGGGAAAATGTTTCCTCTTTTCATCAAACGTTATAAAAGGTAACTCTTTTCAGGAGCTTATCAGATAATTCTTTTGATCTACTAAAAGACAACGTATGGCCTAATCACTACGTCGTTAGTCAATCAGCTGTTGATTCTTTGCAAAAGTCCAAAATTCACTTTTGACTAGATATTATAATTTACTTGAAATTATTATCAAAAGAATTTTACAATCGAAAGACATCAACTGTCAACAAAAATTGTAGTTAAAATTTTACAAAAGGTTAGCAACAATTACTTTTTTTTAAACAAGTTTAGCAACAATAAAAACAAATACTTATTCCACCACGTCGTTTTACGCGCCTCGAAATTGTTTTTGGCGAAAATTTTAAAAAGTTATAGTTACAACCCACCACAAATACATGCACATTATCATGCTCCGGTAAAATAGCAAATATTTTCTACTACCCCATTGCTATTAATACTTACACGGTTTTTCTAATGCACTTACTCCAGACAAGCCTCTAATGTTAAGAGAGCTCGTAAGTTTCAGTAGCTGTGCGAGCCAAATAGTCTGATGGGATTGTTTAAAAGCAGAAATTTATTTCGGCGGGGATCCAAACGGTCAAACCTCTGAAAAATTATTAAAAAGCATACCTATATCAACATATTTTCATAGTTTTGGGGGGGGTCCAGACCTCACAGGATCCTCCCCCCCTGTCTACGTATCTGTCTATGCCTGTGATTTTTTCCATAGATTTGATTTTCGAAATTCTGTTAAAAATCACCAGGTTTATTGAGTCCATGGATTGTTGCATTACTTAATAGTTTTCTACGTATAGTTAAGGTGGGCATTGTTGCCGTAGCCTTAAAGGTGTTATTTGGTCGCGTACGGACGTTTTTCGGTGAAAAAGGAAAAATGATCAAAATTAGTTTTTCCGTTGAGAATTTGAAAAAATGTTATTCTAATTAAAAGAAATTATTTATTTTTCCCTATCTTTTGATGCCAGAATGTGCGAGCTAGGTTAAAATTTGTAGAAGTTTCGACTTCAGCTGTTCTCCCTATCGAAAATGTTCCCAAAATATGAAAAAAAAATTCTTAAAAATCGGAGATATGACTAGTTCGAAAGAGAACGTGAAAATATGCATTTTTTTCTTGATAAATTTTATTTTTATCACTTTTCATTCAGACGCTATGAGTGAAAATAGAAAGTTAATTTTTCAACAAATTCAATTAAATGCAAAATCAAAGTTGTCCAAAAAGGTCATGCTAGGATTCAAAATGAAGCTTATAATAAATTATACCTTTCTGTTTGGTTTTGAGCTTAATATCAATCTTAGTTTAGGTTTTATCGAGGGTTTTAGGGTGGGGTTAAAATAAGCCTATTTTGAGCTGTAAATATTTTTCTATTATTCTTATTTGACTCAAACTTTCAGAAACAATGTATATTGACAATACTTTTCATATTCTAAAACAATTTTGAAAATATCTACAAACAAAAATTTTCATTTTCGTTTGTAAATTTTGGAGCTCTCATATCGCCCTGTATATCAGCTTCTAAAATTCGCAAATGGGATTTTTTTAGTATCATCTGTTATTCTCGCACTTGAATACAAACAATGAACCCATGTAAGTTGTCGACAGGCTTATATTTTATCCAATTATTATTGCAGTGTTTTAAAAAATCGATTCAACTTCCCTCTTGTTTATTCGCCTGAAAGGCTTATGATATCTAGTTAAATCATTCAGTTTAACAACAACGTGGTATAATACTATTGTAAAAGCATTGCTTGTTCTCAGAATATTTATTTATTTTGATATAAATTAGTTATTCCAGGGAATGAATCTTAGCTTCCGGTCGAGTATACCGCGCCACTTGAGATCTTTTACTTGTAAGAGGATAGGAAATGTGATTCTTGTCGCGTACTACGTTATTAGACGGATTTTAAAGCTTTACTTGAGATTTTTGTGGACAACATTGACTTATGGCCTTATACTGTCGTGAATTGTTTTTTTTTAAGTTGATTTGTTTTAGCTTTTAAGAATGGGATTGAAAGTCTTCTAAACTAAGGTTTTCGATTTCACGACAGAAGCAGATGCCCTTCTAAAATGAAAAAGGAAGAAAACTATTGATGTGTTGGATAGGATTTTAAGCTCGACAACATTTAAGTATGTACCTTCGCTTTGAACAAGCAAGCTGCTTCTAAGCACTATCAAACAGCATATTCTTTAGCGTTTTACTAATTACTAAAATGTACTAGATTGTGCTAAGGTTCACGAGAAAGTGAAATTAGGCCTATGTAAGTTGAAATGTACTTTTGTACTTTGCTGTCGCTAATGTACTACAAATAGTACAAATGTACTAAACCGGCAACAATGGTTCTTACCCACCGGGCACCGAAGCTCGGTGACGTTACCAGAGTGAACTAGCAAATATTTGTATCCGTTTGATAGCGTTGAGCGTTGGGAAGATTTTAGGTGCGGCTATATCTCGAGCACTTCTCATGCGCCTTGCTTAAATCAAATCGTTTTAAAACTTCTTTAAGCAAAACAATATTTTGATTGTTTTATTATAGAGATATACTTTTTCAATCAACTCAAAAAAAAACCCTAACCTAAAATGCAGTCTGATATTTAAAACATTACATACAAAATTATAGATTTTAATAAAAATAAAAACGTCGGCCGTCGGAGATAGAACCCAGGCTCTACGCATTGCAATTCCAGCGCCGTACCACTGAGCTACCAAAACAATCAATAAAAACTTAATTAATTAATTGCTAGATTATTGGCGCGGATACTAGTCCATTTGCTAGATTGCTCTCCGTCCGGGGCTCAGAGTCGTTAAATCGGCGACCCTCGAAGTCGACCCTGCACCTTAATCCAGTTTGGAGACGTTATCGATAGGATATCCGGATGGCGAGCTCGAAGCTCCCGAATACCCTAAAGCTCTTTAATATTTCCTCTTTAACTTTTGAAATGCATCTTGGCTTCCACTAGATGCCCCTTGAGAGTATTACTGATATCACGAGATGACCCTTTCTTTCAAGCTATCCCCTTACCCCTCCCACTCCCGCCACGTAGCGGCCGTTACGCTAATATTCTATGTAGAACTGCGGCAGACGAACGGGATAGAATGCAGGAACAACTAGGCCTCACACGTTCACAGCGTCTGCTCCCTTTCTAGCGGGGTCGTTAGTTTCCACTCTGAGCTGTTGAGTCTCCTGTTTCCCCCCGAAATAAAGCAGCAAAACCGAACACGTGGCACCACTTATGTTAACAACACAAAGGTCTGCATTCGACGAGACGAACCGGAAGGCTGCAATAAAAACTTAACGAACTTTGTTACGCCCGGAACACAATGCAAATCCCGTAAATAACATAAAACCTAGCCAACAAAAACGGAACTTAAAAAGAAAGTACCCATTTTCATTACCGACGAGCGTTCAATTTCAAATGAGTGGCTCTCCAATCAAAATCCTTTATTGTTATTGGCCAATCATAATGTACTTTGCAAACCGTTCAGTTCTCGGTTTGCTCGTTAACCGCCCTTATATTGGCCGCGTTCACCCGCCTGATCGCTCAGTGACTGCCCTGAGATCGGTACCATGAACGAGCTATTTAATCTTGCTTCTTTGAGAGCGGGTCGTTGGGCGGACGCCATGTTTTGTATCGTATTTTATTTTCGCTACTTAACTGAGCAACGATCAGCTGACATAACAAACGAGATGGCGGCATGTAATGTAAACATTATGAGCAATAATTATACAATATAATAATACACCAGAGCAATAATAGATTTTTTTAAATCTTTTTTTTAACACAAAATATAGAATATATTATACAAACAAATTTACCATCATATTTCTCTTAATCTCAGCCCTTCCTTGTTGCCGTTCTCTTATATTCTCATTCTCATCACGGTTAAGGTCAAGAAATATTTGCTGCGTTCGAAATCTCTAAAAACCGTTCAAACCATTGCTATTTTGAGGGCTACTTTGATGTTCGACAGCCAACGAGTGATCAGGCGGGTGAACGCGGCCATTATATTAGGCAGTCCAGACGAACTGTCAGATTTGTAAACAAAACTGACGTTGGTTGGCACACATGGCGGGTGGCTTCATAAGAAAAGTGAAGAAAACTATTGCATTTAATGCATTTGCAAACGTAGGAAGTGATTAGAAGACGTTTATCGAGCTTTGGTGTGTTTTTTTGATTATTTCTTTTCTGTTGAACCCTTTTCTTGGCATGGAGAGTGAATATTTAAAAAAGCTATTGGTTGAACATCCAGATGTCGGCGAAAGGTAGGCTTAAAACTATATTTTTTCTATATTTTCGTCAATAACAGCCTTTCTTTGTTACAGATATCGCACTAAACTAAAATTAAAATTGGACCCGTTTCTCCTTAATACTCTGGACCTAAACTACAACATTGATGGAATTCCACCAATTACCAATATGGATATTGTTTCATACTTAGTTTTGTCCCATAGTTTCTACACAAAGGAACAAATGAAAGCTTTTAAAAGTTTGCAAGCTTACAAATACTTTGAGTCCGGCTTTGTTTTGAAAGTTGGAAGTAAGATAGTCAAGGATCTATACATTTTAGTTGGAAGTGTAAGTTTTTTTAGTAATTTCTCAAATAATTGAAGAGCCAGGAGAAAAAATGCAATTCAAATATTAACTACAATGCTATTATTTTTCCGTTTTCAATGGACTGGTATCTTGCTCTCCCCTGGATCTTCTATTGTTATCAGTTTTTGCAGTAAAACACAACTAACATTGCCAGATTTTAGGTATTTCTCAAAATACGGGATACCAAAAAATAAACATTAGGCAGAATAATACAATATTGATAAGTGATGTAATGTGATAATACTAAAAACACAATAATAAGTATTGATTGTTATTTTTGAGTCGTAAAAATTTTTATTTTTTGGACAACTTGTGAAATACAGAATATGACATACCTATGTTCTCGGGACACTGGGATTAGGTACTGAAACACGAAACAATCACATATATACAGGACATCTGGCAACTAGACACAACTTGAAATAACTCATGCTTAATTTATTTTAATATATTTTTTTTAATTTCAGGTAAAACATTCACAGAGGGCAAATTTAAAACCATTGGAGGTCTGGGTAATTGTCTCAAAAGACGGAAGTATATGTACGGCACACTGTACGTGTATGGCGGGGACAAGTGAGGTATGCAGCCATGTAGGAGCAGTACTTTTTGCAACAGAGTATGCTTCTTTAAAGAAGGAAGCTATGTCATGCACGGACTTTCAATCGGTGTGGCCAGTACCCAGTATGTCTACCAAAGTTTCAATTGTGCGTGTTAGGGACATAAACTGGGGAAAAACCAATATACGTCAAGAGAATTCTGCTATACCGCCAATATCAAATGCAGAACTGGTGTCTATGCTAGAAAAATGTTCTGAAATGGGTCAAACTTCTACACTTATGAGGGTCGTGGAACCATTTGCCACGAGGATTTCAGAAGAAATAAATAAAGAAATACCATCAATACTGGATATATATAAAGAAGAGAACCTTGACAAAACATATGTTGAATTAATGAAAATTGCAGGAGCAATACATTTTACTATGAATAAACAACAAATTAGTCAAATTGAAACTGCAACAAGAAGACAGAGCGAAAACAGAAACTGGTACACCCAGAGGGCAGGCAGGATTACTGCTTCAAAGTTTAAACTCGTATGTCGGACAAATAAAACCAATCTTTCGCTTTCATTAATAAAATCTATATGCTACCCTACAAAGATACTCTTTAAAACAAAGGCGACTTCTTGGGGTTTAAAACATGAAAATGCTGGAGTAGAAGAGTATAGGCATTATATGGAAGAAGAAAACCATACAAACTTTATTATTAATGAAGTTGGGCTTTTGGTAAGCGAAAAATGGCCTCAGTTAGCTGCGACTCCTGATAGAATAGTGTATTGTGAGTGCTGCAGAGGGGGGTGCCTAGAGGTAAAATGCCCATATTTGTTATTTACCAACAATGTACAGGACATGGAAGAATACCTAAAAATGGCAAGCTGCTGTTTAGTAAAACAAAATGATAAATTAACACTTGATAAGAAACATTCTTATTATTACCAGGTGCAAATGCAAATATTTGTGAGTTCCTTACAATATTGCGATTTTGTCATTTGGTCACCTGGAATCTTTTTTAAAGAAAGAATTTTGCCAGATTGGCAGTTTTGGAATGATAATTCTGAAATAGCACTAAAATTTCATTCTGAGGTAATAATGCCAGAGCTCTTAGGAAGGTTTTTTACTAGACAGCAAGGTATGGCAAAAATTATTCATTGGTGTCAAAATAATGGCGTAGATGATGGGAGACCGATGATAAGATGCGAAGGAGATGAGTGTGAAACTCAGTGGTTTCATTTTGAATGTGTTAAGCTGGACGACTTACCAAATTCACCATGGTTTTGTAAGAACTGCCATCCTCCACATCAAGAAGTGTAATTTTTACTGTTTGTGATAAACGAAATAAATAGTACAATAATGGTGATCATTGTTTTATTTAACAGCAGGTGAAAACTCTGGAAATAACCAAAGCTTAGTTTGAAATCTTTTTCACATTTTTATGTTCCAGGTTATGTATTTGAATTTTTTTATCCATTTATATATAATCATATAAAATTATGTCTTCATATCTGCGTTTCCTATCACATAATTCACATATAAGTAATTTCTTGTTAAAAAAATAGACATTAACTAAACTTGAGTAAAGCTATCGAATATTGAGTATATCTCCTGTAAAAAATCATGCCGTGCAAAACTTGGGAAAAAAATAGCCCATAATATAATAATACTTTTGTTAAAATATATTTTTAAAAGTGGAGCTATATCACATCTGAGTAGTTTCAATGTCAAAAATGTACTCTTAGTTTAATTTTACTGAAAGCAAGCATAGGAAAGGTATTTTTAAATCTAAATGTCAAAAGTTGTAACTTAATTTTTTTTTGGCTGCACCTTTACGAGGCTGCATTTCAGAAACAAAGACTTCGTGCACCCAAATATATACAATCTCTTTTTAAAAAATAGAAATTAACTAAACTTGAGTAAAGCTATCAAATATTAAGTATATCTCCTGTAAAAAATCATGCCGTGCAAAATTTGGGAAAGAAATAGCCCATATACTCTTATACTTTGTGAAAATATATTTTTGACAGTGGAGCTATATCATATCTTCAAACTTCTAAAAAATATCTGAGTAGTTTTATGTCAAAAATGTACTCTTAGTTTAATTTCACTGAAAACAAGCATAGGAAAGGTATTTTAAAATCTAAATGTCAAAAGTCGTAACTTAATTTTTTTTGGCTGCACCTTTACGAGGCTGCATTTCAGAAATAAAGGCTTCGTGCACCTAAATAGATATACATACTTTTGAAGGGAACAATAAATTAAACACCAAAATTATAAATTTTATATGTTTATTTCATTTGTAGATATTTAAATATATATATTTTAAAGGCTATTTAATGGACAAGACAGGTTTCATTATTTTACACTATTAATATATAGTAATAATAATTATTAACAAATAGTACAATTTTATCTAACAAAAAAAATATTTACACATGCGTTTCTTCCATGCATTATTCTTGACAATTGGTATAATCAAAAAACAATTTTATTATTCAATTGTAATTATTTAATTTACAATATAAACAATAAGCAACCCATCAAAAATGGCACATCTACACTTAATTGTTTTTATTTTATAATGGGCGGAGAAAAATTCACTAAAGCGCAGCAAACAACTATAATTTTATCTAACATGTTAAGGCCCTCAGGGTTATTACCTTTTTTTAGCATGCTTATCGGAATGGTCCCCTTTAAAATTTTATATTTATTTTTTATCACCCCGATGACTCTTTCGACATGTATTCTTACATGAGCTATTTGCCGAGTCTCTTCTATATCTAAAGGATGCAACTGTGTTTTACCCTTTGTAAATGCAGGAATATGCAATTTTGCTTGGAGGACACCCAATGTTTCTTTTATTAAAAATCCCCTATCAGCCAAAACAATATCTCCAGGTATAATATAATTACAAAAGCTGCTATTTTCAACTATGTGTTTGTCAGATGCTCTACCTCCCCAAGCATCACTTATATAACTTATGCATCCCTGTGGAGTGATTCCAATTAAAAATTTAATTGTATGGTGATGCTTGTAATTTGACTAACATTGTTGTTGGGTTAATAGCGATGGCGGCTTTTCTATAAAAACTTCAAAGCAATCTACAATTACTGTACATTTATCATGAAATGCTTCCTTAAAACAAGATGGTACATTTTTTTGTAAAATATTACGTTCTGGCCATATAATAAAAGCTTTAAATCTTCTGAAAAGGATATCAATAATATTCTCAAAATATACAGATGCTGTAGTTTGTGAGATCTTAAAGTTGTACGCTAACAGCTTAAAGTTCAAATCTAGGCGTAGCTTTATTAAAGTTAGTAATAATTGGTTAAATGGACTTAAAGCTGTTGTGCTTAATACTGATATATATTCTACTACTAATGGAAATAAAATATAATTAAGAGACTTATAATCGAAACCACAATAATACTTCCACTTTTCAACATTTGATATGTCATCCATTAATCCAAATGGTGAATTGTCCACTCTTCTTTGCAGAATTTCAATCTTTTTTGATGCAAAGCTTAGCCGTTCAAAACTCTGTGCTAGTTCATCCATAGTTAAGTCAGTTTGGGTAGAGACACCAGTATCTACCTCTTCAGATTCGGCTTCAGGTGGGACGTCTTGATTTGAGTCACTTTGCTCCTATTAAAAGAAAAATTGTTTGAGTCTACATATAAATTAGATTAATTTATTAATTTGCATGGTGCACTAAAATCAAATTAGGTTTAGTAGGCTTTTGTTATCATTTGACATTTATCGCCTGTCATCTGTAATCCAAAAACCCAGTTTGATTCTTATATTTTAAATTTTATGTTGTTATAAAATCAGACATTTTTACATTTACAACTCCATTTTCATGCAGCTAAATCACGATTCGATCTCAGAAATAACAGAGACCCGAAAATGGTTGTTTTAGTTTTCAATTAAAAAATCCAATTGATTTAAATACTTCTTGAAAAAGCAATTATATCAAGTGGAAAAAAAAACATGCCTACAAGAAAAGTATATTATGCATCCAATAGGATTTCAAAATTTTATTTGCCTTACCCCTAATAGCTGTATCTTGTGTCTTTTGTCTAGCCGTTCTTTTCGATCAACATCATGAGGTCTCTTTATGACACTTCATGCTGTGTGTCCCATATTTTGGGAGGGAACCCAGTCTGGATGCCCTTCGTTCTCTAAATCGGCAGGCTCACCTAAAGAATTGAACAATTTTATATAAAAAATGAAATTACATAGACATGTACACATAAAGATATTTATAGTTTGTGGGTGTACAATTTAATTTTGCTTGTCTATTGCTCATTTGTTTTGGGCTAGAACTTGGAGACGACTTTACCTCTTTTGGCTTTTTTAGCTGCTTGTAATGATATTTTTTATATTTTTATTTTTTCCAATGATTATTAGATAATAAGTTTAGTCCCTAATACTCATATATAAAAATTTAAAATATGGACAAAAACTATATAATACTCTATTAGCAATAAAGCATGTTTGAGATGAGCTTGAGTATCTAAAAACTCTAATAAATATGATACATTGATACTATTCTTACCTGTAATAAAGTGCCTGCTACAGACTCTTTGGTACTTTAATTTGGATTCTGTCAAATCAGCACGCTTTATAGCAGCTATCCACAGAGCCCTACGTTTGGAAGACAATGCATTTTTCTCAGGTTTCTTTGGAAGATTTAGAACAGTAGGAATTCTAAAAAAGGAAATATTGTCCCGATCGCGACGACTTCCACAGCCAAACACAATGCAAGTTACAGGCATTTTAGTCAGTTTTATTGAATAAAACGCTTTTGAAAAGACAACTTTATAAAAACACGCCGAAATAAACTTATGAACTCAAGAGTCAAACAGATAATTGATATTTAAAACAATAAACTCATTATTTACGCATGTTTGTTTACGTTTTGTGTGCCAACCACTGTCATCCGAAAATGAATTTGACAGGTCGCTGGATTGCCTAATAGGTTTATTTCGGCTGAGTATAAACAAGGCGTCGTTAAATTTTCGTTGTAAAGCACTTTATCTCAGTGGTTGGGTAGCAGATTAGCGTTGCAAAGGTCCTGTGTTCCAATTCCGGTTTGAGCGATGACTTTTAAAAAAAGTAAAAAGTGAGCCTGTATTAATTTGATACCGTTAAGTGGATTTTTCCCGGGTTAGCACCAGGTTTGTCAATAAAGCGTATAAAAATAAATAACAAATAAAAGCAGTGGCGCCAGTGGCGACAGCTCTTTAAGACTGCAAGGCCACGGGCATCCCCTGAAAAACATTTTCAATTCCTTTAAGTCATTAACATCATTATTCTGTCAAATATCAACAAAAAACATCAGCTCCTATCTCTGATTATCCGTCCCTGTTGACGCGGAGAATATTCAAACATGTGATTCGGGTCGGGCGTTCCAACTCAGTCCCAGTAGCAACACGGAGAATCATAATAATCATATAGCGCCGTAACAGTACCACGCTGAATCCATACGTTGTGATACAATTCTATATGAAGTGTTTTGTCGCACTTTTCTAACGACGCACAGTGGTCTCCCGAACTAAATTTTTGGCCGAATGTATTAAAATTATTAGTTTTTAAAAATGTGTTTTAAGATTTTCTAAAAATGCGCCAATATGACTCAGCAACATCATTTGGCATATAAAAATGTCGTTTCGCAGAAAAAAAAGTTCAGGGCCGTATTTATATTTTTATATGTAAATATTTGTATGTTAAAAAGGTATTGCCACGATAATAAATAGGTAAATACAATGAAATTTAAATTAAGCTATTGACGCATTAATCTTCATCGGAAGACTCACTATTTACAAATGGATTATTATCTTGCAATAATTGCAGTGCATCAGAAAAAAAAATATGTTTGTGTTTTTTTGGTAAACTTCTCAGTCCAGATATGAATGGATCGGAAGATATTAAAAATCTATTCAATAGATCCTGATTGCTCTCAATTATAGATGTTTTTCCAGAAAAATGTTCTCTGTATTTCTTCAGATCTTTATTACGCGATTCCTGCGCTTCTCCTGACAACATTCCTATCGGAGTACTGCTGCCGAAATAATTGTTGCACCATGGATTAAAACTTTGTGCACGCTACTGGGTATGTAATAAAATGGGTATTTGTTTACTAAGGTTGCTGTTTTTTCTCAATATTCCTGAAATTTAATTTCGTTAATTGCAAAACCAAATGATATCACTTGTAGAATACAAGCACACCGTCTAATGCATTCTTCGGCAAGTCCTAATATCTTGGAAGTGCCTAAAGGACCGCTAAAAAATCTACTGGTATTGCCATCATTGCTTGTTCCACTTCCACCTGTTTTTACTTTATCAATAATTAGACCCATTTCTGTTCTGAATTTGAGCTGAATGCTTTTTTTCCCCCTCCTTTAAACTGTCTTTCTCCTGTTGTGATCTAGCATGCCTTTGCTTAAAATCTAGCCTGTAAGCCACATGCAAAAAATATTCCATGAACCGAATCCACGCATGCAGAGTTGATAATCCATAATCGAGAGCCTCGTTTTTTATTGTCCTAGCTTTTACGTGTTGTATATCGTTCATTACTTTAGGTGTCGCTCCACAAATATTGCATACTTGATTTGAAGAGGTCTCTCTCATAATACTGCAGACCTTTCCGTCAATCATAGTCATTTTCATTTCGTGTTTGACGGATAAAAGTTGTTGAGTTTTTTGAGTTGTTTCGATTTTGGAATATGAAAATAATTGTAAAGGTACAAGTGAGGTTAAAGAATCAGAATCGGAAGCATTTTCGATTTCAAAAACCTGCTTGTATCCACTGTGGCCTGTACTTCCATCACATCCCCATTTTGTGATTAAAATTAGGTCTAGAGGACCGGTTATATTATCGAAAATTTCTTTTTGGGATAAAATTATTCTTGACACAGTATGGTCCAAAAGTCCTTGTAACTTAATTTTTGCAAATAACTCCGTTACAAAAATGTTGTCAGAAGACGGATAACAACAAACTTTTGCTTGTAAAAATTTGTTATATGAAGGATAAACATTAAAATTTCTTTCCTTTGCCTCTTTTCCAATTGTAAGGTAGCTACTCTTTGTTAACTTGGTCTCAATTATCAAGCTCACTGCTTCTTCACTCGTGTAAGGTATAATTGGTTTTAATTTTTGAGTACGCCAATTATCTAATATTTTTGATGATCTAGTGGGGGTGGTTTCGAGACTTTCTTTAAGTAGCTTGACTTCTTGTTTTTTTCCCTGTTTTTTTAAACTGAGCTTTGTTACCGCAACTAATGGCATTTGCTCGCAGTTTGTTGCCAATTTTTGAATTTTTCTTTGTTTAGTCCTTTCACTACTCGAAGCAAATGATTTTTCAGGTCATCCAAGTACATTTGTTGGGGTTTGCACGCTATCCATCTGATTTTCGTACGGTTACTTTTTTTCCATCTTTTTAAGATTCATGTTTCTTTCACCTGGCAGTACTCTGTAATAAAAAATATCTTTGTTCTATTTTAATTTTCTTTTTTTTATGCCTAGCATCCTTTTAATGAGAACTATGTACGAAAAATCTCGTGTTTTAAACGTTTTATGTAAATTTTAAAGTCTGATGATTTTACTGTTTTTTAAACCATGTAGGTATGCAATAAAAATTCTAAATTTTGCTTGGAGGCAAGTAGGGGCAAACTTCTTTTAAATAATATATTTCTCCAAACATTACTTTACTTAAAAAGTTACAAATTAAAAAAAACGGAAGATGATGGAAACGGGTTATGTACATAATTTATCATTTCCCAACAAAAATAATAGATTTTATATATGTAATCACTAAATTAGTTGTGCAGCCATACGCTAATCCGAACTTTAGCTACAAAAAACATTTTTAAATTTTACTTACCTTCCTCTAATTAGTCTGTATATCACACAATGTATAACAACTGCAACTACTTTCTACCTAAGACAACAAAACTAACTTCAAAATATTTTTAAAACGTGCTTATTTCTGCTTTTAAACGTGATAAATACGAACTTCTGATTGACAACTGTCAGGGCAGCTTTTGATTAGGTAATTTGTTTTCTAAGCCTACTAAACTGTTTCCTATAGAAAAATGCCGATTGTAAGGATATTATAGATACTTTATTTTTAACCAGTTATGACCAAATATCTAATTCCAGGAACCACTGTGCGACGGTGACATTTTAGTTCGTTTAGTAGAATGGCGTTCGGGTAGAAATTCTGTTTTGGGTTTGAAAGTCCGTTTGCAAACTATTTAGTCTGTATTTATTGGCATTGTAAATAATTAATATTTTTGATCAAGTTAGTATAATAGGCTTAAGTGGCAATATAAATACCACAAACTACCTTGTATAACCAGATTTCTACATTTTTCATTATTAGTAATTTAAAAGTTAAAAAGCTGGACAGGCCTTTACTGGAAGCCAGTGATCGAAAGGCAGGTCATTTACGCGTTGTTTTTTAATAGCCTTGTAAAAAAATAGCTGAGTATGTGTGTGTACAGTAACTAATGTATTGTACTGTTTCCTGGATTTGTCATTTTATATATTCTATTCAGTTTTCTCGGTTTTCGAACATTATTTATTATTTTTTTCCTAAAAGGAAAGTATTGTAATCATGGAAAATCACCTGCTCAGGTTATTACAGATCTACACATTTTAGGGTGCGTAGATGTCGAAAAACTAGTTTTCTTAATTCCGTTACAGTCTGCCGGTCTGTCTGTCAGTTCACGCTATAGTTAAAAAAATCTACTTACCCGATTGGGAACATTTTTGGGAAAAATCAAATACGGCGTAACAAAATGGCGGACAAGTGAATTGTTAAAAAAATTATTACTATAAAACTAATTAATTATTCAAGTTACCTCAAAAATTAAGATATCAAATGGCAAAAAAGGGCGTCTTAATAAAATATTTAAAAAATCAGATTGAAAAAAACTACAAATTTTGTACAGGAATATAGTGTGATATGGAAACGCACTTGTAAAAATTATGATTCAAATTCAAGATGGCAGAATAAAACGCGACCAAATAACCGTGAAAAAAGATCACTCTCCCAGTGTTTTACATATCTTCTCGTTCTAGCGTTTCCAAATGCTATAAAATATGTTTACTCAACTCCGTCGATCTGTCTACCTATTCGATGATAGCCAAAAAACTAGTTACCCGGTTGACTTCAAATTTTAGTCAAAAAAATTAAGTCCTATGCAGATGACCTAATAACATTTTAGTAAAAATCCAATATAACAGAACAAAATAACGGCCTAGTGAAATGTTAAAACAGTTATTAATAAAACGAATTATCGTGTTTACCTCAAATTTTGCTTAAAAATCAATTAATAGAAATAAACTGTAACATTTTAATACAAATCCAAGATAGCAAAACAAAATGGCGGCTTAATAAAATATTTAAAAAATCAACCTGAAAAAAGTACTTATTAGATAACCAGCACTAAGTGTGATCACCGAACATGTTCGATGGTGTGACATAGTTCATCTAACTGGTAAAATTGTGGTACAAAGCCAGGATGGCGTAACAAAAGAGCGCCCAAATAAAGTGTTTAAATTTGGAGGTAAATTCACACTCCCCGCCATCACATACCCTCTCAGGTGGTTAGGACTCTTGGATAAACTGTAGACCAGTCTGGTTGACATTCCCCAGGCGTAAATTCCTTCCACTATCCTCGTAGGGTGATTCTGGTTCCCCTTTCCGCGCAACCTTTCATCTCCCTTATATGTTACGTCTGAACAAAGACTGTACCACTCTGGTGTAAATTATCTGGGAGGACTTCCGCTCGGATTACCGGGCTAATCACGCGTGCCCCGTAAGGCTTCCCTGACGGCGGGAAAGAAGTGTAGTTTTTCGTGGTGTTTCGAGGGGCAGTCCAACGATCGTTGTGGAAACATCACAGGGGGAACGTCTTACATGGGATTGTGGGAATTGTGATTTCTTCCTCTGGACAGGCTTATCTTATAAGTCCAAAGGTTGTCCCGTGACCAGAAAGTTCCACGGGAGCGCGCAAGTTCGGCGTCGCTTTGAAAGAAAAGGATATACGCCGATATTAGTAGAAGTCCTAGGAATTAACCCTTTGATAGTGGAAATAATGTGACTTTTCCAAGGAAAAAAAAATAGTACTGTTTAACGATCTACGTAGAGCTTTTTGCTGGCCAACCCGTGGCCGTTACCTAGTGGACTGGAGAATGGTGCTGAAAGCAAAAAAGTGGCAGCCGTCTGCATAAAGAAAGGAAAGAAAGAATTATCTGGGAGGGCCGCCCGAGCTCTAATTAAGCCCGGAGGAAGAAGGTAATGCGGTTAATGACAGAATGCTAAATGGTGAAGGCGAGAATTAAAATCCAATCCAATCCTTAACCTATATTTCAAAAAAGTTAAAAAAAAAACACCGAAAAGGCAAAGAAAACAACTAACGTTCGGTGTAATCAATGCGCATTCAAGTTATATTAAATGCCTTTGCCGAAATATCCTATGAAATTATTAAAAAATCTGTGGCATCCAATTAGATCTTATAGAACTTTTAGTGGAAAGAATGGTGTAATCTTAGGCATTGAAACCTCTTGTGATGATACTGGTTGTGGGATTGTTGATACTGAAGGAAATATACTTGGAGATTGCTTACATTCTCAACATTTAGTACATTTAAAGTAAGTAAAATATCTTAGTCAACATATCTTTGAAGCCTTCTCAGTAAGAAGATAAGTTGTTCAAAGTTTTTGACAGAGGTGGTGTATGTGTTGATGCCACATAAGACCATCATCAATCATACCAAACAATTCTTAGCTCTCATTTACATTTATACTCTTTTATCCCAATTCTTGACTAATTTATTTTCATCAACCCATTTTTTTGCGCTTGTTTGAAGGTTGATCATGTTGGCACTCAGCATCAGAGGATTGGTTTCAGAGGATTTGTTCTCAGATACAATTATGGTAGTATCATCTGCATATAATATGCCCATATCTGGGTGTAGATAATAGTAAAGATCATTCACATATAATAAAAATAGGATAGCACCCAAAATTGAAGCCTGGGGTACTCCATAATCAATTAACTTCACACTGGATAAGCCTGTCTAACATACTAAGAATAGTCTGACAGAGCCAGAATGAAACCTGTAATGGTTTTGGTTTCCAATATATAAGAGGCAATATAGAAGCCTCTTATATATTGGAAACTGAAAGTAAGACATTCATGGTCAGACAGGCATGGGTCCAAGACATCAGTCTTGACATCAATAGTAATATTAGTTAGGATATTGTCAATACATATGCCACTATTACCATACTGTCACTGTATCTAGTATGGCATCAATATTAAAAGAGGCAACTAGGTATGCATATTAGCTCTTCCAAAGAGAGGATGCAGCACAGTGTCCTACTCTTGGGCCAAGGTTTTCATTTTCCTTTGCCTTTAACATTAATGCTTTGACATTTAAAGATCTAGTTTCCAATGGTATCTTATTGGATATTTGTACACCCATAAACAAGATACAATTCCTTCCCCTCAATAATGAAACTTGCCAGATTTATGTCCCAGCAATATTGTGTTTCATAATTGTGTATATCATCTATCAAAAGGTGAAACTCATATTGGAATGGTGACCTCTCATAATAACTTGGTATATATAAGTAGATATCTGGTATTTATATATAGAATCAATAGGCATTATTTTAAAATTTTTATATAGACTTAGTATTATATAATTGATAGATTATACAAGTTTTTTATTGCTCTATTTTGCAGGGTCTCGAATGGTTGAATAAGGCTTTTACAAGTGCGATAACAAAGAGCAGTAATGTATTGCAAATGACAGTATATTAAAAAGTAATACACAGTGTATTAAAGAGTAATACACTGCTCTAAGTAATTCATTTCGGACAGTGTAGCTTAATTTTTTTAAAATACCAACCAGAGCCAGGCGTCTTCCTCTAAAATTTAACAAATGATTTTACCAGGAAAGAGTTTCATCAATTTGGAGACCCAAGTACTTAGACGTATTAGAATATTTTAAGGTGCTGTTGGTCCCAAATACAATGTGTTTCTGATTTTTAGTTTTATGATTGTTGATAAACATAAGAGAATTTATTTACATTTAAAGTTAGTTTGTGTAAAAAAAAACATTATTGAATTAAGTTTAGATCATGGCCAATATTTTCTTTTTTACAAGTTACAGAGTTCTCAAAGTATTCAAACATTGTGTTATCTGCATATAGTTTTATTTCACCTTTTAGTTTTGAGGCACAATTTGGTTTTAGGTTCTCCAAAAACGCTGATGATGCTATTTTTCATTTTATGCAGGAGTTCTATCTGAGACTCAATGAGGGAGAGGTGGCTTCAGCAGTGTTCTGCGATTTGACAAAAACATTTGACTATGTCTGTCACAGGATACTGCTGAGTAAGCTGGAACTCTATGGCTTTAGGGGCTTAAATTTTGGAATGTCTAACATTGTACCTTACTGACCATCATCAGAATGACCGTTATCAAGGTGAACTGTTTAAACTTGACATAACCGTGGGTGTACCTCAGGGATCAATTCTTGATACACTTCTGTGTCTAAATGAAACAGTAGCAAGAAAAGTCTATTTTTCGGTCATTGAATCACATTTAAGATATGAAACATGAATGATGATGAAACATGCGACAAGATACTTGTACAGCTTGAAACCACTTGATTCATGTCGGCCAGTCTTTAAATAAATAAAAAAAAATCGTGACTTTAGCAGGTCTGTTTATTTTAGAATCAGTAAGCCTGATACACAGAAATTAATTTAAGGAATCTGTAGAATTTAGCGCCCATGGTGTTTTCATCACCCACAAATCCCCAGTTAATCTGCTCAACTATTGTAAAACATAAACTTACTGGCCTGGGTTATTTGTCTACATAGAAGACGTTCCTCTTTAGTTGTTAATTAACCTGAGAGTTCAAATTCTATTATTAGTGCTAAGTGGTCAGAGAGCCCAGATAAAGTATGAATTTTGTCCAAATACTAAAAAACACAAAGTATTTGCCTAGCCTAACTACGACCCCACAAGTAAGATGAAATCCACAACAGTTAACGACCATGAACACCAAAAGACTCTAATTTTTTTAGAAGACAGATACTATCAAAGGCTTTCTGCAAAAAATAGAAGACAGATACTATCAAAGGCTTTCTGCAAATGTATGTATAATATTTACTTGGAAGCCATTTTCAATATTATTGATAAGGAAATCCTGAAATTCAGCCAGATTGGTTGTAGCTGAATGGTGTCTATAAAAACTATGCTGCTCATTGACCATTTGATGCTTGAACGTCTCAAAAAACTCATCAGTTATGATAGCTTCAAATATTTTCACCATTACAGAAAGTTGAGCTATACCCCGAAAATGGGAAGCCTCTTTGCTAATTAGAGGGAAACTCACATTATCAAATGAAGTCTGAAAAATAATTTTCAAGGGTTCTAGCAATGTATCTTTACATGTTTTGATAAATATTGGGGGAATCTCATCAGGCCCTGCTTCTTTATTTACATCCGAAGTATCAATTTTTTTGGGGGATTTCTTCAAGAGTAAAATAGTGATGAGGAAGATTTCTTTTTTACCATCTTTATATAGGGTACACCTTTGCAACCTTTATCTTGTTAGGGACACTACTACTACTTCTCAGAGAGACTGATTTATTTTTTTTTCTGTTTTCGGCACTACACTGCTCATACAAGGCTTTCGATGTATCAATGGACCAGGATCAGTTGCAGGCATGAGAAACATAGTATTGTTACATGCTGCTTCCCTGCACACATCCATTGGGACCCTAGGCAGACCATTTGCTGGATTGTGACTAATGTTCACAAAGTATAAGTTTAGGTGTTCAGATATATCCTTTATATTCTCTAATATATCATTACTATTCCTTAGACATCTGATGTGATTGCTTGTGCAACGATCAGTACTATTTTTTATAACTTGATTAATAAGTTGCCAGGTTTTTCTTGAGTTTCCATGTGCTGCACTAAACAAGTTTTTGTAGTATAGGCCTTTAGCTACCTTTGCGCAAAACTTTACTCTTGAGTCAGCTTCTTTATATTTATTCTTGAGACTAATGCTTTGTGGAAAACTCTTATGTTTTTTCTAATAATAATCTCTAAATCTCATGGCACTTTCTTTGTCCAAGTTCTAAATTTACTGTTCTTCAAAACTGTGTTTATTCCTAAGATTGGAATGCAGTGATCACTCAGGCAACTATTAATTAGCAGTAAATAATATTCTAAATTAGAGTTGGTAGCTAAATGGACAATTAGAGTTTGTGATAAGATTCGAGTTGGTTTGACTCATTACAAAACTTTTTCCATTACCAAAGCAAACATCCCTGTACAGATGTGATTCAGGACTGTCTATTTATTTATTTATAAACGGAACCTAAATACAGGCCCATTTGTACAGTAATTAACTAAATCTAATATCTATAGAAAATATAATATAAATTAAAATATAAGGTATTACAAAATAACAACAAGCAAGTAGGTAACTACAAACTAAGTCAATCATAACCTTGAAAATGAAAAACATTAAAGTTGGTCATTATTAAAATGGTAAAATTTATGAATGAATATATCAATTATACTAAGAGAATTTCAAATAATGTTTAAAAGATTCTACCGCCGAAAAAAATCAAGCCCACATTTGCCATTTTTCATTATTCTATTGATAGGTGAGTTTTCACCATACAGAGTTCGGTGCTGCCTTAATTCAAAAGTTCGAGAGTCTCTTAGTTGTCTAGATGGTAAGTGTAGCTGAATTAAATTCAAGAGCTCAGGGCTATTAATTATTTCATTGACAATTTTGTAGCATAATAAGATGTCGTAACATTCTCTTTGTTTTCTTATACTATTCAGTCTTACCTAATTTTCTAAATATGTTTCTTATAAGTGATGTATCTTAAAAATTCCTCAAGTATATATAGATTTAAATCTCCGAGCCAGAATACTTTATAATTACCCAATCAAAACAATTCCTCATCAAGGATAGATACTGTGTTGTTGATCATATCCCTCGTTCCCTTTGGATTGCACATAACGGCCACATATCTATCACAATGCACCAGGTATACCAATAAAAAGATGTTTTCTTTCCCAAAGTTTTTAACAACATTACATTGAATGAATTTTTTTCACAAATATGGCACAACTCCCACCATGCTTCTTCCCACTGACATATTGATCTAAAGTTTGGAATATTAAAATATTGTTGCTCACTTTCATGTTTCCGTCACTACAATCACAGAAATCTCTATTTCAATTGAACATACTAAAGCCTCATTTTCACATATTTTATTATGCATGGATCTTGCATTCTAATAAAGAATATTTAATTGTTTTTGACTTGTCCATCAAGGAGCATCTCCATATTAAAAGTATAATCACTGTAGTATCAAGCCATTAGCTCCTTTTAATTTTATTATATCTATTGAAATCCTTCTTTTATCCTTGATGACTTGCAGCACAGCCTCAGGTTGAAAGATGTTCATTTCTTGGTTTTTTACATCATTTTGCCCAGATATAACCTTTAGGTTGTCTATCTGTTCAAAGTTATCTAATTCCACCATTGCAGATGATGCATTCTTCTGACATAAAACTCTATTATCCCTGCACCATACATCGCTATATCCAAAATTTCTGATTCTCAGGTCTTATTGAAGATAAGACGTATGTCATTAGGAATATTTTCATTTAGATAGATTTTATCACCTTTAGCCTCAAAGATCTTGAGTCCAGTACACGTTTTTTTTTCTAGCTTGCATAACCAGCTCCTAATTTTGTTTAGAGGTAAAGCTAACAAGCACTGGTTTGTTGATATTTTTGCTAGGAATTCTTCTAGTCTTAAACTCACTGTCACTTTAGCCTCAAACCTTCAAATATTTTTTTTACTTCTATCTCTCACAGTCTTCACTTCTTATGCCCATTATTATAATGTTCTTTATTTTTAGTGTTAGATTTGAGGTCTTCTTGTTCGTTTTTCAATTTTATTTTTTCTTTTAATTGTTTATCTAAAACTTTTTGGATATCATCCATGATATTACTATTGAAACTGATTTTTCAAGATCCTGAAACCTTTTCATTAATATATCCAACATTTCTTAATTTGACATATTTTGCACTGCTATTGGGCGAATGATGTAGAAATTGGTCACTAATTTTCTCCTCGTGGACTGTTTTTGAACATTGTAATTTGTATTATGGGTTTTTTCATTTCTTATTTCTGTAAGTTATTCACAACATTGCTTAATAAGTCAGGTTAGAATAAGTAACTCTTAGAATGTTATTCTATTTACATCTCTATTTTACTTGCAGACCATATACTCCCTGATGATGACCTTGAATATGGGTCGAAACGCGTAGGAATTTTAAAGACGGCTAATAAAGAGAAGGTTGATATCTATTACTTTCTGTATTTTCTCTGTTACAAAAAATTATGCTTCATTCATAAGTTTTAAAACCTAGTTCCACATTGTGACATGGGAAAAAGGAGAAACGTAAGGCAAAATTATTAATATTTTAAAATTCAAATCATCTACTACTATTTTGGTTATAATTATAATTACAATATTGTGTCCTTAGAAATTCAAAGGATAAATATACTAATACTAACCATTAGTTTTCGGGACAGTCGTGAGTCTAAAATAAAATAAGAAAAAAAAAAATTAAAGTAACTACAAGACTGCCATGTTTATTAACTGTACCTACAGCTGTTATCTAAGATCGTGGTATTTAACATTTTGGTGCGAAAATGTATTCTTACAAAAATTGATCGGACTTAAAAGTGTTCTTATTTCTTTCCTAAATCAATTAAGACTTAACAATGCTCTTGACTGGGTAAGGCAATGCATTAAATTCTTTTTCTCCTATGTAGTAAGGCCCCTTTTTATAGCACTGTGGAGTTATGTGAACAGTCAAATAACCTGCATTTTTGGTGGTTACTTGCTTGCACAAAGCTGCTAAGACTTAAGCTGCTAAGACTTAAATTTATTCTTATTTTTAAAAACTAGGCAGCACACACTAAACAAATTAATGAATAGACTGGCGTATTTTCTGTTATTGCATTTAGCTCTTCTTCATTTTAACATGGCCAGGTTTTGGTGTGACCATTAATTTCCATCCAATTTATTAAATCTGTATAGTCATTGGAACATTAAATCTGAATAGCTCTGGAAGCAGATACATGTTGAGCTTTTAAAATGTGTCTTAATCTCAGTTCCCTAATGACTTTGAAATCATCTTAAATAGTTAAATATGTAGGCATAGTAGCAAGGAGGAACAGCAGACCAAGAAATCTCAGAAGAAAACGCTAATAGATATAATATTCTCTCTTTCAGAGCACAGCTGAAGTTATTTTATTAAAACCATCACATAATTAAACTTTATTGTATAGTTTAATATTAGGTTGTAGGTAAATACAATTATTAGACTGATTGTATAATTTCAAACTATAATTTCTCTTTAAAGGATATTAGTTAATTAAATTGATACAGTGTAAAAGTTTAAATTTTTAAATAATTAATTGTTTATTCGTTTCAAATTTAAGCAATGGTGGTATAATTCCTCCCCTTGCGGGTGATTTACATAGACAAAACATTGAACAGGTTGTTCAAAATGCTCTTAAAGCTGCCAATTTGTCTATTAAGGATGTAGATGCAGTAGCAACAACCATAAAACCAGGTAAATAAAATCCATATATTTAGTGATATTTTTGACATAGTTTTCAAATAAATCTATAGAAAAAGGTATACACTTCTGTTTCATTACCATTATTATTACCAAAGCCATATGGTTCCTTCTAAAATTAAATAAAATGGCACATGACAAAACAATGTTATTGAAATATAAAAATCCTCTCATATATTATTTGATATTTTTGAAGGGAACTTTTAATTTAAAATGAAATTGAATTATAGACTGTTATATAAAACTCTTTTTTCGGTACGACATACCTGACAAATAATAAAACAAATGTATGGAATTTCCTTCAGAGTTAAACAGTATTTAGCAAATTATTCATCAGTTAATACCAAAAAATCCTTTAGCTTTGAGAGCATCTGGAAAAAGGCCTTTCCTAATTATTCATTGTGATTCAAAATGCATTTTATTGTCAATGACAAAATTAGTTCGTATAGACAAAGCTTAAGTTTGTTAAAAAAAATAAACAAATTATTGAAGTTAAACAAACAAGATCATTGATAATAATGAATCATGATATAAGTTTAGGATATTTACATGTATTTAAACTAATAGGTGGTAAAATAAACAGAAAAATTATGTTTCAAATACAAATACAAATATAAAGAAATAAAAGTCCAATACTAAAATAATATATAAAATACAATTATATAAAAAATTCCTAGCTACAATAACAAATTAAAATCAGACAATTAATTAGTAAAATGGACAGTAAAACGTGAACAAACTAATGTGCCAGAATTAAACAAAATCACTGTAAAACTCTTTCAACTCACAATATGAATTCTCAAGCAAAAGCACTTTTACCTTTTTTCAGAACCTTCTACAGCCGACACAATCCCTGATATCTTGAAGTAGGTGATTGAACATTTTTCTTTCCTCATACACTGTGAAAATTCAACAGGTACCGGTCACAATATAATAAAGGGTTATCTCAAATAATTTGGATATATCAATAGCTCATAGCAAATACTTTGCACTGATTGAATTACATACGTTGTTATGCTATGGAATAAAATTTTGGGGTTCTTGTTCTAATTATTTGTATAATGATGTATTTTTAGTATAGACGAGGGCAATTCTATTTTGACTCTGTGCTGTATTTTTATGATGCAGACCGCTTGTTTAGTACATAAAAAATTCAAAGGGGAACTAACCCCAAAGAAAAAAAATTGAAATACGCAATAAACTTATCAGATGAGGCTGCTGATTTCTAAATCACAAATGATAAAAAATTGTTTTGTTTGTAACAGTCGCAAAATATTTAATTGTCTTCCTCTTGAACTGCGTATGTTGCAGTGCCAGAAAGCTTTAAAATGGAGTGTTAAAAGTTTATTACTCAAAAAGGCATAATATTAAAGATTTTTTTAACGACAATTTAGAGTGATTTAAATGTGAGAATTTTAGACTGTTGTGTGAATGGTTTAACTGTTTCTTTGTTTATATATATTTTGAACTGGTTTTATTTTTTGTTATTTTTTATGTATGATTTTTTAATATGACTCTTATATAGGTATAAGTATTATGTATGATTTTTTAATATGACTCTTTTATATAGGTATAAGTAGTATATAATTTATGTCATCTATGTAACATTTGGACGTGTAAGCCTTTTTGAACTAGACTTTAAATAGTTTCTGTTTGTTTGTTTATATAAATTTAAAAATCATTCGAGTATAGATATATGGTTACTTTATTTAGATTTTAATGTTGGTTTTGCTTTATAATATACCTTTTATGTACAGCTCGCCCAACATAGGATTGCGGGTCTAAACGTTCACGAGATGCGCGGACGTAAACAGAGAATGCATTCGAACCAAAAGAGATACACTATCTATGTACTACGACCGAAATAGGTACGCTTTGCATCAACAATAAATCCACAATACCTATGCTCTTGAATTATTACAAACTATGATGGTTATGGTTTTTGCCTGCCTTATAAAACATTTGCGTTTAGATCTGAGAAATTCCGGGCTATAAACATTTTTATCTACTTTTATTGAGGGAGCTATATTATATATAATATTATAATAATGTAAACATTTCCCTCTGTTTGAATATCGGATAACCCGTCTTCATCTTGCGATGCTTTGCCACTCGAATCACTGGTGTCTGTGTCAGTGTTGGCTTGTAGGCGGCTTATTATTAAATTATCCACTACTATATCTAACGGTGGTCCATTTTCTATAAAAAAAAAACGTTCTATCTTCCTTGCGTGTTCGCTTCTTGATTTACATGCTTCTGGCGAGATGTTGTTAAAAAACTAACAGTATGTTCCGACTTCTTTTAGATTAAAATTAACATTTTGTTCGCCAACATATTGCTTAAAAGAAGCCCAGATAAGTTCTATGGGATTCAGGTCAGGAAGATATGGAGGGAGTCTGAAATAAATAGGAATATATTTAAAACAATATAATTTAATCCTGTAATAAGTTGATGGGACTTTTACAACAATCCTTTAAATTTTAAAATTTGTTCTGCATTTAATATAAATAAATGAAATTACCTTAACACGTTATGCCCGTTCTCAATGAAGAGTTTATTGATTTCATACGTCTTGAATCGTGGTTTATAAAGCTTAATTAAAGTATATAGTTCAATTTTCACCATTTCTTCGTTTAAATGCCATTTCGTCTAAGCCACGATTTCATTTCTTCTTTCCTTGAGCTCATCATCGGAGAGTTGGATTTGACATTGTGATTAATTAATTAATCTTTATTATGGGACTTGCACATTTAGCCTTCACAATAATAAATGAAAATTGTTAAATTATAAAGAATATACATTTATATAAAACAATAATACAGTAGCCCAAATAAAGGATATAGGAAAAAAACAATTATTTACTTAACTTAGCTGGTCAATAAGGACCTTTTAACTACCGAAAGAGAGGAGTAAAACATGTCACAAGGAAGGTTGTTTGCATTGGATAACATTCTATTTATGCCCGTCTTTTGGCAATACAGAGTTCTGTGATAATTCAATGCAAATGTCTGAGATGCGCGTACTGTCCTCAGAGGTACTTTAAAATTTACAAGCGCCAACAGTTCTGGACTTGAAAAATGTCACCTGATATTAATGTAAAAACTATGTCTAAATTTTTTCTTCACTCCTCCAGCGTATTCATGCACAACCTTGTCAAGATATGCTTATAGATTAAATTTTCCTTCTGTATGCCCAAGTTATAACCTATGTACATAAGAAATTTATTTTAGACCCTTTCTAGCTTATCAATATATGTTTTATAATAAGGGCTCCAGTCAACAGTGCTGTATTCTATGACTGCGCACTAGACTAACATATAAACTTAGAGCTAAAATATTTTTGTCTGCTCTGTGCCTTTTAAGGAAGCCTCACATTTTTAATGCCTTATTACAGCAGTGTTCAATATGATAAGTAAATGTCACCTTCTTAGAATAGAATAGATTAGAATTTTATTCATAAAAAGTTACAAGAACCAATACTTCGTCATACAAACTCACAATAAAGTACGTTAAATACACTTAAGATATAGAAATATTACTTATATAAACTAACTACAAATACATTTACATATCTAAACAAACTACAAGTACATTTATATACAAACTAGTTAAAATTGTCAAGAATTAAGATGAAGATGGGGCAAAACGTTAAAAATTTCAGTTAAGGAAAAGAAGGCGTTTCTGATAAAAATGTTCTTTAAATAAGTTTTTAAAATTGCTGCAGGTAGACTCTTTATGTTACACGGTAGCAGGTTGTACATTCTGACTCCGTAAAAGTTAACACCCGTCTGTCCTCTTATGAGTCGAGTATATTCAGTTATGATGTCATTTTTACGTCTAGTATCATGCTCATGCAAATGCGCGTGTTGGCTGTAAAGATGTATGTGGTTTTTGACATATAATATGCATTCAAGGGCATACAAGCTAGGTAAAGTTATTATGTCCAGCTTAATAAATCAAAATAGACACCCAAATCACGTACAATAGTTGACTTCTTAATACATGTATTGTTTAAGCAATATACATTTTCAGTTTGAATTATGCTGTAACTAAATTGTATATATTTAAACTTACTTATATTTAAAGACATATTATTATCTGAGCACCACTTTTCAAATATTGTAAAGTCATCCTGAAGCAGACATGAGTCAGTAGCAGTTTTTATTGGCTTACAAATTTTTATATCATCGGCATATAAAAGAACGTCACTATAAATAAAACGATCAACAACATCATTGATAAACAAAATAAACAGTAAAGGGGCGAGGTGTGCACTCTGAGAAACTACCGAAGTAACCGGGAATGGATCCGAAAAAAATGTATTTTTTATTTTTACAACCTGCGTTCACCCATGCCATAGTTAATAAATTTACTTATTAGTAGACTGTGGTAAACCCTATCAAAAGCGTTGGAACAGCCTTGTGCATATAGCATCTACAGAATGTCCTCCCTCCATGGCATCAGAGATTAAGTTTTGGTAACTGAGAAGGTTTGTGGTAACAGACCTACCAGAGATAAAACCATGTTGCTTGGTGCTTAAAACATTTTTAAAATGATTTGTGAAAAAATCATTGACAATAGACTCAAATATTTTAGGAATAAGGGATATATGAGAAATTAGTCTGTAGTTTTCCACCTCTTTTTACTACCCACTCTTTTAAATATTGGAATAACAAAACTTGCTTTCCAAAATTGAGGAAACATTCCACTAGATAGTGAGTGGTTGAAAATAAGCCACAGGGGACGAGACAAAGAGAAGGCACACTCCTTTAGTAATACTGGGGAAATGCCATCAGGGCCCAGACCCACATTCAAATCAATTTCATTAAGTTTCTCAAATATCTTGCAAATGGACACATTGTACGAAGTGATTGGCTGATAATTACTATAAGTGTTGTTGGTAACATATGTAGAATTATTTGTATGATTATAAACTGAGGAAAAGTGTCTGGCAAAAAAATTTGCAACATCATTACCAACAGTTGAAGATTCTCCATTGTACTTTTAAATAGCTGGCAATTCATCACCTCATGTTTTATTATGTTCAAATTTCCAGAACTGTCTTAAATCGGAGTAAATAGCTCTTTCGAAATCTGTTATGTATGCTCTATAGCAACATTCGGCTTGCTGTTTACACATAGAATGCAAATTACAAAACAAGATAATCGTTTGGGTCACTACTGGTTTTGTATCTTTTATGTGCTTTTCTTTTTCTAAAAATATTGTTAAGATCCTCGTCAAACCAAACAGGGCATATAAATCTGTTTTCAATGAGTATTTTAGGTACTAACGTATCAATGATATTGTTTAAAATTGAATAAAAAACATTCACATTAACATTAACATCTACAGAGTTCAAAATAACATCCCAGTTAACATTTAAAAGATATTCAGACATAAAAACATATTCACAATTCTTAAAATCATAAATTATTGTTTTCTATTCTAACACACGTTTGTCCGTATCACAGATCTTGATTGCTAAGGCGGGATGATGCCTGTCACACTTTACTAATGGCTTCTCAGCATAGCCAACAACAGTCGTTTTTAAGTCAGTGAACACCAAGTCCAGCATTACATTGTTCATATTGGGCAAAGGGCATAGTCTCAAGTAAAGGTTCTGCACTGAAAGTTACACCATCTGCAAATACACCCATTGAATCATTACTCCACGGAACCCTTGGCAAGTTGTAATCTCCTACAATAAGTATAGTAATAAGTAACCGTTTTAGGATTTACCGGTTGAGGATACATCTCTGTCTCTTCTGAATACATTGTAGTTGTAAAGACCAAGTTTAGCTGATTCAAAATTTTCATTCAATGATGTTTCTGTTAACATTACTATATCATAATTAGCCAATGCTACATTGTTGCAAAATTCAACTAATTTAGTTCGAAGACCATTAACATCCTGATAATAAATCAGTAAGCCACATTTTGAAACATTTCTGCACCTACTGACTGTACTGACTATACATATTTCCTGCTGTATGTGTTTTCGCGTTGTTGAAAATTTTGCCGGTTTGACTGATAAAAATGTCAAAATGACTCACCTGATAGTTCATTTTTAAAATTTTCATCCACTCCAATCTTAAATGATAGTGAGTTTCCATTTTTTCTCAGTTGATGAATAATTAGTTTGTCATCAGGAATACTGATTTTGTACTTAATGTAGGTTCTTATACAATCAGCAGATACATCTTTGGCCACCCTGCCCACAGTACCAAAATGTCTGGGGAACACCTCGAAATTTATCAACTTGAGTGAGTTGGGTTATTTTCTGATTTATCTTCCCCTGCAGTGGCTGACGATATATAAGCAAGGTTTACTGCTTCATTTACTTGCGAAAGTGTAATTTGATTTTGGTTGTCATGCTTGTCATGCTCCTTAACATTTTTTTTACTTGTGTTTTTTAAAGTTTGAGTTTGCATTTTTGAGAGAGGTTAACTCTTAAATACCACTTCCCACACCTTGGATTCCCGGCTCGGCATGAACTTCCGCTTTAACAACTATTGAGTCCAATCTTACACTCTTGTGGATGCTAACTGTATTGTTGATGGGCGCATTGTCTGTTGCTATATTAGTAATGTTTTTTGGTGAAGATGATGAATTTGAACGCACAATAGGAGTTGAAATTTTGCAGACTGATTTTTTGATTTTCTCTTCCAAGAAGCTAATTTTCTCTCTTAACAGGTCATTTTTTTTCTTGTAGTTCAAGCACAAGAATATTTAGCTAACCATTGTTTTTCTTGAAAAAAATCCAATTTTTCTTCAACTGAGAGGCCTCTTTCCGTGTTGCAATCATGACATAATACTTGCTGATTTCCAATAATTTTAAACCCAGGACACTTAATAAGACAGTAACTATGGAAACTATTTCTGCAATTAAAACATGAAGTAGTTGCTTTGTTTTTTTTACAGCAAATACTGAAGTTATAATGGAAAATATTGCAGTCTATGGATTCCTTTACTTTCAGAATGAAAGAACAGCTGATAAAATGTTTTAAATGTTAGAAGTCAACTTCAAGAATTTATTTAATGATTATCAATGAAAAATGGGTGTTTTTCACCAACCAATATGAGTTTTATTATTAAACAACACAGCATAGGCAACAACATAGGCATTGTCTATTACGACAACACTGAAATTCCATAATAACGTCACATTGAACTTTATTTAAAACCCTACAACTTTCTTTTAGGACTGTACACATAGAACCAAACTTTGTCCATCGAAGATCAACCGACTGAGCAATACTGTGTTTTTGATTTTCATTTAAAACTTCACAATAAATTTTAATGAAACTTTACTAGAAACGAAAATGCTAATAGGTACTTTCACTGGCGACTGTATACAGAGAAGGAAACTTTGCCCAATTGATTTCAATGCTAAATTACTTCGAAATGCAATCACTTCCGTTGCAGCGATATCTTCGCCGAAGTTCTGCATAACACAAGTTGCAAACTGTTGGATATTAATTTCCATGAAGTGTGAAACAACAAATTGAGCCAATGCCATTTTGTTGAAATCCTTAAATCGATTTTGGAAGTTATCCTTCAAGTTAGAAACTATTTCTACATGAGATTTATTGTCATAGGGTTCTTTTGGATTTTGAGATATCTTCTCTCACGGTTAATTAGGGTTTGTTTCCAAAACTCAAGTTTTTTTATGAATGCATTTATATCGGAAATCATCACCGCCAGTTCTTTATCTCTTCCATGAAGTTGCAAATTGAGTTCATTAATATTGTCTGTAATGTCTACAAGAAACCAAAATCTCTAAGCCAAATTAAATTTTCCAGTTCCTGAATCGGTTCCCCGCGTTGTTTGAAAAATTAAACTATGACAGATAGGGCTTCATTAAGATTTGTTAACACTCGTCCTCTACTTAACCATCGCACTTCAGAGCGAAGAAGTAGATCTCCATACTGACAATCAATTTCATCGGCTAATATTTTGAATAATCTTTGTAATGCGTGAGCTCTAATCTTGTTTGCCCGTAAGATCAATCGACTTAACAATGCGCTTGTCTGTCGTAACCCCTCTCAGTTTTGTCAACGAGGACAAATGCAGTACGATAACCGACCCGCAATCCTATGTTGGACGAGCTGTAAGCTTATATACCGCATTTCTGTATTCTTGAATAGCATGGTTTCGTCAAAAATGAACATTTTACACATTAAAGCTGTTTTTTGACTTTGACTAAGTGTTCCAGAGTGGGGTTATTTTCTTTATCCCCATTAAAACGGTTTTCAGTATAAACAAACATGTTATCAGTTAAAATTTTCCTTTATCCAAGCAAATGTTTCCATATAAGACCCTCGGCAAAAAATAGCTTGTGATATCAAGCAGGTCCATTAAATGAAAAATACAAATTTTTTTTAGGTTTAGCAAAATCTCTTTTAGTGGGTACAAAATATGGAAAATACCTCTGCAAAAAATACAATAAGCCATTTATTCCCATACATCATATGGAAGCACATGCTCTGACAGCAAGAATGTTAGACAGATCCTTAGAATTTCCATTTTTAGTTCTGCTAATAAGTGGTGGACATTGTCTTTTAGCTGTAGCAGAGAACGTTGATAAATTTTTGTTATTAGGAGAAAGCATTGATGAAGCACCTGGAGAAGCTTTTGATAAGGTATTTATTTATAATCATTAAAACCAGTATTAACATAATAATGATTGAAACATATTTTATTGCAATTTAAATCTTTTAGATGGCACGAAGGATGAAGCTTAAAAACTTGGAGGAATATTCTAAGCTTTCTGGTGGACAAGCAATGGAAGTAGCTGCTTATAAAGCTGATAACTTTCTACAATATAAATTCAAACCCCCAATGTCACAATACAAAGATTGCAGTTTTAGTTTTGCTGGTATCAAGAACGCGTGCTTAAGGCATATTTTAGCAGAAGAGAGTGCTAAAGGTGTTTGACATAATAAATAACTATTATATTATTTCACATAAAGCAGGCAAGTTAGGTACTTTAGCTACTAACACCAAATAATTTGAACTTTAAATCTGTCGTTTCACTAACTGGATTTAATTCCTTTTTTACATTTTAATTAACGTTTCAGTTCTTCTCTTCGTTGTTACCATTAAACATTAGAAGATACTTAAAAGTTTACACAATACTTGACCATTAACTGTTAAAGCTAATTATAAAAGGTGTTCCAATAAGAGTTTCCAGATGTTAAATTTATTTTTCCAAGGAGTGTGAAAACAAGAAGCTTCAATAATGAAGATAAATTGAACAATTTTAAGAAATAAATGGAGAAGCTCAAAACTGAAATCTCATAAAAAGAGTCTTACTTAAGAGGACAAAAACCCTTATCCTTAGATTTTGAAACTAATGTATGTGAAGTAGAAAAGTCCTGTGAAACTGAAATTATTAAGAATACAAATAAAATTTCTGAGCTTAATAAATTACTAAAAGAGCTATAAGAAAAAATGACTATTTTATCTTTAGAAGAAAATAATGATAAATTAATAAAATGTGAGCAAGAAAAACAATAAGCTATGATAAAAATTCTACTAAATATTAAAATGCTTAGTGAAGAAAATAAGTTTTACCTGGAAGATATTGAAGAACTTAAATCTACGCACACTTAACATCGAAAATTGTTCTAAAGTCCAGATCATTTCAAGTCCCCCTGAACTGAGCGTCTAAAATATTTGGAAAAATCCACGAAAGTATTGGTGTTAACAGATGGCAAGCATTTTACAAGCCATTTAAACGGGTCTTAGGAGACTCTGTGATGTTGCAATTAGTTTCAAAACCAGGTGCATCTTGGACCAATATAGTTTTGTGTTAACACATATACTAATGGCTTGTCTAATAAGGATTATGTAATTGTTTTAATTGAACCTAACAATGCATCAATTTCACTACACAGTGTGACTTTGTTAGCAACAAATGTGTTTTTATAATATACATGTATATATATATATATATATATATATATATATATATATATATATATATATATATATATATATATATATATATATATATATATATATATATATATATATATATATATATATATATATATATATATATATATATATATATATATATATATATATATATATATATATACATATAACAATGCATCAATTTCACTACACAGTGTGACTTTGTTAGCAACAAATGTTTTTATATAAATCTAATTTTTTATACTTCTAGAGATGGCTTCCTTAATTATTTTTATGCTGTAGACTATTTTAATAAAAAGATAACTTAAGTATATTCAAAATTTAAAGCGATTTTCAACTAATATTAACTTAATTAACTTGAATAATAGATTTCACTTCAGACGTTACTACCAAGGAGATGGCTTTCTAAATAAAGATGGGTTAGTTAGATTGTTATAAAAGCATCAAATTATTTTGACGAAACAAGTTCCTTGTAATTTAATACAGTTGACACAAAACTCAAACTCTTTAGAGTCAATTTAAATAAATCAGGCTCAGGTTAATACTGATGCTCAAACTACTAATGATTCTTTTTAGGACGAGTCAGTGCTTTTCAAGCACAACCAATTATTATTAGTAAATTTACAATCCACATGATATAAAGCCAATGAACTTACTGTACTTCTTGATTGACAAAATAAACTTGATTTTATTCTTTTAACAGGACATTGGCTGAAAGAAAATGATCCGTGTGTCTTACCAGTGTATGTACATTACCCAGTTCCTGCTGAAAGAAATTAATTCATGGCAGTACTATAATTTTTATAAACAAGAAGATTTTTGAAAACTATTCTTTAGTTTTTTTAAGAAAACTAATAATATGCTGGTTGAAAAAGAGTTTTGAGGTATCAATTATTTTTAACAAAAAGTATAACTTATATCTAGTGTCTATATATATATAGACTGCCGAGCTGTCATGTGAGTGTCTTCCTGGAAAGATTAGAAAATCTTTTGTCTCAGTTTTTACTGAACTCTAAAATATTATTGGTGGAAAATTTAAATATTGATTAATGATAATCAATCACTCTGCAGTTTGCTTATCTCATTTAACCTGAAAATCCATATTTCTCAATCAACACATACTAACCAACACTCGTTTACATTACTGGACTATTTCCAAATTTATCTGAAAATTTAAAACGCCAGACACTTTCTTCTGGCATTTCAGATTTCGAATCTGTTTTGGTTCATATTTCTTTTGAAAATCATAAGGTTGGACAAAAATCTAGGATGGGAGGATTATTATAAAGCTAATTTTTCTTATTTTCTAGAACAATTCGTTTTAATGTCATGGAAAAATAATTAAATTATGTATTATATTTTACAAATGTTTTCCTCTGAAAAAAAAAGTCTTGGATAACTCAAGGTATTAAGGTCTTTTAAGATGTCTTCACACAATGAGGAGAGTTTACTTAAACAATGGTTTCTTTGTAAATTTCTTTAATAATTATTGTTACATTTATAGACAAGTAATAAAGTGTGCTAAAGAAAAATGCTATACTGGCAGAATATCACAGGCAGGTAATAGATGCAAGGAGCAGTGCTCAATAATAAATAGTTTAAAAGGAAAAAATAACATTCTACACTTGACTGTTGACTTAAACCCAAATATTCTAAGTGATGTGGCTTTATGGCTCTGGTGCTGAAAAAGTTACTTCAATGTATCTGTTCAAAAAGATTCCCTGAACTATCCTACAAACCTGGTTTCCACAAGATTTTTGTTTACTGTGTACTAATACTAAAGAACTTCAAACAAGTTTTAGATATATAAGGAATAAGTAGTCAGAGATCAGATGATGTCTCCCTTAGCATATCGGGGACTTACCAGCAGTGGCTTTACAAGCCCTTACTATTTCTATCTACATTTCTTCTCAACAGGGTAAATTTCACCCCGTTAAAAAAAAGCCATTCTCCAATTACCGATCTATATCTCTACTTGTGACTCTCTTGAAGGTGATTGAAAATAAGGTTGTTGCATTTTCTAATGGTGCAATAGTCTTCTAATATCACATCAATTTGGATTTCAGGAATCAAAAAATACCTCTGCTTGAAAGTGTATACTTCAACATTAATGAGGGTCAAGCTCTTGTAACAGTATTTTGTTATTTTTTCAAAATATTTGATTTCGTTAATCACGCCGAAATAAGGAATAAGAGGTATCACACATAAATAATGGTTCTCATCCTATCTTTCAGAGAGGATGCAAGTTATTAGAGTTAATGGTACTTGTTCCTATTTATCTAAATTGGAATAAGGAGTGCCTCAAGGCTTGGTGCTTAGACCTTTACATTTCTTATTATATATTAATGATCTTACAACTTGGGAAATCCAAGGCAAATTTACACTATTTACCGATGACAGTACCCTCTTATCGCATTCAGGGGCCAGTGAATTAATAAAAAACAATTCAAAATATGATCTTCGTAAAATTAAGGTATGGTGTGATTCAAACTTGCTTTCTTTTAACATTAATAAAACAAACCTATTAACATTCGGATTTACTTATAATGGCCTTAATTTAGATTACAAACGTAACAGAAAATAAGTATGTTATAAAATTTCTCGGACTCCATATTGAATGAAAACTTAAATTTGAAGATTATTTCTGTGTCTCTACTAATTTAAGATCATTTCAATATATAGGTGCCATGTCTAGAGCCGAAATTCCAGTTTCCAGTATATTTTAGTTGTAGCTGGCTTTGCCCATAGGAATTATGTCATCGTAAATGTTCTTTGACAATAAAACATATTAAGTAAGTAAAATCCATGTTCTTTATTTCAGGCCAAAAGTCATTAAGCATCCTGCGCTAACACTCACCATTCATCCTAACAGCTTGACCAGCGGGATTCTCAAAGAAGTAAGGTCCAATGATGCCTTCAGCAAAAAAGCCGCACCAAACAGGCACACGTTGAGAATGCACTGGTTTCTTATAGATTTGTTTAGAATTTTCACTGCCACAGTTCTGTTTATTAACAAACCCACTCATATAAAATTGAACTTCGTCACTGATAATTATCTTGCAGCAAACATCATCAATGGTCTTGTTTTCAAGCCCCCAATTACCAAACTCACGACGCTGTTTATGATCAGCTGGTTTTAATTCCCAGGTTAGCTGAATCTTGTAATGATGAAGAGCCAAGTCTTTTTGAAAATTCCTTAACTGGTCTGGCTAATACCCAATTTGTGCGAACGCCGTCTACCAGACATAAGGGGATTTGCAGGCACACTTTGATGAACACCCTCAATATTGTCATATCTTACACTGATCCGGTAGTTTCAAATTTGCGTACTATATTGCGAATGTTTTTTTCTGATGGACAATTTTGTACACTGAAATAATCATGAACTGCGCAATATGTCATAACCACATAAGATCCATTTTTGAAATAAGTTTTGACAATGTAAACACGTCGCTGTACTGTGTCTGGTTTCATGGTAGAAACTGTAGTCACATCAAATGAAAAAATATATATTTGACCGAAGTATTTACGATAAAAAAATATAAACAAACAACATCCCGAACCTCTTATTAAACACCTTTTACGATAAACCTGTACATAAAAATTTTAAATATTAATTAAGAAAAATGCAAACCAACTTGTCAAATAAAATTTTTAATTTGAAAAGTAATTCTCTAATCTAACTTAGTTATGTTTATAATTTGTAGATTTGGCTCCAGATGAAGTTATTCCAGGAGTGAATAATCTTTGTGCAGCTTTTCTTCTAGTTGTTACTAGACATTTGTGCCATAGGGTTCAACGCGCCATTGAATATGTTGCCAAGAAGAATCTTATACCACCAGAAAAACAAGTCTTGGTATGACCTTCAGATTATCTACTAATAATAATCATTTAATATAGATGTATTTTTAATTTCTTTATTTGAAAATGAACGCTATTAATTGATTAAGTTAATACTTTTAACTTAAACATTTGATAAACTTTAGTCACTAATATTCTTTTCTTGGATGTTTGGTACCTTTTTTATATACATTTTTTTGTGCCACTTTCATTTTTAAAATTTTTGCAAAATTAAAATGTATTAATAGTGCTCTAACTCACCAATGAAAACGACCTAAAAACTTAAAGAACTTCACAATAAGTGGATACAATGGGATAAACTGCTATAGAGGAATATATATATATATATATATATATATATATATATATATATATATATATATATATATATATATATATATATATATATATATATATATATATATATATATATATATATATATATATATATATATATATATATATATATATATATATATATATATATATATATATATATATATATATATATATATATATATATATATATATATATATATATATATATATATATATATATATATATATATATATATATATATATATATATATATATATATATATATATATATATATATATATATATATATATATATATATATATATATATATATATATATATATATATATATATATATATATATATATATATATATATATATATATATATATATATATATATATATATATATAATATATATATATATATTATATTTTTTTATTTTATTTTATTTTATTATTTATATATATAAATATATACATATATATAATATATATATTAATATATATATATATATATATATATATATATATATATATATATATATATATATATATATATATATATATATATATATATATATATATATAATATATATATATATATATATATATATATATATATATATATATATATATATATATATATATATATATATATATATATATATATATATATATATATATATATATATATGTGTGTTGATTTTTACTCCTTCACGGATGGAAAAAACAATGTGTTTTCATTCCGGGTGTACATCCGTTCACTACTGTCGTTCTGAAAAGAACAGTTTTGCTGACGTTTCGCCAAAATCACATTTGGCATTTTCGAAGCTTTCTTTCTCGCGTCCGCGTTAATTCGCCGCTACAAAAACTGGAGAAATACCTTTCTGAAATTATGCAACCAACTGTAGAAAAAGCTGATTCGTTTGTAAAAAACTGGGAGCATTTCACTCGAATTATACGAGATATCGTCCTTGAAAAAAACGATATCATAGCAAGCCTAGATGTCAAATCGTTATATCCCAATATTCCCATCGACGAAGCATTGGACAAGATTGCTATGAACGAGGATTTCCGGGCACATATAATACAACTCTCGGAGCATTGCCTCAAAAATACTTATTTTTCATTCAACGGGTAAATGTATAAACAAATGGATGGTGCTCCAATGGGGTCCTCGCTATCACCAGTAGTCGCGAATTTATTTATGATATACTTCGAGAAAGAAGCTCTTGAGAAAGCAAGTTTAACACCCAAATTATAGATTCGTTATGTGGATGACATATTTATTATATGGCAACATGGTCATGCAGAGCTCGAAAAATTTCTGACTCACGTAAATTCAATCCACCCCAGAATACAATTTACTCTAGAGTTAGAGGAAAACAACAAACTACCATTTTTAGATGTTTTGTTCACAAAACTGCATAACGGACATTTCGAATACACCGTGTATAGAAGACCAACACATACAGACAGATATTTAAATGCAAAATCACGTCATCACCCAGCACAAATTCAAGCTGTGGCAAATACCCTAATATCCAGTTCCGTGCGATTAACTGAAACACAGACGAGACAAAACGAACTTAAGGTAATATCTAGTGCTTTAAAGAAAAATGGCTACACAAATCGCACCATAGCGAAAGCTATTAATGCACAGGTTTCCCGAACAATGAACAACAAAAATTATGAACCGGGAAAGCAACGAGTACTCTTACCATATGTAAAAGGCACAACAGACAGAATCGAAAGAATTCTTAGGAAACACAACATACAAACAATACACAAGCCACAAACAACTATAGGTAAACTACTTGGAAACTCAAAAGATAAAATCAAACTGGAAAACCACGGAGTATACAGTATTCCGTGCCAGGACTGTGAAAAGTTGTACGTGGGGCAAACTAACAGGCGAATATCAGCAAGAGTGGAAGAGCATAAACTCAGCATCAGAAATAAACAAACAACCTCAGCTTTATTCCTACATCATCAGGAAACCGACCATAAAATAAATTTCGATGGGTGTAGGGAGATTGTCAATATAGAACATTATAAGACCAGAATAATCCGAGAAGCCACAGAAATTGAAAAACAGGGTGATTTGAATAAAAGGGACGAATCATTAAAACTACCAACAGTATGGAAGACAATAAAAAAACTCAAGCGCAATTAGCGCAACAACAACAGCACCATCCGGAAAACATAAATAACGGCCAACGCCTGCGCAGATATAACCTTCGGCCCCGAGTGGGGGTATAAAAGGAAGCGTCGCAGTCACCAACACTTCAGTCTCTATTCGGACGCGAGAAAGAAAGCTTCGAAAATGCCAAATGTGATTTTGGCGAAACGTCAGCAAAACTGTTTTTTTCAGAACGACAGTAGAAAACACTCAATAGACTTAACAAAAACTAAAAGTTTTTTAAAAAATAACCCTTCTATAAAGGTTCCAAAAGCTGATAAAACAAACAAAACAGTGTTAATGAGTTCTGCTAACTACAACATAAAAATGCATGAAATATTAAATGACACTAAAACATATAAAAAAATTAAACAAGATCCCACAAACCAGTATCAAAAAAGAAATAATGAATTAGTTAACTCTTGGGAAAAAAATCTTTTTATATCACCCGACACTGCTAAAAAACTAAAAATCCGCAATAGTGTACCACCCAAAATTTACGGATTGCCTAAACTACATAAAGAAAATTAGAAAATAGACTGAAAAGTCACAAATATGATAAAAAGAACAGCACCGCATTAACACACCATGAGATGTCCAACATACTTTCAACTACGAACAAGTGAAAGTATTAAAATCCGAACGTCAGTTGAAAAAAAAAAGAATTTTTTGAGATGGCTGAAATTCAAAAAAACAAAAACGCCATAAATGACAAAAAAGACATAAACAACTTAAATAAATTGTATATATCTTTACTGTAACAGTGTTCGCTCAGTCGCTTGTAATTTGTCTGTAATAAACGTCCACAATATTTTTAAAATGTAAATTAAATATGTGTAGTATATGTCAGATATGTGGATTATGTATACTTTTATTCAACTATTTTATGTTCTATGGTAAGTCCTAAATTTTTAATACTTTATAAACTTAAAAAAATAGTGCTAAACAAATTTTAGGTTTAAAAAGACCAAAACTATGGTCGAAACGTCATCTTAGAAACGAAATATTTGTTTAAAAATATGTCCTAATTTTGTTGTTAATGTATTGACCTCAAACCAAGAAAAATTAGGTTAAATATATATTGAAAAAAAAGGTCAAAGAACACAAAGCAAAAAAAAATATAAGTATGGGTGAAGAAGTACTAAACTACAGAACAATTGAAAGCACATATGGACGCCATATTGTGAACGAAATGAAAGAATATGAAAACATCTCTCGAAAAATTGCCAACCAAAAGAATAGAAGAATCTTTTTATTGAGATGTAAAACAGAAAACTTACAACCAACCTTTCTTAATCTTAAAATGTCTCATATAAAATTCGAAAATGTAAACCTTGAACGTAAATATAACCAGTTTGTCTTATCAAAATGTATTTTAAGTACATTAAATTTATTAATTACAGAAACAACTTTAAACATAACAAATTTACGAAATAAATTCAAGCACCTCGAAAATCGCCTTACGGAAAATTTACCAAATACAATTTTCATTAAATTTAAAATCTGCAATATACAAAAAACTGAAAAACTTTTCCAACAAATAAAACAAAACAATAAAAATAAACTAGACCACCTAATTTCGAAGCAAAAAGCTCCCCCTTTGCCAACTACCGATATACTATGTAACATTGAAAACGGTATAAATCATTTGAGAGGTGAAGAGAAAGACGAAATTAGACCAAAATCTTGTAATATATTAACAAAATTTAAGACTAAACTGAAAAATCAAACAAATAAAAATAAAAAACACTCAATAAACTTAACAAAAACTAAAAGTTTTTTAAAAAATAACCCTTCTATAAAGGTTCTAAAAGCCGATAAAACAAACAAAACAGTGTTAATGAGTTCTGCTAACTACAACATAAAAATGCATGAAATATTAAATGACACTAAAACATATAAAAAAATTAAACAAGATCCCACAAACCAGTATCAAAAAAGAAATAATGAATTAGTAAACTCTTGGGAAAAAAATCTTTTTATATCACCCGACACTGCTAAAAAACTAAAAATCCGCAATAGTGTACCACCCAAAATTTACGGATTGCCTAAACTACATAAAGAAAATATCCCATTACGGCCAATTGTCTCATGCATTCAATCCCCGTTTACACCACTATCAAATTTTCTAAAAAAAATCTTAAAAAATATTGTACATAAAAATAATTACTATATCAAGTACTCCTATCAATTTAAAGAAAAATTAAAACAGTTAGAAATTCCCGAAAATTAGCAACTGATATCGCTTGATGTTGTTTCCCTGTATACCAGCGTTCCAATCTCATTGGCTACCAGAATAATTAAAAAGAAATGGTCTGAAATATAAAAATACATAGATATTCCTCAAGATGAATTTCTTAAAGCAGTAGAATTAACACTAAATTCTACATATTTTATATACGAAGATCAGTTATATAAACAAATAGAAGGTTGTGCTATGGGAGCATCTATATCAAGCGTCGTTGCCCAAATAGTCATGGAAGATTTAGAGGAGACTGTTCTAAGTAATGTGGAATTTAATATACCATTTTTTTATCGTTATGTCGATGATTGTATTACTGCAATCCCATCTGGCCAAACAGAAATTATTTTAAATCAATTTAATCAATACCATAAAAGACTACAATTTACAATTGAAAGCGAAGAGAACAAAATCAATTTTTTAGACCTAACATTACATCATATAGGAAATAAAATTAAAACGGAATGGTACACAAAACAAACTTGGTCCTCTCGATACCTAAATTTCAGCTCCTGTCACCCAATGTCTCAAAAAAAATCTGTAATTATTGGTCTGGCAGATCGGGCAAATAAGCTGCCCGACTCTGAATTCAGAGAACGAGCAATTAAAATGGCTAGAGCAGCATTAAATCTAAATCAGTACCCTAAAAAATTAGTAAATAAATTATTCAAAAGCAGAATACATAAATATTACAATTCTGAAAATGCCATTATTACATCAAATCTACCTAAAACAAAATACATTTCTCTGCCTTTCATAAATGGTTTATCCCAGCAATTTCAAAACCTTTTTAAAAAATATAACATCACGACAAGTCATAAAGCCTATAACTTATTATCAAAGAACTTCAGCAACTTAAAATCGAAAACGCCAATTAATAAAAAAAGCAATATAGTCTATCAGATCCCTTGCAGTAATTATAACGGTGTTTATATTGGACAAACAAGCCAATACTTAGAAAATAGTCACAAATATGATAAAAAGAACAGCACCGCATTAACACACCAAAAAACATACTTTCAACTACGAACAAGTGAAAATATTAAAATCCGAACCTCAGTTGAAAAAAAGAGAATTTTTTGTGACAAAAAAGACATAAACAACTTAAATAAATTGTATATATCTTTACTGTAACAGTGTTCGCTCAGTCGCTTGTAATTTGTCTGTAATAAACGTCCACAATATTTTTAAAATGTAAATTAAATATGTGTAGTATATGTCAGATATGTGGATTATGTATACTTTTATTCAACTATTTTACGTTCTATGGTAAGTCCTAAATTTTTAATACTTTATAAACTTAAAAAGATAGTGCTAAATAAATTTTAGGTTTGAAAAAGACCAAAATTATGGTCGAAACGTCACCTTAGAAACGAAATATATGTTTAAAAATATGTACTAATTTTGTTGTTAATGTATTGACCTCAAACCAAGAAAAATTAGGATAAATATATATTGAAAAAAAAGGTCAAAGAACACAAAGCAAAAAATATATATATATATATATATATATATATATATATATATATATATATATATATATATATATATATATATATATATATATATATATATATATATATATATATATATATATATATATATATATATATATATATATATATATATATATATATATATATATATATATATATATATATATATATATATATATATATATATATATATATATATATATATATATATATATATATATATATATATATATATATATATATATATATATATATATATATATATATATATATATATATATATATATATATATATATATATATATATATATATATATATATATATATATATATATATATATATATATATATATATATATATATATATATATATATATATATATATATATATATATATATATATATATATATATATATATATATATATATATATATATATATATATATATATATATATATATATATATATATATATATATATATATATATATATATATATATATATATATATATATATATATATATATATATATATATATATATATATATATATATATATATATATATATATATATATATATATATATATATATATATATATATATATATATATATATATATATATATATATATATATATATATATATATATATATATATATATATATATATATATATATATATATATATATATATATATATATATATATATATATATATATATATATATATATATATATATATATATATATATATATATATATATATATATATATATATATATATATATATATATATATATATATATATATATATATATATATATATATATATATATATATATATATATATATATATATATATATATATATATATATATATATATATATATATATATATATATATATATATATATATATATATATATATATATATATATATATATATATATATATATATATATATATATATATATATATATATATATATATATATATATATATATATATATATATATATATATATATATATATATATATATATATATATATATATATATATATATATATATATATATATATATATATATATATATATATATATATATATATATATATATATATATATATATATATATATATTATATATATATATATATATATATATATATATATATATATATATATATATATATATATATATATATATATATATATGTATATATATATATATATATATATATATATATATATATATATATATATATATATATATATATATATATATATATATATATATATATATATATATATATATATATATATATATATATATATATATTATATATATATATATATATATATATATATATATATATATATATATATATATATATATATATATATATATATATATATATATATATATATATATATATATATATATATATATATATATATATATATATATATATATATATATATATATATATATATATATATATATATATATATATATATATATATATATATATATATATATATATATATATATATATATATATATATATATATATATATATATATATATATATATATATATATATATATATATATATATATATATATATATATATATATATATATATATATATATATATATATATATATATATATATATATATATATATATATATATATATATATATATATATATATATATATATATATATATATATATATATATATATATATATATATATATATATATATATATATATATATATATATATATATATATATATATATATATATATATATATATATATATATATATATATATATATATATATATATATATATATATATATATATATATATATATATATATATATATATATATATATATATATATATATATATATATATATATATATATATATATATATATATATATATATATATATATATATATATATATATATATATATATATATATATATATATATATATATATATATATATATATATATATATATATATATATATATATATATATATATATATATATATATATATATATATATATAATATATATATATATATATATATATATATATATATATATATATATGTATATTATATATATATATATATACATATATATGTATATATATACATTTTTTATTTATTTAAAATAATCTAAGGAAGATCATTTTGTTATGTGATGTGTGTAAAAATTGTTTAGTAAAACTTGCATGTTTCTGTTATTTATTTACTTACTTTATATTACCTGTCTGCTGATTACTAAGCAAGTAAATGTCTATAAAAATTAATGATTTAATTTAACGGATCGAATGTACAAGAAATGGTTAAATAATCTTATTATTTTTAGGTTGTGTCGGGAGGAGTAGCCAGTAACAATTTTATCGCAGAGGGATTGAAAATTGTTTGTACTGAACTGGACTATAAACTTGTAAGACCTCCGCCCAAGTTGTGTACAGATAATGGAATTATGATTGCTTGGAATGGAGTTGAAAGGTAGCCACTTTTTGTCGTTTTATTTATTACACAGATACAGTCACAGTCACTGCCAAAGAGTATTAGTATAATAGTGTACATAAAATAAAAATATCCAGATCCAGAGTCCAGATAATCTAGAGTTAAAAAAAACCATAATAAACAAAGTAAATCTATCCTACTATATATATTTGTCTTTACTTTCTTAACTTTCGTATGAAGTTCTTTTTTGTAGAACATTTTTTTATTAACAGTCAAACAAGTCAAGATATAAGTAGTAAATACAACAATAAGGATAATACTAACATGAAAAACCGATACATTATATAAAAATAAAAAAATATATACATAATTCTAAAAAACTAAAATTGTTTTCAAAGATGGCCTAGAAAAGAAATTTTATAGTTTGTGACAATGAAAGGCACTGATCTAGACAAACATCGGAGATGTGGTAGTGGTCTATATAATAACGTTACGTAATAATATCTTAATTTTCATTTTAAAGGTAGGAGTACACTGTTTATTAATACCATTTGTATGTAAATATTGAAATTCCATAATTCGGCTTGCAATATTGTTTTTGCCAATAACTTTTGATTGGACACGCTCAGAGAGAGAGAGAGAGAGAGAGAGAGAGAGAGAGAGAGAGAGAGAGAGAGAGAGAGAAGAGAGAGAGAGCCAGAGAGAGAGAGAGAGAGAGAGAGAGAGAGAGAGAGAGAGAGAGAGAGAGAGAGAGAGAGAGAGAGAGAGAGAGAGAGAGAGAGAGAGAGAGAGAGAGAGAGAGAGAGAGAGAGAGAGAGAGAGAGAGAGAGAGAGAGAGAGAGAGAGAGAGAGAGAGAGAGAGAGAGAGAGAGAGAGAGAGAGAGAGAGAGAGAGAGAGAGAGAGAGAGAGAGAGAGAGAGAGAGAGAGAGAGAGAGAGAGAGAGAGAGAGAGAGAGAGAGAGAGAGAGAGAGAGAGAGAGAGAGAGAGAGAGAGAGAGAGAGAGAGAGAGAGAGAGAGAGAGAGAGAGAGAGAGAGAGAGAGAGAGAGAGAGAGAGAGAGAGAGAGAGAGAGAGAGAGAGAGAGAGAGAGAGAGAGAGAGAGAGAGAGAGAGAGAGAGAGAGAGAGAGAGAGAGAGAGAGAGAGAGAGAGAGAGAGAGAGAGAGAGAGAGAGAGAGAGAGAGAGAGAGAGAGAGAGAGAGAGAGAGAGAGAGAGAGAGAGAGAGAGAGAGAGAGAGAGAGAGAGAGAGAGAGAGAGAGAGAGAGAGAGAGAGAGAGAGAGAGAGAGAGAGAGAGAGAGAGAGAGAGAGAGAGAGAGAGAGAGAGAGAGAGAGAGAGAGAGAGAGAGAGAGAGAGAGAGAGAGAGAGAGAGAGAGAGAGAGAGAGAGAGAGAGAGAGAGAGAGAGAGAGAGAGAGAGAGAGAGAGAGAGAGAGAGAGAGAGAGAGAGAGAGAGAGAGAGAGAGAGAGAGAGAGAGAGAGAGAGAGAGAGAGAGAGAGAGAGAGAGAGAGAGAGAGAGAGAGAGAGAGAGAGAGAGAGAGAGAGAGAGAGAGAGAGAGAGAGAGAGAGAGAGAGAGAGAGAGAGAGAGAGAGAGAGAGAGAGAGAGAGAGAGAGAGAGAGAGAGAGAGAGAGAGAGAGGAGAGAGAGAGAGAGAGAGAGAGAGAGAGAGAGAGAGAGAGAGAGAGAGAGAGAGAGAGAGAGAGAGAGAGAGAGAGAGAGAGAGAGAGAGAGAGAGAGAGAGATATATAGAGAGAGAATAGAGAGAGAGAGAGAGAGAGAGACCCAGCCAAGACCCTCTCTTATCCGCTGTTACTTGTTTGTCAACCATTAACAATTCAGTCTTGTCAAGTTTTTTTTAAATTTTATTTTCTAATATAATAAAGGGTTGATGTGTTTTTAAGAGAATTTCTGAAACTATTAATATTGAGGTACAGATAATCACATTTCTAACCATTTAACTTTAAAACCTAAAAATTAAAATTCATATACATATAGATATATGCAGGATATTCAGAATAAGATGAGGTACATGGGAACATTGGAAATCCACACAGAGTGAGAGACACAAAGTAGGTTAAATTAGAAAAAAAGTTATTATTTAGTTTTTCTGTAACGAAGCGTTTTTCGGACCTATATTTATATGATTTTTTTAAAGGTTGAAAGTGAAAAATCACTCCTCAAAGTTTGTCAGGAGAGTTTCTGGATACTCATCTTTACGATTGTTTGCTTCAATTTTCTTTATATTATTTGAAATGTTTTCGAATAACTTGGAAAACTTTACACTTTTCTATTCTTATTTTTGTTACATTTGGATGGATAATAGATATGAAAAAAAAACATGTTTTTGGCACACAGGGACTCTGAAAAGTAAAGATATTGATAATTAAATGATATACTTTCTATGGAAGTAAAAATAATGGGAGTTATTTTATTTTGCAATGAATCTGCCAAAGATGATTTGGTGTGAATTTGTGGGGTTACATCGACTTAATTTTATCAAAATTTCTGTTGGAACGCTTACCATTACTTTTTACTTTCCTCTATCCTGCGTGAGTTTTGCTTTCGTTGGGAGAAATAATATCAATGTATTTTTGTTTCACGCCAGGAATCAACAGTGTATTTCAATGCTGGTCGTAGTATTAGCCAGCGGAGTAGTAGTAGTAGTAGGAGTAAACGGGCTCGCTGTCTGTGGCAGCCTGGTGAACTCTAAAAAGAGCGAAATCGCGTAAATGGTAATTTTTATTATTACTATTTTTTTAAGAAGCTATTTAGGCGATAATTTTGAAATGGTTTGAGATATGAGTTGATTCGAAATGAATACTATATTACACTTACTTACACAACTTACACTTACCCATCACTAATATACTGCAAGTAACGTTTGACAGCTTACAAATAGATGTCTACCTGGGACTTGCATTATTTCATCAATCATCTGGGATTAATATGAATACCGGAACCGGGAGGCTAGTCACAGATCAATGACCACCTTTAAAGATGAGTGAAATATGCCATTTTCCAAATTTTTGGGTATTGTCCAAGATTTATTGACAGTTAGAAGAGTTAAATAACTAAGAGGGGCTGCTAACGTTGGACTGCAATTTTTGATAAACAGTGGTGGAAGTTCATCTGGCCCTAGACTTTTTTCTTTTCTCTCATCGAGATTTACTCATTTTTTTGAAAACTGTAGCACTGTTTGTAAAAGAATATGGAACAATATTGGGTGATAAATTGGAGTTAGTGAAGACTGACTTAAAAAAAAAACTGCCAAACATATTTGAAACGCAAAGTGGTTCCGTAGATTCGACGTCATCGAGCCTAAGTTTTAATGGATACCCAGATGTATTTTGATATATGACCAAAACGCATTGATATTTAGAATGTTGTTTTCTGCAGAGGAAATAAAATTATTATAATCTTCTTTTATAGGTAGTTTTGACTTAGCCCCTGATTGATGTGCAATTATTTTCGTCGTGTTTTCCGATATTTTTTGTAAGCTTTGTTTTTTCTTTGATGAGCTTTATGGTGCCTCTAGAAAAATAATGTGGGATTTTAGAATTTGCATTAATGTTGTTGGAACATAAATATTAATTGCTATATACAAAACTGTATAGAAACATTTCAGTGGCATTGTGAATATGTTTGGCTATGGATAAAAAACTCCACTCAATGTTCTCAAAATAATCATTTAATTTATCATAATCAGCTTGGTGAAAATTAAACTTTTTATTATAACCTCAGATGTGGTTTTTTTGGTCATCTTCGATTAGTTAGAGCTATATCTAGTGTTGAGGATGAATTTCAATGTTTGTTAGTGGTGATTGATAATTGGATACAGAAATAGTTGATATATAAGAAAAAACTAAGTCTAGCATTGCATTATGATTATGAATATGGTTAAGTTGCACTAAATCATAAAAGCACATACAGTCAAAAACAGATTGGTCTTTATCGTTGTTGGATGTAAATATTATGTCAGGTAAGCTATTATTGCTATTAATACTGAATAGATTGTGGGATATGTCGGGTTGGTTGATCAGATTATTTCTTGAACCAATGGTAGTAAAAGATTTCATAAATTAGGCAAGTTGAAATCACCAAACAAGAGAGCTTTAGCATTAGAAAAACAGTTTGTACATACTCTTCATAGATTGCGACACTTGAAGTTGGTGGAATATACACTACTCCGATCATCAACGTGAACACTAACGTATACGTGCTATCTATATTTTGAATGTTGATTCAAAAGAGGACTCCCCAGCTATCAACACTTCTTACCTCTTAATTTCTTTGTAAGTTCTGAGTTTCTGTCGACTCTATAAAACTATATAGCACTTGATATTCCGTCGTTTAACGCCGTTTGGGTAAGTACAATAAGGTCACTATTAGACTTTATAACTTCTTGATGAAAATTAACAGTTTGAGTCCTGAGTCCCCTTACGTTGTGATAGTAGATTTTTGTGACTACACATGGATGATTTTGAATTATAAACAATTTGCAGAAGATGTCTATAATCACAGCACAGAACCTCAGAACAGATAAATCTAGATATCCAGCATTTAGAGTCATAATTGGTTGTACCTATACCCGTCAAGGTCAGAAAAAGACACAAAATTGTCCGAGTTTTTGAGGGAACATCTGGTACTGTTTTTCTGAATAAATAATTTGATTTCTAGGTTAAGATGGTATATAGAACTGTTAAAAACGTTCCGCGTGTACAATACGGTAGCGTAACTATAAAAAGGTCAGATAACGTGTGCCAACAAAAAAGATAATATAGTCACTGCTCATAACTTGTAACATAGAGTTTTATGTTTGAAATGAGTCTTCAGTTGTCTTTACTATAGTTTAAATCAAACTTACTATTACTGAATATTTTAACTAGCATTCCATGACATTTAACACACGATTGATTTCCATAAAGGAGGACCTGACGTTTTCTAGATTTTTGAACAATTTCCCTTAAATTGTAATCCATATGAGGCAAGGCGTTACTTTGTGGGATAAAGAAACTTTAATCGAGTAAAAACGATACAATACAATATTTCTGCATCTGTACAAGTTATTGAACAATTTCATCGGCCGGCCAAAGTTCACACCACGAATTAGGATTTTGTAATAATCATTGCTAGCGTCTCATGCAACTATAAGTTGCACTACTCCAGCTGTTATCCTCGTGCTTAATATATATTTTGCTTCCCCAGTTCATATTCGGTTTATTTTGTTGATTTATGCATACTTGCTCTTATGTAGGCTAGTTAGAATAGTATTCTGTGTAATGATTGTACATAAATAAGGGAAATATAATAGTTATAGTATAATTGAAGGAAGTATAGCTACTCCTTTGATGCTTGCAGGAGACTAGTCATTTTTATTTACTAAAAAAAAAATGTTTTTGTTATTGTAAATATTAGTCCCAAACACTATTTAATACATAAAAAAACAATTTATTTATAAATTAGCTTATAATCGGCAACAATCGCATCCTAATATGATAGAAAATACGTATGCTTCAAATAGACTTCAGCTCAAAACGTCGAGCTAAACACACGTATCAGGTAAGGTTCCCAGACGGCGGGAAAGAAATGTACTGTTTCACGATGTTTCGAGGAAAAGTCCAGAGACCATCGGGGAAATACTACATAACGGGCCAATCGCTGTGAGACAGACTTCTAGGGGACGTGGGAATTGTGAATCCTTCCCTGGACAGGCTTATCTAATAAGTTCAAAGGTCGTGCGGTGAATAGTTCCATAGGAGTGCGCAAGTCCAGCGTCGTTTTGGGTCCTCGATAGAACGGATGTGCCTTAGTAAGATATATAAATAAATTGAATATTTAATTAAGAAAACCAGGAATGCCGGGAGCTTCTAGCTCGCCATCCGAATATTCCACAGGTAACGTCTCCATACTGGAATAAGGTGTAAACCACCTGGGAGAGTTGCCCCAGTTCTGGCTAAGCTCCAGATGGTAAGCAATCGGGGCAAATGCACGATTCGAGCCTACAACCTAAACACCCCCCTCATAACCTCCAAATGTGAATATAACTTATCAAAGATGAAGTTGTCATTCATATAATATAGGGGCATCTACCTTTTTCGTACATCAGAAACATAAAAAAAATTAAACACACAGTAGGGCAACAGAAAATATCTAACCTAAGTCCAAAAATAGGTAAATAACTTACTGAAGGCCGTATCTAGATTGTGGCGAGAGGTGGATTAACATATACAGTTATGATGTTGAGATATAATTTTTAACAAACAAGTTTTAATAATCATTTTTGCTGAAAAGTATATAATATTAATATACAGAGTGCCTCTAGAAATTTTTGTACAAAATGCTATCGCGTGGTCCTGAAGCCAAAATAGGGCGATTTAAGGAACTTTATGGTCCCATAGTGCTTACGTCAGAATTAAAAAGAGTAGTACTGTAAAATAGTTTTTTTCATATATTTTTTGGAAGGTAGGTGCTACGTTGAGTGTTTAAACATTGTTCCGTCACATACAAAAAAGGATTTATTTTTTTCATATTTTTGTTAAAACAGCTTTTAAACTTGGTTTGCGTTGCAGTTTCATTTCCATTTTTTTACAAAGGAGCAATTTTATTCTGAACATTTTTAAGGTAAATTTTACTCACTGCCATACTTAAGCTACAAATTTGATTAATTATTCTCCATTTCTTATCAAATTTTTGTAAGCTATTTCGTTTTTTAGTTCAAGATATTGACATTGGTTAGATGTTTATAGTACGTCGTTGAGAGCAATAAAGGAGTTTCAACTCAATTGGAAATTGGTCACGTGCAAGTAGTAGATAGGGCAAATACGGCAACATTGCAGGAATCTGAGGTTGCAGGAATCAGGTGATGCCCACGTGCAGAAACCAGGAGGGGGATATGGGTCATCCACTTCTTATTGGTGAAATGGCCAAAATAACGGGAGTCTACATATAGGCAACCAAAAAAACATCAGCTGGCAAAACAGGCGCAACATTAACCCTTTTTATAATATACGAAATGTAAACAAACAAGATGCAAGTAATGTGATTTTTAAAAACAAACAAGTTAATTCTGCAATCTTACAAGTATAAGTACAAACTAAAATCACTGAAATACAGACTTTAAGACTTAAAGACAGATTCTAGTCATGATGGAGGAAAGTAAAGAACCGACGACGTAATAGAAGATTTGTAGTTGGTGGAAACATGGATAGTACAACATCGATAACAACTGTTCCCAGATAAGTGTCGCTAGAATTTACTTACCTGAAACCAAAGACTAAAACAGAAGATTTATAGGCTGTAATGATGAATCAGTTCCCAGAAGTGACATGTGAAGATCATGAATCAAAGCATCCAGAGTTTTATTAATTAATGAAGATAACTATCCATCCACCAAAAAAATAACTATTGTGTAAATTTCAATATAAGCTATATACATTAGGTAGAAAACCTCAAAAATACACTAAATACCCTTTAGTGGTCTCAATAACCTAGCTCTGCTTTCAAGATTCAGTTCAAAGATATATATGTAATATATATATATATATATATATATATATATATATATATATATATATATATATGTAAAAACAATCAACATAAATTAAAATCATTATTACAGGTAACAGGATATCTTGCTTTTAAAGTGGCCTTTGTTACATAAGGTATATTTTTCAGCACATTACTGACAAATGGAGCCAGAAATGAAAAACTGGATTGAAAAACCATGGTTTTATGAGATGGAGTATTTAGAAGCTCACGCACTCCTCTCAGTTCTCTTTGATGTATTTCAGAAATAATAAATAGAAATGCTCCTAAAACATATTTGCATGTGCAGATTTTCTGTAACATATTTAATAAAACTTTTTATTTGACTAAGATTGTTTTATACTTTTATACTAAATATACAAATAGAAGCTTTAAAAGTTCAAAAAAAAGAAATAAAAATTAATATTTTAATCATTCATAATTTTAACGCAGTACAGATTTCATAATCTTAGTCAAAATTAGGTATAACAATAGATTTGTTTTAAAAAAAAATAGAAAAAACGCTTTTGTCAGTAACGCACTAAAAAGTACAAAATATTTTGTTAGAACAATGCATTTTACCCTTGATAATTTAATGACTATGTCAAAAAGCGTAGGGCGCTTATTGGTTACGTTTATTTGAGAAGCAAATACTTTTAATTAATTTGGACAAAACGCCCCATGCTTTTTGGAATAGTCACTTAATTGTCAATGGTAGAATGAATATATCATAACAAAGTGTACTTTTTAGTGCGTTACTGTCAAAAACGACTTTTATAGCTTTTCTTAAACTAAATTTTTTACTTTTTCGTCTTTTGTATTGTTTAAGTTTACTACACTTAATGAAACTTTAATATATTTTTATAGTGTTTTCTTAATTTGCAGTTGAAGTGCTTATTTGAAAAACAACACGTCCAAAAACAAAAATTTTGAGAAATGAAGAAATGTGGAAGACAAAAACTTTTTGAATAATTTTTTTTGTTTCACAAGCAAAACTTAAAAATAATGTAAAAAATATAAAAATCTGTTCAATATTTTGGAAAACTAACACATGTCCCGATTTTTATTCGCCATCACTTCTATTATTGTCACTAATAATTTTGGCATCTGAAGTATTTCCCTCTTCTACTGTTTTTGGTTGAAGGTCGAGATAAAATTCTTTATAAAGGGGATTTTTAAGATATTTGGTCAACTCCATTAAATGTCGAAACTTGTTTGGATATATTTAATTTTTGTGTTGGTTTGGTATCAGAGCTATTTCTGTGGCCTTTCTTTTTCCTGGTATGAAATATCCAGGGACCCTAATAACTTTGACGCATTAAAACTTGCCCAGGGTACTGCTGAGATATCCGAAACATTCGCGCTGGTTTAAGCAAAATTTTTGGTTTAGGAGCTTGCCTGCTTAATAAGAACATTCCATTCTTCCGGCGTATCAACAACGACTTTTTTTACAAGGTAAGTTCGAATGTCCCCGTATAGGGTAGATGTGTGTGAAATCAGATGTTATTTTTAGCACATGCACAAGGAATATACGCAAAGCGAATAAAAACGTGGGTAGTTGTTCTGGCCTGGACAGCCATCAGAGAAAAGCCAGGTTTCATCCATAACACTTTGTTTGTAATTAAGTTGGGTAGCGGAAGATTTTGCATAAAATCTAAAATCGGAAGCTGTTGCAGTTTCCTTAGGATTGCTTTGGCATTTAGCTTTAACTTTTCGCTTTATATCGTAAAATGCCTTTACCTTAACTTGATGAAGTTCTCTTGTCTTGATTAGGTCATTTTTCTGGGATTCATCTAGGATAGGAAATCGTTATGTTAAATCGGGTTCGGAATATGTCGTAATAAACTTTTGATGATGTAGATGCCGAAAAAAATAATGATCTAACAGGCTGAATCATGAAGAGCGAGATACTTGTGACTAATATGGACTAGTGTTGTTTTTACGGTTCGATGTATTTGGCCCTAAACTTCACTTGTTCAAACCTACATTACACATAACCGTAACTGGCGCTAACAGTCGAAATCCCGACACATTGGAATGCATGGAATTCGTCGTTGGCCTTTAACGTCGAAATACATAAACATGCACGCCAATGGCGTAGGAAACTTCTGTCACTGTTGCCAAAGTGCATTATTGTTCAAATGAAGTACATATTTCTGACAATATTAGTAATATTGTTTTTTTATTTATGTTTGATAACATGTTATTAATATTCCTGAATAATAAGTTTTAAATGTTCTCAAAGAATTACCTAGTTTATAAAAATAGCAAATAGCTACGTATTAATTCTACTGCAACCGTATCAGTGTTAGGATACAATAAAATAAGTTTTACTAACATGATGAAAAATGCCTGTAAATTGTTAGTTGGTTCGGTTGTGAAACGTGCGTGAATAATATGCAAGCTTTTACTGTGTTCCCGATATGTCCAACTAAAAACTAAGAATTCATTCTTAGTTTTTCGCCCATGTAAATGCAATTTCAAGAATGAGATTACTAGAAAGTTAGATTCAGCAGTTTAAAGGGACAAGGGACTATCAATATTAGGACAGCAGAAATTATATTGTAATGTACAAATTTCATATTGGTAAGCCACCTAGATTCTTTTTTTGCGTATACATCTATTTTCTTAAATGTTCCTCTTCGGATTTTCTACAATCTATCGGTTTTTTAATGTATAGTGCACACTAAATGTTAGTTAAAAGAAAAACCTCGACAAAAACATTTGTATTTGGTTAATAACATGATTATGATATATAGTTGTTTGCATTTTTAAGTGTGAAAGTGGGCTCCATCTTGGCAAATCGGGGTATGAATCTCAGGCAACAATAAAAAATGAAAATCAGCTTTGCATATAAAATTATGAGTAGAGAGACAAAGCAGTAAGGAATGGTTCCATGGTCCATCTGAGAATAAATATAAAACTGGTGAGGTAATTCATATGTCACAATAATTTGATATTTTAATAATGAGGCATTTTTCCTTTTCAAAATATTTTCTTCTTACGAATAGGGCAATAAAACTATTAAGCCTTATTTTAAGATGTCTTTGGCCTTTCAGCAATGTGTATGTTCTAATAGAGTATTTTGTACTGTGCAATCTGGACTTGTGTAATTTATTTAAAATTCTTAACAATTTTATTAAGTCACCTTCTCTCTTATGTAAAATAAACTTTCATGTTTCTGTCAGATCAACAAGACAGGAGCCATTATTTCAGACTAAGTTCCACAGAATTTGATAGGTTGCACTTTGATTTTGTAATTTGTTAAGTCTAAAAATGTTAATGGCTTTTTTCTGTTCATACATTTTTATTTATTTGAAAAAAAGCAAACATTGTTTCTTACAAAAACAGAAAAAAATACACAAACAAAAAGGAAGTGTTATGATAATTAAAATCATTTAAATTTACCTCTACACTCTACAAGGTTTTCTATGAGAGATGCATAAGAATTTATTTATGGCACAAATATAATTGAAATTTTATTGTAACTTAAATTCTTTGTTGTCTAAGAATTCTATCTTATTGACAAATCTGATTTAGATATTGAATTAAATTTGCTTATGTAAGTAAAAATATTGAGCTCAATTAAGATGTTAAATGAATGGAAAGAGCAATGGTATGTGATTGTCTTGTATGACCAGTTTGGATGAAATAGGGAATATTTAGGATGTTACTGGAGTGGTCCCATAGCAAACATATTAAATATATCGGAATGATGCCATACACGTATACACGAGCGCGAAAGACAATCTATATCGCGTTCACCATGTTGCCAGGAAAAAAGTATGCATGTTAATATGGCGATTCTGGCAAAATTTCATATGCAATGGACTAAGGGAGTCTAAAATTTTAACCTAAGTTTAGGCCTTATAACTTGAAACTTTGTATAAAGAAGGATGAAATAAAAAAATAAAAATTACTAAATCAATATAATAAACAACAAAAAGTAAACAATTATATTTTATTCCCATATATGTAGGTACTCATTATATAAATGTCTGTTTATGATTAAGTTATTAAGAATTAGTTTGAAGATGACTTCATAAAGTCAAATTTTCAATGTGGAATAAAATATCAAATTTTTACTTTTTAGTGTTTTTTTTTAGTCCGTTCTATTTTTTATAAAAAATTCTATTTGGATAACAACGCTTTCTGAAGTAGATATTGTGAAGTAACTCCCCAGAAGCGAATCCCATACCGTGTGTCTGTGAAGTCAAAGCTAAACTTATTCTTAATTACCTAATCACAAAAATATATTTATATAATGAGTGTTTTGTTTTACTATCTCTATTCGTCTGGTGACAAAAATTTTCCAGATGGAATATTATATTATTTTCCAATTTTAGGTGCATTTTTTGAAGTCGGTTTTATTTTTTTATACATTGTTTTATTTCATCCTTTTTAGTTCTATTCATATGAGTTTTATTTTAAAAGTCATGTTTAACAAATAACCATATATAATATCTATGTAAATTCCTGATAAAGTGATGAACGTTTTTTTGCGACGAATAAATATTTAATATAGCCTGATACTTTTTTACAAAATGCTAGCTGTGGGACCACTAGGGCAATATCCCGAATATTCCCTGAAAAAATCATCGAATTTGTTGGAATTATCGCAGAATAATCGTTGACAATACATAAAAAAATGCACAGGGTGAAATTGATAACCTCCTTTTTTGAAGTCTGTAAAAAGTTGCATTAATATTTGTGACATGGCAAGCTAAACAAAATAAAGGAAATGCCTGTAGATCCACCATGTTTTGTCCAATTGTAATTATTTAAAAACTGACATTCATAGAATTTAAAGTTTTATCGGAATGTAAAAGTACATAGATGGTACAATTTCTGATATATTTATAACATGTGTAAGATAATATTTATATTTAGTTTGATCATTTTTTTTTTCGTTTTCTTTTTAAAATTCAAATAGCATAAGTTCACCAGTCCTGTTCGAAGTAGTGCCATATCTATTTCATTCATTTCTTTTTTTTTAATAAGTGTAAATGTTTTTGAAAGTAATTAGGAATTTTCTTTATTTTTAGTATCCCAAGGATGACCATTATGTAATAAGATCACCAACAAGATGTAAGCTCTAGAAAGTAAGAAAATTATATCATCTTGGACTGTGTCATTGGTTAAAATCTGGCCTTCTTACCAACTACACCGATTCAGTTATTGCCAGGGGCGAGGCAAGTGAAAAACACCCCTTTGTGAGTTGAGAAAACTGATTACATCATAAGAAGATAATATTTGCTGTATTGTATTTTAAATAAAATCTATGTTTAATATAATCTTAGAATTATTCTGAAAATAAGCTATATAAGGACTCATTCACCATTTTGTGAAGTAGGTTTTATGTATGCATTTACAATGTGTTAGACTTATTTATGAATAGACTTTTACTTCTTAAAACTTTTTATTGCTTTATTTCCTAGCCGTAATAGTACACTCAAATCTATGCTATTTTAATTAAAATTTGGATGATTAATTGATGTAATTGAATGAATTAGTTTTCTTTACATTAAGAGTCAGTTTAAAATTATCCAAAAACCATTTAACCTTATTTATGTCCATAATTAATAAATCCTACACTTCTTCCCATGTATTACTGTGTTACACTAAGAGTGTTGATATATATGTTTAAAAGCACAGGACCCAGCACTGTACCTTATGGTACTGTAATTTTGATTTCTTTAGGCTGACTCAAAGCTCCTACTTTAACATAATTAGATACATTTTGAAAACATTCAACATGGATCTTCCACATCATATAGCTATCCACAATGTTCAGTAGCATAGCCTGAGGGATTGTGTCAAATGCCTCACAATAATTAGAAACGTACACAGATGCATAACTTTTACAAATATTTGTGATTAAATACACAAAATGATTTAAAGTATATCATTTTTTAAAATATAGCTATTATTATTACATCCAGGGTTAGGCTAACTCCAGACTGGACTCAGAAAAAATTCATACAAACTCTCTACATAAACTTAATTAAAGTTATCATAGCAAAAATGCAGTTGTCTGTATTTTAAAAACAAGACAATCTATCTTTTTAATCTTTTCAGAATTTGAAAAAACACCCAGTATACATAGAAAATAATGGATTAAAAATCTACAATTTCGGCTTTTACCAATTTTTTCTACCCCTTTCAACAAAAAAGTTAAATGGAGGTTTAATTTATGATCAATCAAAATTCGTATGCAATCATAAAACGATTACTTCATTTTGAAGTATTCAAGATTTTTGTATAATTATATAATATGATTTGTTCCTAAATTTTAATGGGATTTGGTTATATATCCTTGGCACAATTTACTATGAGTTTATTTTGACAAATAATGACATTATGCCAAAGTCAGTTAAATAAGATATTGTTTAAACTAGATTTTTCTCAATTAAAAATTATTTTACTTAATCGGACATTAAACAAAACACTACAGGTATTATAAGGGATAATGCTTTTAGTCAATGTCTATCCCTCTTGAAACACTGTCTCAACCTTAAGTATTATTAGCCTTATAATATGATACCTTATATGTACAGCTGATAATTGTGATATGCCGGAATCTATATATAAAGCTATTGTAGGATACCTTTTTACTGGTTTGGAACTATTTATTTAAAAAACTTAACATTTACTTGAATAAAGATTCTAAAAGATACACCATATTTTTTTTAACAATATTCAGTCTTATAAGTTTGGCGGTCAGTTCCCAACATATGGTAAAGTCAACGATAAGATATTTTTAGGATATTCTATAAGATTAGGCTATAAAAGTTTGTATTTTAAAAGTTAATTGATAAAATAATTTACAAGATCTAAACTACTTTATACCAGTTAATAAAGCTAAGAATCTGAAAGCATGAAATTAATTGAGGATATCTTTGAAAGACTTTTGTCATTTATAATTATATCATGTACCTAACTTTTTCTAAATCATACTTTGATTTAAAAAAAAATTGAAGGTGTGATGTGCGATATCTGGCATACTTACTAAATTAACTTATTACTGAATTGTGTATAACAACTCGAGAAAATATATAAATAGGCCACAGTTAATATTTTTAAAATATGGGGAAAAATTATTCAAATTTCTAAACTTTAGCTATATATCTTTAATCAATATACAAAATATGTGATACACTTTACAGCAATAAAAAACTTTATTCAACATAGAATTAAAAATAAAGTTGACACTGCATTTATCATATGTAGGTATATATCACTTTCTCAGCTACAGTAATTATAAATGAACCACTTTATGTGACAAGCATATTCAGTAAATTTAAAGGTGCAGAGTTTGAAGCTTCCATATAATAAAGAGGCCCAATTATTACATTGATGGAATGGGCTATAATTGGGGCTATATGACACTCGGATCAATACACGTAACTAAAGTCTTTTCTTTCTTCCTATGCAAACAGGGCAACAAAGAGTTCTGAAGTATGACTATAATATACACGTCATTAATATCTGCAATGCACATATGAGCAGAACTAACTTCCTAAGCCTTGTCTACGATACCTATATGAAACATCAAGAAGACTTGCATTGGTCCTAAAACAAATTACAATTAATAAAGTACCTGCATGAATAACAAGCTTAGGCAAAATCATTAACAATCTTATAAAACACTAATCAATATGTGACTGATAAAAACTGATTTTTAGATAGGTATTTGCTTAGGATCAGGATAAAAAATTAAACACTAAAAAAAGTTGAAATTGTGTGTCTCAAAAAGCTCACAAAACAAATTAGTTAAAAGATATATGTTCAAGCTTCAAGGCTTTTGTGGATTTTTATATGATCTTTTGAGTAAAACTTTATTTTATCTTTAGGTAGGAAACAACATCCACATTAATAACAGATGGGGACTCAATCCTTTATACTAAAAAATAAGATTATCTTACATACCCAGTTTAAAAGTAGAAGGTTTAAAATCATCGGAATGCAAACAATTAATAACCTCTTCCTGGGCTTTCCAACAATTTTTTTTTTCAATATTCAATCTCCATTATTCCATTAAATAGAAATTATCCTGTGATCAACAAATACTTTATAATAAACAAAAAAACAGTCAAAATATTTTCACTTCAAAGTTAGAATGCAGGCAAATACGCTAACATCATTTTTCATGGTGTGGTTTTGATTAACAATGAATAAACAATATATTTATTTTTATCAATAAAACTTGACAACACAGCAGCATTTAAAGAATTTTTAGCCAGTAGCGTAGCTCGCCAATTCGCTATTTAAAGTGTCGGGCTAGCGCCGCATTCCACACATTCCAATCTGTCGGGATTTCGACTGTTAGGGCCAGTGAAGTTTCGGTCCACTAACTGTTTGGGCCGGTGTAGTTTAGGGGAAAATACGCACTGCCGTTTTTACCACAAACCGCATGGACATCAGTTGCTTTTTTAAAACTATAGTTGAGCATTACTTTTTACCTGGACAGCTGTTATTTTTACCCCATTACTCGCTGTACATAACTAAGGTACCTGAGTTGTGTTCAGAAAGTGCTATGGTACCCAAATTTGTATGAGGTTGAATTTCGGATAAAATGGACATATGTTGTTTGTTAAATGAAACGCTTCAATGGTAGTGCGTATTTTCCCCTAAACCACACCGGCCCAAACAGTTAGTGGACCGAAACTTCACTGGCCCAAACCGTCGAAATCCCGACAGATTGGAATGTGTGGAATGCGCCGCTAGCCCGACACTTTAAATACCGAATTGGCGAGCTACGCTACTGGCTAAAAATTCTTTAAATAGGCCTGCTGTGTTGTCAAGTTTTATTGATAAAAATAAATATATTTGTTGTTAACCGTATATTGACTGTTTTTTTTTGGTTTATTATAAAGCATTTGTTTATTACAGGATAATATCTAATTAATGGAGATTGAATATTGAAAAAAAATTATTGTTGGAAAGCCCAGGAAGAGGTTATTGCATGTTTGCATTGAGATGATTATGGTATAAAGTTGCAACCATTTCAGTTTTTGGACTCTTACACTCAGATAATCTTATTTGTTAGTATATAGGATTGAGTCCCCATCTGTTATTAATGTGGATATTGTTCCCTACCTAAAAATAAAACAAAGTTGTCTACTAAAGACCATATAAAAATCCACAAAAGCCTTGATGCTTGAACATGTATCTTTTAACTAATATGTTTTGTGAGCTTTTTGAGACACATAATTTCAACTTTTTTTTTAAGTTTTTTAATTTTGTATCCTGATCCCAAGCAAATACCTATCTAAAAATCAGTTTTTATCAGACACATATTGATTAGTATTTTATAAGATTGTTAATGATTTTCCCTAAGCTTGTTATTCGTGCAGGTACTTTATTAATTATAATTTGTTTTAGGACCAAGTCTTCTTGATGTTTGATATAGGTATCGTAGACAAGGCTTAGGAAGTTAGTTCTGCTCATATGTGCATTGCAGATAGTAGTGACGTGTATATTATAGTGATACTTGAGTACTTACAATTACTGTTGCTGAGAAAGTGTGTAGTTTAAGAACTAAAAAAGATGCACCATATGATAAATGTAGGGTCAACTTTAAATTTTATCTTTAATGTTTTTTTCACATATTTTGTATATTGATTAAAGATATATAGCTAAAGTGGATTAGAAATTTGAAGATTTTTTCCCCATATTTTAAAAATATTAACTGTGGCCTATTTATATATTTTCTTCACTTGATATACACAATTGAGTAATAAGTTAATTTACTAAGTATGCAAGATATTGCACATCTTTTTAAGAAAAAGTTAGGTAGATGATATAATTATAAAGAACAAAAGTCTTTCGAAGATACCTTCAATTAATTTCATGCTTTCAGGTTCTTAAGTTTATTAACTGGTATAAAGTAGTTTAGATCTTGTAAATTATTTTATCAATTAACTTATTAAAATATAAACTTTTATGGCCTAATCTTATAAAATTTTGTAAAAATATTAGATCTTATCGTTGATTTTACCATATGTTGGGAACTGGCTGTCAAACTTATAAGACTGCGTATTGTTGAAAAAATTATGGTATAGTCTTTATTCAAGTAAATGTTAATTTTAAATAAATAGTTCCAAACCAGTAAAAAAGGTATCCTACAATAGCTTTATACATAGATTCTGTCATATCACAATTAAATCAGCTGTACATTAAGGTATTATATTATAAGATTAATAATACTTAAGGTTGAGACAGTGTTTCAAGAAGGATAGACATTGACTGAAAGCATTATCCCATATAATACCTGTAGTGCCTTGTTTAATGTCCGACTAAGAAAAATATTTTTTAATTGACAAAAATCTAGTTTAAACATTATATGTTAAATATTTATTATTTATTATTTAACTGACTTTGACATAATGTCATTATTTGTCAAAATAAACTAATAATAAATGGTGCCAAGAATATATAACATATTATATAATTAAACAAAAATCTTGAATACTTCCAAATGAAGTAAGCATTTCATGATTGCATACGAATTTTGATTGATCATAAGTTAAACGTTCATTTAACTTTTTTGTAAAAAAAATTGGTAAATGTAGAAGTTATAGATTTTTAATCCATTATTTTTAATCCATTATTTTCTGACAAATTTTTTTTTGTTTTGATGGTACACCCTGTATATGTCCATCAAATGGGTCTCTTCTTGCTAATTATAATTATACTAGGTTTGAAACATTTATCGTGAATCACAACTGAGAAAATTGACAATATACCTATTATAAGAGATGTCAGAGAAAACATAACACCGATATTAATAACTTGCCTCTTATGGCATGGTTTTTCTCCATTGTCTTTAAAGGTAAAGGTATCAAATCTAACATATTTAAGATTAGCAAAAAGATGCCTATTTAATGGGCATATAATAGTCAGGGTGTCCCATAAAAAAATTGAGGGTTCTATTTATAATCAATATTCCCGTACATTATTAGATGATAATTGATCATTGTAGATGATAAAAATACTATTTATTTGCCTGTCATTGTTAATATATTTTATTGTTATAGTTTAAAATTTCACAATGTTTGTATTTATTTAATATATTATTATACAAAAAAAGCATAATTTTACAAAAGAAAATACACTTAATAGTAACAAACAGAACAAAACATAGAACAATAGTTAAGTAATGAATCTTAAAATATTTAATACAGTCAGGTAATAAAACTCAGATACTAAAAGAAGTAAAATGTAAGTTTAACCCTAAAAGAAAAAATTAAGTGCTAAAATAAATATAATATATAATAACTAGGAATAAGTTTTGTAATTTTTTAAATAAAACACATAATTTTACTGATTAATTTGTTTGTACCCAGATGCATACTAATCATACAATTACCTTATATATATATATATATATATATATATATATATATATATATATATATATATATATATATATATATATACTACTACCTGGTCTACCTACTACCTACCTAAACTTGGTAAAGCCATCCAAAATAAATAAGTAGCTAACCACAATCACCATATTAATATTGTATAAAATGTGCCATCTCTACACATTTATAGAAAACTAGCTATATTCACTGTTAAAATTTAAAATGATCAGTAAAATTGAACTTTGTGACATTAACTCAAATCATGATATTAACAGGCATTTTTTTTTTTTTCCTGATAGTATGGTGAATGTAAGATATTTTGTCTTGGGCGCAATTGGTCAAATCAGGAGTACTCAATGTACCTACATAAAAAAAATAATAGGATTGAATTGATAACCTCCTTTTGGAAGTCGAGTAAAAATTACCTGCACAGATTAATTCAAATAAAAAAAAATATAAGGTTCGATATTTTTGTTAAGGTGATAAAATGCCAATTTGTCTGGGCAGGTGAACCACTGATTTATTAAATACAATAAAATCCAATTTTCTTATTAAAATTATTTAAAAACAATTTCAAACAAATAACTTGGTTGGTGTGACAACATTCTTCAGGGCCTAGCTCGGATATAGTAAACAGAGCCTATAATTATGTTTTGCTCTTTCAATTTCTCCAAATGCAACAGACTAAAATTATTAATTTTACAAAAAAAAAATACTGATATTCAATTTCCAATGATCATTTTTGAAGCTTAGTTTGCATTGGTTTTGATTAAAATTCTACAAATCATATCACTTGTTAACAATATGAATAATTTAAGTCTGTGATTACAAATAATTTCATAAGAAATTAATTACAGATACCCTTACTTTTGACTAAATATGCTAGGTGGATTTTGAAGCTACGTTTAAGGTGTGAACGAACTATTTTTAACAAATTGAAGAAGTTATCAAAATAACTGGCTTTTAAAGCTAAAGAAGCAAGCTTTCAAATTCTGAAAATATTAACAAGATAGATTGCCTTCTTTTTAAAATACAGACAACTGTGTTTTTGTTATGATAACTTTAATTAAGTTTATGTATTGAGAGTTTTATGAATTTTTCCAGTCCAGTCTGGAGTTAGCCTAACCCTGGATGTAATAATAATAGCTATATTTTAAAAAATGATACTTTAAATCATTTTATGTATTTAATCACAAATATTTGTAAAAGTTATATATCTTTGTTACTGGACATTGTGGATAGCTATATGATGTGGAGAATCCGTGTTGAATGATTTCAAAATGTATCTACTTAATTATGTTAAAGTAGGAGGAGGAGCTATGAGTAAGCCTAAAGAAATCAAAATTGGAGTACCATAAGGTACAGTGCTGCGTCTTGTGCTTTTTAACATGTATATCAACATTCTTTGTAATCTTGGCACGAGGGGGTAAAGTGGTTGCCTATGCTGATGACTCCACTTTGATTTTCCCCAGTAATACATGGGAAGAATTGCAGTATTTATTAATTGAGGATATGAATAAGGTTAAATAGTTTTTGGATAACTGACCCTTAATGTAAAGAAAACTAACTTATTCAATTGCATAAATTAATCATCCAAATTTTAATTAAATTAACATAGATTCTTTGAGTGTACTGTTGGTAAATAAAGCAATAAAAAATAATAAAAAGTTTTAAGAAATAAGTAAGTCTATTCATTGTAGGTCAGACACATTGTATGGTACTTGACAAAATGGTGAAGATATAGTTTATTTTTAGAATAAATCTAAACCTAAGATTATATTAAACATTAACTTTATTTAAAACACATTACAGTAAATATTTTCTTCGTATGATGTAATCAGTCTTCTCAACTCACAAAGGGATTGTTTTCACTTGCCTCGCCCCTGGCAATAACTGAATTGGTGTAGTTGGTAAGAAGGCCAGATTTTAATCAATGACATACATACTAACTTTCTAGAGCTTACATCTTGTTGGTGATCTTATTACATAGTGGTCGTCCCTAGGCATACTAAAAATAAAGAATTTTCTTAATTACTTTCAAAAAAATTAATACTCTTATTAAAAAAAAAAAAGAAATGAATGAAATAGATATTGCACTACTTAGAAAAATAACCAGGTCCTGGTGAACTTATGCTATTTGAATTTTAAAAATAAAACAAAAAAAACTACATATTATATTTAAATAATGAGCCCATATAATTTCAAAAAAATTGATCATACTAAATGCTTATTTGTGGAAGTATTATTCTAGTTTTATCTTAGGCATGTTATAAATACATTTGATTTAATCAGAAGTTGTACCATCTATACATTTTTACATTCCGATAAAACTTTAAATTCTATGAATGTCAGTTTTTAAATGTTTGAAATCGGACAAAAAATGGCGGATCTATTTAGCTGGCCATGTCACAAATATTAATGCAAATTTTAACAGACTTCAAAAAAGGAGGTTATCAATTTGACCCTATGAATTTTTTGTATGTATGTACATATATTACTCTGCGATGGTTTCAACAATTTTGATGAAATTTTCAAGGAATATTCGGGATATTGCCCGAGTGGTCCCACAGCCAGCATATTGTAAAAAGGTTAAATAAGGCGGAATGACGCTATATTAAATATTTATTCGACGCAATAAAAGCGTACACCATTTTATTAGGAATTTACATAGATATATATGGTTATTTGTTAAATATAACTTAAAATAAAACTCATATAAATTGAACTAAAAAGGATGAAATAAAAAACTGTATAAAAAAATAAAACTTCAAAAAATGCACCTAAAAATGGAAAATAATATTTTATTCCATCTTGAAAATTTTAGTCTGTGAAGTCAGCATCAAATTAATACAGATAGTAAAACATTATACTCTTGGTATTAGACATCAAAACACTCATTACATAAATATAGTTTTGTGATTAGGTAATTAAGAATAAGTTTGGTTTCGATTTCACAGACACAAGGTATGGGATTCACTTCTGGGGCGTTTCTTCACAATATCTACTTCAGAAAGCTTTGTTCTCCAAACATAAATATTTATAAAAAATAAAAAAACTTCAAAAAAAAAAACAAAACTAAAAAGTAAAAAATAATATTTTATTCCACATTGAAAATTTGACTTTATGAAGTCGTCTCCAAACTTATTCTTAATAACTTAATCACAGACATTTATATAATGGGTACCTAGATATATGGGAATAAAATATATTATTATCTATTAATTTTTACATTCCGATAAAACTTTAAATTCTATGAATATCAGTTTTTAAATGTTTGAAATCGGACAAAAAATGGCGGATCTGCAGGTATTTTCTTTATTTTGTTTAGATGGCCATGTCACAAATATTAATGCAATTTTTAAAAGACTAAAGAAGGAGGTTATCAATTTGACCCTATGTATTTTTTTTATGTATGTATATCGATTACTCTGCGGTGGTTTCAACAATTTGGATGAAATTTTCAGGATATTCCCGAAGTGGTCTCCCAGCAAGTTTATTGTAAAAAAGTTAAAGAATAGCAGAATGACGCTAGATTAAATATTTTATTTGACGCAACGCGTTCACCATTTTATCAGGAAATAACACTTTTGGCTTTAACTTCACAAACTAAAATTTTAAAGAGGAAATAAAATATTATTTTTCTTCTAAGCACTTTATTTAGCAACCTATTTAACAAAGTTTTCTTTGTAAGAAGAAAATATTTTGAAAAGGAGAAATGCCTCATTTCTATTAAAATATCTAATTATTTTGACATATGAATTACCTCAGCAGTTCTGTATTTATTCTCAGATGGATCATAGAACCATTCCTCACTGCTATGTCTGTCTACTCATAATTTTATATGAAAAGCTGATTTTCATTTTTTATTGTTGTCTAAGATTCATACCCCGATTTGCCAAAATGGAGTCCACTGTGGATGATACATCCATGAATTTACATGGTTTTGTAAAAATGCAAACACAACTACATGTCAAAATCATGTTATCATCCAAATACAAATGTTTTTGTTGAGGTTTTTCTTTTAACTAACATTTAGTGTGCACTATACATTAAAAACCCAATATATTGTAGAAAATCCGAAGAGGAACATTTAAGAAAAAAATGTATACCTACACAAAAAAAGAATCTAGGTGACTTACCAATATGAAATTTGTACATTACAATATACTTTCTGATGTCCTAATATTGATAGTCCTTTTAAATTGCCGAATCTAACTTTCTAGTACTCCCTTTCTTGAAATCGCATTTGAATGGGCGAAGAGCTGAGAATTCAGGACGTATCCGGAACACAGTAAAAGCTTGCATTCTTGCATATTATTTCTGCATGTTTCACAACCGAACCAACTAACAATTTACATCATGTTAGTAAAATTTATTTTATTGTATTCTAACACTGATACGACGCAGTAAAATTAATACGTAGCTATTTGCTATTTTTATAAACAAAATTCTTTGAGAACGATTTAAAACTTATTATTTAGGAATATTAATAACATGTTATCAACCATAAATTAAAAAAAACACCATATTATTTTACTAATATTTTCGGAAATATGTACTTCATCTGAACAATAACGCACTTTGGCAACAGTGACAGAAGTTTCTTACGTCATTGGCGTACATATTTATGTATTTCGACGTTTAAGGCCAAGGACAAATTCCATGCATTCCAATGTGTCGGGATTTCGACTGTTAGCGCCAGTGACGGTTATGTGTAATGTAGGTTCGGGCAAATGTCTTTTAGGGGTATTAACTGTTTGGGCCAGTGAAGTTTAGGGCCTAATACATCGAACCGCTTCAATTACTAAATTTGCATGTTAAAAGGGAAAAAAACAAATTTTCAGTGGTTTTTGTAACATGGGTATTATATTTACAATAGGGGCCGAATCGGTTACTTTGTAATTTAAAAGCATTCTTTCGTCATAGTACTTTTGTTTTAATAAAGCTAATTTCGTTGATAAGATAATTGGTACCAGATTAACACGTCATGAAACGGTTTACTTAACTATGTAGTTAAACTGATATTTTACTAATGTTATAAACAATAGAAAACATTAATTATTATATATGACACTTTTACATACAATAAAATTAAATACAAAAACGTTAACTCGGCTGTAATTTTGCCGAGACCAGTTGATGTACGTCTTTTTTACCTCGTCCAATTGATATACGTCACTCCGTTGCGTGTGGCTGTTATTATCGTCTCGCTTACTGCGAAGGAGATAGTTTTGGGTATACGGAGAATATTAACACTTTTGTACCTGTATGGTTAATCTGTGCTATAAAATACTAATTTTATTGTAGTGCAGTAAAAAATATTGATGTAAATGTAAATTTATGCAGTACAGTATCTGTTTTACATCAATTAAGAACTTTTAAATATAACAGTTGTACAAGATTATTTTAGATCTAAACAAAAAAAACTCAAGTTTACAGGATGTTTAGAAAAAATGCGACAAAACCAACATTTTTTAATTTGTCAATTTTGTAAAATTTTAAGCACATTGCACATTTGGTCTTAGATACCCTCTTAACATAAATTTTTTGAATATAGCCATGTAGAAATGAAGTTTTTTTTGTCAGTGCACACAGAAAATAATTTGAGATCGGATAAATCAATTTTACAGGTACCATTGTTACCTAATTCAGGTACACCCCAATAGAAACTATCAAATGGAACTTGAAAAGTTGACAGAAGAGTACACATAATATTTATTCACCTCCAACCGTTTTTTGTTAATATAGGTAATAAATGCCCAAAGGACCTCCAAGAACTCATAGAATAGGGAGCAAAGGCCCTTGCCCTGTTTTAAACAGGCCTTACGACTTGTTCCATATAGAAGTTTTTTGCTTTAAGAAATTAATTAATCTAATAAATACTTCGTTGAAGTTCTCTTTACACATTTTTAAATTGACTGGTATCATATACAGGGTGCCCCAAACTCAGTAACCTATTAGAAGTATCTTGAGAACCAATAGATTATTTTGAAAATTTGGCTCTGGCCATAGATGATCTTAAGCTCTATTTTTAAAATATTTAAAATTGTGCAGTGTTGCCGCTTCTACCTTAAACCTGTGGCAATATCGGTTTCTAAATGAAATACCCTGTATTGTCCTGAACATTCTAAATACATTTTATGTTGTTTCCTATATCTAAATTCAACTGTTTTCGAGAAAATGGCGCTCATCAAAGGGTCAAAAATTGACATTTTTGACCCTTTGATCCTCTCCTGGCTCCTAAACGACTTAACTTGCAATAAAATGGGGTTCTTGACAAGAGTTGTCAAAATTTGACATTTCCTGTCAAAGTAGAAATTGGTGCCAGGTGATAGATAACTAAAAACCAAGATAAGAAAGTGCAATCCATTTCGATGCAAGTTAAGTCGTTTGGGAGTTACAGAGCATCAAATAGCCAAAAATGTCAATTTTCAAGCGTCATTTTCTCGAAAATTGTTGAATTTAGGTATAGGAAACATAACACAAAAAGTGTTTGGAATGTTCAGGGCAATACAAAAATGCAACAATAGATATGACATTCCATTTAGAACACAGATGTTGCCATCTGTTTAAGGTAGAAGCGGTAACACCGCAAAATTTAAATTATTTTAAAAAGATAGTTTATGTTGATCTTTAGCCAGAACCAAATTTTGAAAGTAATCTATTCATTGGTTTTCCAGATACTTCTAATAGGCCATTGAGTTTGAGGTACCCTGTATTTTAACAACTACTATATTATATTTTCACTTGATACTTTTACTGTATTATTAAGATACAAATATAAGAAGAATTGACCACAAATTATTAAAGACAGAAACCTAATTTAATTGTTGTCTCTCCTGTTTTTTATTCTGATCACATGTATTATATATGCGAGTTTGACTTTACACCTTTATATAACAATTAACTATTTAAATAGATATACATATTGTAGAAATCTAATATTATATTAATATGGAAGCATTTTATTGACGCGCTATATTTTGCAAGGAATGACGTAATATGTATAATGCAGAGAATTTCCAAGATAGATTTGCTGCCTTTTACTACACCTTAGTTCTTCATTATAACTATCATTTCGCAGTGAAAACAGAAACAAACAGTAAGTGCAAAAAGTGGTTTGCGCTACAAAGAAAAGAAAAGCACAGCTTTCCTTGCCAAATTAAATATGTGGAGTGGCGTTTATAGAGCCCTGCTTATACACAGAAATATCGAGACCTTTTAAAACTATAAAAGCTTACTTGCAAATTTTAGGAAACAGAAAAATACCGGGAGGTTGTCGAATGCATCCAGCTTGACTCAGGAAAGCTGAAAAATTATCAGTGAAGGTAGAAATAAGGTAAACAATCATGTCCCTATATGTCTTAACGATACTGAGGGAAATGTGATTACTGGCACCATCCAAGATCTATGACTCATTCAATGAGTTTTTTTTTAAGCTCTCAAATCTCAAATAAGTGTCATGTGTCTAATTTTAATAATAAAAATGTGAATTATTTTGGACCTTCTAGTTTTTTTGTAAGTTCTGTTACCTTCCCCCTGTGAAGTCAGGAACCCCTTTAGAAGTACATGCAAACAGCAGCAGGTATTTGAACATTACAGAGCTTTAAGAACTGTCCAGGATCTACTAGGACCTAAAGTCCAATATTTCAAAAATATTCAAACTATGTTTTGTTGAAATATTAATAGACTTTCTTGAAGTCAATAATATAACAAAACATCACGAAATTCTCGACGAAATAAACAAACCAACACAGTAATCTCTGACTGTCTAGAGTTTATCTACTATACTGAATGGTAAACAATCTTCTATTGGGCTTTTCACTGATTTAAGTCGAACTTTTGACACTATAAGCCACAAATGACTGGGTTGCTTCATATTTTGTTGCCCAAGAATACGGGGCAAAACTGGGACCTCTTTAGTTTATCATTTTTAATAATGATGTTAGGAAACCCTGTTGTGGTGCGGATTGTTTTTATGCAGATGACATAAATATATTGTTGGACGATAATTTAGGTCATTTAGTAGTTGAAAGTAATCACATTTCACAAAGGTTCGGTGAATATTGTTATGATAGTGATCTTAATTTTGAGAAAACTCTTTTTATGCAGTTCCTTCCAAAGAATGTGTTAATTATGACTTATTTATAAAAATTATCTGTCTGTCTATCTGTTATAGTCTAGTGCAGACTGTAATTGAGAATCATATTCTGAATCTCCTTTGTTCATTGCAATAAGGCATTTATAGTGCAGAAAAAATACTTTTTGTAAAAAATTATATATTAAACAGAAAATTCTTACATTACCAAGTTTATACATTTTGAGATTGGTAGAAAATATTAACATCAATCACTTTTAAAAAGCTGCAATATTCACCAACATGATATGAGGCAGGCCCAGGAGGCCCAGGACTTGAGAATGCCAGAAGTCTATATATGGTCATAAAACGCCTTAATAAAATGAAGTCAATATTTGGTATAATTGAAATCAGAAATAAATATAATTCGAAAATGCAATACATTCTTGACTGAAGGTGCATTCAATTTAGTGCAGGAACTTTTGGAATTTAGTGTTGCCAGTTATGAGTAATACAATATTTTGTATTTTTTTTGTTTATATTTTTACAATTGTACATTCATACTTATTACATTACTTCTTTTTCAGATGGAATAAAAATTGTGGAATTTTTGAAAATTTTGATCACATTGAGATACAAAAATCATGTCAGCTGGGTATACGACTTGTAGAAGATGTAGCCAGAGAAAATATAAGCTGCAAGTGGGTGAAAATCTCTAGACTTAGCAGTCCTCAAAGTGAATGGTAAAAATATATATTACATGAGAAAAAGCAATGTTTAGGTTGCTTCTTAGAAAACTTGTAGTGAATATTAGTAAATAAAAAAAAATACTTGTACCTTTAAAAAATATATATGTATATATAATAATTAAACTAACACTGGGCCTTTTTCTACTTGCAATTTTTTAATATCACTGCCTACATCGATCCCATCTTTATTTTCATCTAACTCACTCATTACATCTATCAAAATTCTTAACCTATTTTCAACCCTTTCTTTATCATCTTTCTCTTTTGCAGATATTGGTATTATATCGGAGAACTTGAGAATGTTTGATGGCTTCATATCACTGTTGTAGGATGACACAAAATCTAATAAAATATGAATTTTATGTTATAAAAATATTTTCAAAATTGCATTGGGAATGTAATATAGTACCTTTGAAATTTTTTAGATGCTTTTTCACTTCTACATACTTTGCATCTGCTCCTTTTGTATCCATTTTGTTTACTAATAACAGGGAAGGTTTATTTAATAAATCTTCATTATATAGTTCCAATTCCTTAAACAAATAATTATTGTTTCTTAGTCATAATAGTATCTGAATCTCACAATATTAAGATTTACTAAAAACTATTTTGTCTTTGTCGTAAAATTCAGAAGAACAATTAGTCAAACAAAACTTAAACATTTATAGTTTAGTTACGAATTTATATATATATATATATATATATATATATATATATATATATATATATATATATATATATATATATATATATATACATATATATATATATATATATATATATATATATATATATATATATATATATATATATATATATATATATATATATATATATATATATATATATATATATATATATATATATATATATATATATATATATATATATATATATATATATATATATATATATATATATATATATATATATATATATATATATATATATATATATATATATATATATATATATATATATATATATATATATATATATATATATATATATATATATATATATATATATATATATATATATATATATATATATATATATATATATATATATATATATATATATATATATATATATATATATATACATACATATATATATATATATATATATATATATATATATATATATATATATATATATATATATATATATATATATATATATATATATATATATATATATATATATATATATATATATATATATATATATATATATACATATAAATACATGTACATATATATATATACATATATATATATATATATATATATATATATATATATATATATATGTATATATTATATATATATTTACGCCTGTGCTACGAAGTGAGGACGTTCCACTTATCTATCAGTCTGAGGAGCAGTAGAAATAACCAAGATATTACATTTTTATCTATAAAAATCGTTTTTAGTATATTTTTGTAATACTAAATCAACAAGTATACTCAAAAATTATTTTAAATTAAGAAAAAAATTTTTGAATAATATATATAAACAAAGTGAGAATTTTCAGGACAGCATACAAGGTGTGTATCAATATATAACTTTATTAAATAAAAAGCAATCTGAGAACCATATTTGTGATATATAAATATCTAATTGGCGAATAGAGGACCGTGCTGCGTTGTCAGATTTTAGAAATGGCAGATTAAACAAAATTTAAAATATCAAGTTAAAATGTTTTATTTTCAATTTATTTTAAAATTTGCAGAATTTTCACTGATGTGATATAGAGATGAACTGATATGAATTCAACATGACGGTCTAAAAAAATCAAAGTAAAATCTACTTAGATTATTTTAAGCTATATGCGAAAACCAAGTATGCCACATACGTAGGCGTCGGTAAAATATCCTAAAAATGTACGAATCTAACAAGGTGCAATAAAATGGCGCTTAATAGAAGTGTTTGAAAAGGCAATATATGTCTATGTGTTAGTAAATGACTATGTGCGGAGCCACACTTCACTATTCTCAATAAGAAGAAGGATATATAACGAGGGAAAAATAATTTGCCGATTTTTAGTTCCCTCATAAAAGGGAAGTATTGTAATCGTGAAAAATCGCCCTCTTAGAATTTTGCAGATCTTTACGTTTCTGGATCCCCAGACCCTGAGAAAATTTTCTCCATTTCCGTCGGTCTATCTGTACGCGGCATGGTTCAAAAAATACTTAACCGATTGTTTTCAAATTTTGGCCAAACATCAAAGATTATAAGTGGTAAAAGGTGAAATGGTAACATTTTGGCAAAAATCAAATAAAGCGAAACAATTAATCTCAAGTTTTTCACAGAAATCAAGCATTATGTGGAAATCAGCTGGTAAAATTTTGGTACGAATCCAACAAAATGGCGGCTTAATAAAATATTTAAAAATTCAGCCTGAAAAAACTAGTTTGTAGATTGATTTCAAAATTTGCGCAAAAATTAATTGTCATAGAGAGATGAGCCTGTAAAATTTTGGTACGAATTCAAGATGACAGAACAAAATATCGGTACACTAAAATTTTTGTAATTTTTCCTATTCTAGCATCCCTAGGTCTCAAAAAATAAGTTTTCTGAATTCCGTTAGTTCGTCTGTTGGTCTGTCTGTCTGTTTGTCCCTCTGTTAATTTACGGAATACAAGATAGCAACAAAATAGCGGCCTAATGAATTTCTTAAAAAATCATCCTGAAAAACTACTTTTATTTATTTTGTGCAAGCATTAAGTGGGATATAGCGGTAAACTCGTAAAATTGTAGTACAAATTAAAAATAGCCGCAAAATAAAATGTCTAAAAATTTTTGCAGAAAAATTAAATGTTTCATAGGGACTCGTACAAGTTCAATATGACGGTAAAAAAAAATGAGAATAGAATTACTTATTAAATTTATTTTAAACTATACTTAAAAATTAAAGTTGGCATAGGCAGAAATTGATAAAATATTGGTACGAATTCAATATGATGGAATTGGCTCTCAATAATAATGCCTGAAAAGACAGGAGATATGTATTACTAGATTACCATGTATCGAATTAAAATGAGTTAGACTTTACTACTCCGAATGAAAGGAAAGTTTCAAAACGAGGGGAGTTTCGAGTAAAGAAATTCACCGAATTTTTCTCTTGGAACCATAATACAAAATCGCATACGGGATGACAATTTAAAAAGCTGCATTGGGCTATATCTTAACTACTATATCTAACTCCAACTACAAAATCTAAATTTCTTTTATATATTTATTAGTTTAAAGCTTCCTAAAAAGATTTTCATAATAATGTAATATGTACAGTAAAAATTAAATTATTTAGGTTTTCCATAATAATAACACGAGTGCATGAAAAATTACTGATAATTAGGAAATATACTTTGTATTCTTTGTTTTTCGAAAGTTAAAAGAGTCCGACTTCGAAGGAGGAGGGCGGAGTCGAGCTCTTTTTTCGAAAAACGCAGAAAATCATCGAATATGGGTTTTTTCAAGAAAAAAAGCTCATTTCCGAATGATCTGGTTAATTTAAAGTGCACTAGTGGTATTCGATAGAATATTTTCATAATATATAATATAATGTATATAAATTATAAAGTAAATAAGTTTTTATTTAATAAATACATATACAAAATTGTATTAAGGTTAATCATTTAAATTATGACAATAGAAAGTAGAATTATCGGTGTAATACCTATTTGACGTTCGTCGAATTATCGGGGATAATATCACGAGTGCTTAAAAATTTCCGATATTTTTTCACGAATGCGTGCTTTCTTATAATTTGTAGAGAAAACACGCATGAGTGGAAAATTATCTGGTTAATTTTTAAGCACGAATGGTATTTAGGAGGAATATTCCAGGAATCAAATAGAGGGAAACTAAGCTTTATTAACTGAATATTAAATACATACCTATTTCAAGTTCAGAAATTTGAATTTTGTAACAAATTGAACACAAATTGAATAATAATATACTAATAAAATTATTTGTCTAAATATTGAAAAGTACTTAATATAAATCTAAATATTCAATTTTAATTATTGATTGTATAATAAAAGGTACAGTTCTGATAATTATTAACCACATTGTTGTTTTGCGACGACGTAGAAGATGTCAAACCACTACTTGTACTTGTGCTGGGTGATGCTGCTACAGGGGCTGGATGCACATAGTGTTGAGGTGGTTCTTTTCCAGGTTCCCTCATTTTTTCAATAATTTTTTTGTGGTGATCTGAATCCATTTGCAAATAACTTGATAGGGATTTCGCATTCGAATGACCTGTAATTTTTATCAAGTTTTGCTCCGACACTCCGCTTTTGGCCAGCTTGGACACGGCGGTAGCTCTGAGGGAATGGTTGATAAAATTTTTGTGGTATTGAGGCCTGATTTCTGTGCTTGTTTTTTTTGTCCAAGTTGAAATCTCGTTTTCTCCTACTGGGCTGTTTTTGAACCATTTTCCGGAAATTTTCTAATGGGGGTTTGGCGTCAAAAATAGTCGAGTGTTGGAGATACTTTTCCTTTTATCTTGTAATTCTTTATAAATTCTTACTGGGCAAAAGCTAGGACTTCTCTCGTTTCTCACCAACCACTTCGAATCGGCGAGTTTTCGGCCACCACCTTGACATGTTTTTGAAAAAACAGGGTTGTATTGAATTCTACCTGTTTTTCCTCCGAAGTTGTCAGTTTCTTCTTTGAAAAAAACACTTCTTTTGTTACCCCTCTGGAGTTGATTCATCACAAGCTTCGATTAGATTTTTTAATTCATTGTATGTTAAAAAAACGGCCGATTCTCTGCGTTTGCCTTCAATACCTTGCAAATGTCTCCTTTTGGCATTTTTTGCGTCTCGGGCCGATTTGAATTCGATCTGCTCCAAGGGATTTATTTTAATTTTGTATTCATTGAAATACCTTTCCATCAATAATTTCGCTGTCACATTCCAATTAATTTTTACCGTGCCTTCTTTATATTCCTCCTCGTTCATTTTTCGCATATCGTAGACCCAGCTTTTCAAAATCATTGCTAGTTGGGATACTAGAGTATCTTGGTCAAACGTATAGTTTTTTTCATCGCAGAATGACATAAACTGTCTCCAGATGCTCTTCTTGGATTTAACGGTGTTTCTTGGTTCGCTTCCAATTATATTTTCATCAATTTCCTCTTCTTGAACTAGCCCAAAGCGATTATTCATATTGACAACTTTTCAAAAATGTTTGAAAGATACTTAAAAAAAATCACTTTCTAGGGACTTGTCAAGATTTAATTTTTTGGTTAGGTATGTAACCACACCTAACCAGGTAAGTCGAAACAACATGTTTCCTAGACGACGTTGTATTTCCGCTATAATTTTTTGAAAACACCACCAGTCTTACGGGAAAATTTGTACATGAGTGGAATATTCGCTGTAATTCAATATTTAACCCTGAATAGAAGAACTCACAGTTCACTTGAGAGCTGAGTGTCGACTATCAAGTGGTTTGACTTCCAGGGAAAAACAGGGTGTCCCGAAAATTACAGTTCAATATTTGTACGTCATAAACTAAGACTAAAACGTTATGTAAACATATAATCCAAAAATTGCCTCGTTAGGCAAGAATGAACCCCCTGTGAAGATGTTTTTTTTTCTAAATATATTCGAACAGTTTAAAGTCTATAATGTAAAAGTTGGGTATTTTGGTAACTTTTATACGATGTATCAAATCCTGATGTCAAAAATATCATTATCATGTCCGGAGGGTCCCGATTGGAAGGGGAAGATAGAAAAATTTGCCTTACAATTCCAAATTATAAATACTTAGGCTTTTCTAAAAAAGAAAGGTACTTTTGGTTTAATTCGTTAGAATACCCCATTTTATACATATAACTATTTTATTTCGTTTCTATTCAAAAAACTTTCCAAATCAACTTTATCGAAGAAGGTCGAATTAAAGTAGCTTTGTTAAAAAAAAAAACCTAAATTTTTATAGCTTGAAAAAATTAACGCAGGAAAAAAAGGGGAAGCCCCTGAATTGGGGTTGCTATTTTTTAATTCAGGATACGACTCAGCGTAGTATCAAAATTACCAAAATACTTAATTTTGTAATCTTTACGTTTCGAAAATATTTGAAAAAACTGTCTTACTGGGACTCAATCTCGAAGATTTTTAAAGATATTTACGTTTTCGGGTCCCTAGATCCCGAAAAACATGTTTCCCATTTCCGTCGTTATGTCGGTCTGTCTGTCTGTACATGGCATAGCTTAAAAACTACTTTTCTGATTGTGTTAAAATGTTGGTCAAAAATCAAAGAGGATTAAACGGTAACATTTTAATAAACATCCAATAAAGCAAAAGAAAATAGCGGCCTAGTGAAATATTAAAAAAATTATTATTAAAAAATACTTATCTAATTTATCTCAAATTTTACACAGAGATCATTATGTGAAAACCAGCTGGTAAAATTTTGTTACGAATCCAAGATGGCGAAAGTAAATGGCGGCTTATTAAAATTTAAAACTCAATACTTTATAGATTGATTTCAAATTTTGCGCAAGAATTATTTGAGGTATAGAGATGAGCTTGTAAAATGTTGGTACGAATTTAAGATGACAGAACAAAATGGCGGTCAACTAAAATGTTTGTAATCATGAAAAAAATTTAAAGTTTTACATATTTTCCTATTCTAGCGTCTCTAGGTCATAAAAATAGGTTTTCTCAATTCCGCTGTTTTGTCTGTCGGTCTGTTTGAAAAGATAGCAGATATGGTTACTAAATTACCATGTATAGAACCAAATTGAGTTACACTTTACTACTCCGAATAAGTCAAAAAAAGTCAAAGTCAAAAATTGTCAACATATAAGGACCATTTGGGAATGACCTGGAAAAATTTTGATCATCGAATCGATCGATCGAATATAGCGAAAGAAAGTGGCGTCCAAATGAAATTACAAAAAATGTATTATTAAAGAACTACTTATCCAGTTTATCTTAAATCTTAAATTCTGCACAAAAAATAGGTATTACGTAGGAATCAAGTGCTTAATTTTTTTATACTAATCCAAAAAGGTAAAACAAATTAGAAACTTAATAATATATCTTAAAATTCAGCATTAAAAATATACTGATTTCAAATTTTCTACAAGAATTAATTGTGATATAGGGATGCACTGGTAATATTGAGGTACAATTTCAAGAAATTGGAAACAATGGGAACTAAGAAAATTACTTATTGTAAAAAAATCCATCCTAGGTTTAAATATTTTCGAGTTTTATCCTCCCTATATGTTAAGAAATGTGTTGGTCTGTCTGTTGTAGTGTCATTTTGGGGCAGTGTTAGAAAATTACTTATCCTTTGTATTAAAAATTTTAGTAATAATTTAGTATTTAAAGGTCATATCAGAATGACCTAGCAACATTTTGATAAAAATTCAATTTGGCGGAGCAAAATGGCGGCCTAATAAAATGTTAAAAAAATTATTACTAAAAAACCAACTACCCAACTTATTTTGCACCAACATCAAGTGTTAGGTAGGAATAAATTCATAACATTTTGGTACGAATCCTAGATAGTATATAAAACAACTTATTGCATATATTATTATAAACTGCTGGCCATAAATAGTGGGGCAAGCAAATTTGTAGGTTAACTGCAGAGTTGAATATTTTTGAAACGAATGAAGATATTAAGATAAGGTTTTTAACCACCTGTTGTAAAAATTGTTGCGTATTAACGGTTTTAAGCGTATAACCTACCTATGCTAAAAAGTTATTTATACAGGGCGATAAACAAAAATCATTTTTATTTTTTAATTGCTTGATCAGCCTAGTCCTTGATAAAATTACAAAGTAAGTAAAAAACAATTTGAAAAGTTATTTCTAATCTTTACTAATTTTCGAGCAATAATTTTTTAATTGATAAATTTATTTTTGTCACATATTAAGATATAACTTTTTTTAGGCGTTTGATGTAAAGTTTTCTTGCCACACAGTATAAAATGTTTCAAATTCTATTCTAAAGGGTGCGCAGAGTCTCGGATGAGATACTGTCTGACCACTAAAGTCTGCATGTACTGATTTTTTTTTAATATTTAGTTGATCTTTATAAAATATAAATTAGCAAATAAGTTTTCACTTGGGAATCTATGCAAAATTACAAATAAAATTAGTAACGCCATTTGTCTTGCTTGTTAAATTTGACATTGCTTTCAAAAATTGGCAGAAATTTATATTTCTTCCCAAAATTTTGAAAAATAGAGTAAAATGGTTTCATTTTTGATTTTATGCATATTTGTTTTTGTTTCTGCTCTGTCGACTAAATTCAGTTTTTTCTATTTTTTATAACTTGCTACTTCAGTTAGATAACAGAATATGTTCTAGCCTAATTCAAAATATCATTGCAGTTTTGTCGGTAAAAACGCTGAACGATGAATTTGTTCAAATGTTACCATAGGCTATTTTATAACTTAGGCTTTATTTCGTTATTTCAATAATTTAAAAAATGTTTTTATCAAGAAAATGACGATTAAAATATAAAAGTAATTAATAAAATCTATGTAGGCCATACATTTTTCAAATATAGATAGTTTAGATTTGCTAAGGTGAAAAAAGGTAACAGTGAAAAAAAAAATGACATGAACTGTTGGTATTGAAATGAAAAAAGCATTATTTTCTATTAAAATTTTTAAGTCTGTTTTGCAATTTTTAAAAAAAAATCAGATTTAATGCGGACTTTGCTGGTCAGACAGTATGCTATTCGAGACTTTATGCAATCTATAGTATATAATTTGGGGCACTATGCACAAAAAAAATGCGCCAAGAACTTTTTTCAAAAACATATGTAGGAAAAAATTTCTCTAAAAAAAAATGAAATTTTAATGTCGAAAGAAGAGTTTCCAAAACTTTACGAAAACAAATCATGGGAAAAAAGAAAACATTTTATTGTTAACACTAACACAAAAGGACGAAATAATTAATTTATAAATTATCTCTGTTCCTTCTAATATTATTACGTTTAAAATATTAATAAGTTTTTCTAACAAATAATCGTGTCTTCTTTAGTGATCCTCTTTAAACTTGGTCCCAAATCATCAGTAACGTGCATACATTGTAGGGAAAAAGGCATTGCCTACTCTAACAATATTTGTAATATTAGCGGAAATTTAAAAATTAAATAATACATATCAATATCTACTACTTCCAAATCTTTATTACCTATCTACAATATAAAATTATTTTAAAACAAATGCATTTCCACGAGTCCAAAATCCTTGCTAGTGCAACCTTGCTTTTAAATGCACTGGATATGCCCATGTAGGTGCCCTGGATTTGGGTAACAATACGGATAACTTTTTTATTTTTAACTCTAGGCGCAAAAGAAAGTTTTGCTTATCTGAAAAATAAGATTAATTTAAAAAAGAATGTCATTTTATATACAGGGTAAGAAATAAGCACAAAAATAGAAGTTGTAAAAATAAAAAAAAATAAATAAGGCATTTTTTACATATTAATCATTCATTTTTCCAAAAACAATGCCTATTATCAAAAAACTCCTAAAAGCTTTTTGTAGGATCTTAAATCTGACTATCTCTGAAATTGGAATTTGATTCTTTTTCCTCTTGCAAACTTTTGTTTTTTAATTTATTTTACTTAAAATTACGTTATTTTTAAATCAATCGTATTTTTCAGATAAGCAAAACTTTTTATGAAGAATTACTTTTTCATCTAAAATCAAAAATAACAAAAGATGTCCATATATTACTCATTTTCACCTTATTGACAATTAAATTAGCTAAAAATTACACCTCGTACAAAAAACTTTAACTCACTTTATATCTATTACTTTTTATGCTTTCTAATTTGACTATCTTAGAAAATTTGATTTCTCATTTTTTTGTTAGTAGCGAAACAATTTTTGTTAATAAGCATAACTTTTTTTTTGATAAAATAAATAATAAAAAAGTATTCCATGTGTTACTTAAATCCAAGCACACGATAAATAGCAAGATCGAATGGCAGCACCTATTATAGAAATAATAAGCCTACGAAACAAAAGGCATGGATGAAGCGCCGTGTGTTGAAAAGAGATAGAGCAAAGCAAGGTATACGGACGGTCGGCAAATATCTACAGGTCGCTCGCTTAGAGTCTTGGACGAGGGCGATCTCGATATTATAATAATTATTTTATTATTGTTCCGGTGTATGGCGTGTCAATAAATAGTTTTTTGCAGAAATATCGTGTGTGGGGAGGAGGTAGGGTTGCCACCTTTCTGATAAAGAAAAACCGGCTATTGTAGTTATACATTATTAAGTTTATACATTTTTAAAAAATAAACCTGCGTTTTATAACCAAGGGAGGGGGGAAATACGACGACTCAGAGCGTTGAAATTATTATATTAACTTTACTCAATAAAAACCTGGGTTTCTATTTTTTTAGAATCATGCTTTTAATTAAGCTTAATTATTTAAAACACCATCAAATAAATAAAATACTTTAGGAAACAAAACAACTCATTGTTCTTTATTTATTGCAAATAAGACACATTTAAAATATAAACTTTTTAATTGAGTTCAATCCCTAGCGTAGATGTTTTTTTTTGGCAAGAAAAAAAATGTTTTAAAAAGCAGATTGCTTTGAGGTTAACTATACCTTTTTTTGGATGATATAATAAAGTGTATCTAAATTAAAACAAGGATTGTCAAACGTAAGACTCGACATGCGGCGAAACTCGCAGATGTTTGAAAAAAAAGTGTATATAGGCCAGCAGATAATATACTAAGTAATATTTTACTGAGAGGATATAGCAAATTTGGTATGTGAACCGGAACCCGGCCTAGTTGAAGCAAAGGTGCCAACCCTAGGAGGAGGAAACTAGGTTTTCTCAACATATTTTTTCTAACTAATATGGACTTTATAAAAAAAATCGAATTAAAAAGCCATTGACCTTTTATTATAAAATTTTATATATAGGAATACTAATCTCCATTTTTTAGGCTGAGGTCATTCATTTGTTAAATCTTTAAAAAAAGGTATTGTGGCAGTTTTGTGGCCAGATTTCCCAACTCGGAAAAAATCACTGAATCATACATTGACGCGCATGACCGACCCATGGCCTTAATTTTTATTGTTTATTTTACAGTGTTTTTCGAATCTAATGATTTGGCCAGAGTTAACAATAAAAGTATCTTGATTTCTGATATTTTGAGCTTACTCTTCTGGTCAAATTTCACTTTTTTAGAAATCAGCAAAATTGCTGCGTTTTAACAAGCCCTATTTTTTTAAATTTTTATGCTTAGTAAAATAAATTTTAGTTGCAACTTAAACTAAATAGTGAATACCCACATATAAACTAAATAAACTTTGATAAAATAGCTAATTCACATCTACAAAATGCTCATTTTGTATTGCCCCTTACCTATTGCCTACCCTATTCCTAATGCTACTGCAGGCCATTACAAATCGTACACACCAGACGTTTTCGTTTTATGCCAAGATTTAAAATAAAATATCTTAACTTCTATGAAATTAGCCGATAGTTGACCAAATCTATTATTGTTTTGCATCTTTTGTAAAAAAACTAATAATTTTCTGTGCACATAATATCACAGTGTTGCGATATCTTGGTCCTCAGTTTGCAAGAAAAATAGTTTGTATATATATGGCATATGCAATTGTTAAAAAATAAATGTATATATATATATATATATATATATATATATATATATATATATATATATACATATATTTATATATTATATATATATATATATATATATATATATATATATATATATATATATAATATATATATATATATATATATATATATATATATATATATATATATATATATATATATATATATATATATATATATATATATATATATATATATATATATATATATATATATATATATATATTTAATATATATATATATATATATTATATATATATATATATATATATATATATATATACATACATATACATATACGTATATAGTAGTTTGACACAAAAGTCAAAAAAAACTTCTTATCTTTTATAAAAACACAATTTCTCACACAAAATAATTGAAAAAAAAAAGCAGAAGCTGCAGTAATGGACGTTATTACTCGAACGCCATCTATAAGATCCAAGATAAATACAAATTTTTGACATGTGCAAACAGTGCAAGCATTATCAGGGACACTGCAGATAAAAAATAACATTAATAGATGTCTAATGGTTATAATTTTAAATGTATAATTAGTTAACCTACTTTGGTAAGTAACATGATTGTTTCCAAACAATTTCTATGAGGATATGCAGGACCAAGTTGAAATCCATTAATATCAACAATCATAAGAAGTAGCTTAGTCCTTTCTATGTGTTTTAAGAAGTGATGACCCATTCCCCTATTGGCATAGGCACCCTCTATCAAACCTGGCAAATCTGCTATAGATATTTGCCTTAGATCAGCATATGTAATTATACCTAGATTTGGTCTGATTGTTGTAACTAAAACAATAGCCAGTTATATCAAAAATTACAAAGTAATGGACCATAACTAATTTTAAATAAAAAAAAATGTTTACACCCGTATTCACTAAAGAGGTTTAAATTTAGACCTGGTCTAACTTGACAGTTATAGGTTTAAACTGACAAATGTAACGATTGAACAAATAATTTTTGTAAATGTCACAATTACAAAGTGACAGTGACAAGCAAAACACAACTGGGGAACTAACAGTTTTAACTGTCATGGTAACTAGATCTGGTGTAACTCTTAAACCTTCTTAGTAAATACGGGGGTTATTGTTTATCTCAAGTTATCATTGATAAATTTTTACCTAGATAGAACAAAACATTCTATAAAATAAAATGGCATTACAAATATTTTCATGTCACATAAACACTTACAAGGATAACTAGCAACCTTAGGTCTTGCATTTGAAACTGCTCTTAAAAATGTACTTTTTCCTGCATTAGGAAATCCTACTAGACCTACATCAGCAATTAGCTTTAAGTCAAGTTTGACAGAATATGCCTGACCTCTTGTGCCGAAGAAACCATTTTTCGGATGTCCTCCAACTCCCCCTTTTGCTATCACTAATTTTTCACCTTCTGCATTAAGCTCACCTAGAATAAATATCAAAGTTTATAAAAATCGTGATCAAGACAAAAAAGTCCAACAGACAGTAATTCGAATTCTAGTGTCAGTTTATTTTAAAATTAAGACAATTATATGAATTTGAAAATAATCCAGAGGTATCAAAATTGGTCACAAAAAAATTTCCCCATTGCAATTCTAACATGTTTCAAAATAGCCAGCATTTTTGATTCTGAAAAATTAATATGAAGAAGATTAATATACAGGACAATAAACATGATTCATGACACCTATTGAATAGGAAGGACTATATGCCAGTCTGGGATTTCAGCCCACTCGTGTGAGACAGCTCTCACATCGTTCCATAAAAAGAACCCAAAACGAGGTTAGCTTTGACGCTATTCTGAGTGTTGGCTCAAAATTTAGGGATGTACGGTTTATTCTCAACACATTGCCAGCTTTTGGAGGTCGGTATTTATCTAGAAACTTTATCCATGATCAACATCTCAATCGATAAAATGCAATTTGCAACATTATCAATGCAGAGCAGCAATGTTTTCTGCTATCCTGGGTTTAAGTGATTTATAAACCTAGCCACAATTGTTACTATTAGAACTAGTTGGTCTTCCATTCCTCATGATGATCTACATTAAAGCGATACAGATCTTTGCATGTGATATAAACTGGTGATTAAAATAGTATCACATAGTTTGCAACTATTTCATCAATTATATGATCTATTTTGGGAGAACGCTTCTCAACTAAATCAGCCTTGAGGAAGTACCCATACATTTTTGATAAGTTCTTGCTACTACTACATTTGTTTCTTTTATTTACATGATTTTAATGTTTTTTTTTCATAAGAATTTAGGCACAACTAAGTTTATTGTTTACCCACAATAAATTTACTTACCTAATTTTTTTCCTAGGTCAGTAACTACAGTAACACCTACTGGAACCTGAAAAGAAATATCTTCTCCAGGTGGTCCTAATATGAAGTTATGAGAAGCACTTTTGCCAGCCTGTGCCAAATACCGTTTAGTTTTATTTGCCCTATATACAGTTTCTAAAGTAATTCCATCCTTTGCTTCTACTATTACATCACCTCCTTTTCCACCAACTCCTCCAAATCTAAATAAAAACACTTTGAATTTACAAATATGTAAAAAGAAGATTGCTAACTACAGTTATTGTACTAATTTTTACTTTATACTGTTATTTTAATATTCACATTCACTTAAAAAAAAAACAATGAAAATTTTTAATACATCAGAGCAAATTAACCGTCTGAAAAATTTTTTTAGCTTCACAGCATTAAAAAATATATAAGTATAGATTACATGAAAAATAATATAAGAAATTGTGTAGACATGTAGACAGACATTAGATACAGAACATCAACAAAAATATTTGTTGCTTGCACTCCAGAACATGATTGTCTATAATGATTATCAAGCAGAATTGAGCTTTTTGCATACATGTGGAATTCGCTGCACCCAATCAAAGCTTTAGTTTTAGTTCAATTTATAAAGATGTCCAAAAATGTTGTACTTTTATTAAGGTAATCTTTGATACCAATAACAATGGTTTTTGCAATGTTCCTTTGGTTGTTCCTTGGTTTAGTCCAAAAACAAGAAGTTGGGGGTCTGAATCTAAGTATTTCAGTTTTTGCAATTTTTCAAATTTTAAATGAAAGCCTATGAACGGGGATATACCTTGTAAGTCATAAACATAATATAAAAATAGTAAAGCTATTTAACAGAAAACAATAGAATTTGGCAAAGAGTGTAGACACAAGAACAGAAATAAAATTTTCATATTTGATAAATTATTTTGCATTTGACAATGATGGAAGAAATGTAAATAAAGCTTGACACAATATCTAGGAGCTCTTTTTTGTAGCACAAAAATTGGCTTGAACATATAATTTCAGCGCCCTCCCCAGGAAACAAATGCCATATCTTAAGTGTGATTCAATCAAGGCAAACTAAGCATCTCTACAAATAGAGATGCCTAGACTCACATAAAAACTTGATGAAATTTTCGCAAGTCAATTATGAGGGTATGGAACCTTTGAGAGTTGTCTGTTCATAATCCCAAAAGTTTTTTATTTCATTGGCATTTTCAATTGTGTTATTAGCAAAGCAAATATTATCTTTTTTCCATTCAATTTTAGTCTTGCAACATGTGTATCGTGCCAAAGAATGGTAGTGTCGTCCACAAAGATTGTGAATCTACCCTGAACTGGAAGATGGAGAAGGTCATCTATATAGAGTAAAAAGAGCAGGAAACCAAGGTCATAACCTTGTGGAACACCCGAATTTATGGTCAGTTCATTTGAGTTACTGCTGTAGGAAGAGACAGGCTGAACATGCCTCATCAGATACAAAAAAAAAATCATTTATTGGTGCTATGGTAACAAGTACTTACACAAGTCAAAACAGTGGGAAGCAATAAATGTATTACAAAATAATTAAATTTACAAAAATAATAATCCGAATAAACATTTAAAAGAAAAAAGCAAATTTACAGGTCTTTCACTATCCAATACAACACAATCAAGAACTAAAACTATAACAGTAGATATGTGAAAAATAAATATATAAAAATTTATGGGTAGAAGTCAGTGAGACAATTTAAGTAAAAATACAACACAATTAAGAAACAGAACTATCATAGTGAATATGTAAAATAGGATAGGATAGGAACACACTGCCTTTGGCGCTCCACCAGAGTTCAGGTGGAAACCGAAAAAGGCATTGTCCATACTTTATACCCAATTGAAACCCATATTGCTGTGAACTCAAGAGGCTGTACCTTTGTAAAAAGGTATAGGAAACCATGAATTGATGAAACTTTGCCGATGACAGTTCTGTGATGATATCTAGTGATGAAAGTACAGCTCTTAAATTGGCAAACACAACTGCTAAGAATATACACGAATGGTGTGAAACTAATTTACTTCTTTTAAACACTACAAAAACCTTACTTCATTAATTACCAATTAGAGTAAATTACAATCAAAAATTCTAACTTAGTCGCCAATAATAAAATCAGGCAAGTTCAAAATATTACGATATTAGGCATAACTTTAAATGAAAATTTAAATTGGAACAATCATGGTAAAGTAATGTGTGGTAGACTCTCACAGTAAACTACGTAATTTATAATATAAGAAACATTGTTAGTCATCCTTCTTTGTTGACCTTTTACTATGCCTATGTTCATTCATGAACATCATATGGTATTATTTTTTGGGGCTTTGATGCCCAAACTATGTCACATGTTTTTGTTATGCAGAAGAGAATAGTAAGGTCAATTTCTAATGCTCATTATCTTGAGTCCTTGTGTTCTCCTTTTTTGTGATTTGCATAGTATGACAGTCTATTCATTATATTTGTTTAAAGTGTGCTGCTTTGTTTTTAAGAATAAGAGTCAATTTAAATCTAATAGCTCTATGCAAGCAAGTGAGATAACGACCAGGAACTGAGATGATTTAACTGTACCATGTCACTCTACAGCTCTATATGAAAACATTATTATTACATAGGAGTGAAGGTATTTAATGCACTGCCTCTCTCAAGCAAAAGGATTTTTGGTCTTAATAAATTTAGGAAAGAAATAATACACTTTTTTACCTGTAGGTATTGTTCTCTGTGTCAATGTTAAACTCTGACGGTCGTGATAATTAATTATTAGTATTTGTATCTATTTTTATTTTTTAAATTTTTGCGAATTATATATTTCAAATTTGGTGACCCAAGGTTATATTTATAACCAAATTGGCAGTAAATGATTTGAATTTTTACCTTTACAAGTTTCTCTATCAATTTCGTTAATGTAGGTAACAGGGCGACAGATCAAAAGTTGGAAGGACTGTCATGATCACCGCACTTAAAATATTTTTAAAAGCGTTTGTCCCACCCAGAAGAATTCGAATTTTTGATTTGGCTAGACAAAATCTTAATCTCCACAGCATTTGTGGGCATGAAATAACATGATTTGGGAACTGAAACATGGGTTAGGTAAGTATTAGGATCTCAAACCTGTGTTAAGTTTTGAAACAAACTGCCAGCCATAGTGAAAGTCAAATTCAAAAATCGATTTATTTGTTATAAGGAGTAAACTCTTGTGAAAAGCTTCCATAAAACTACAAGTCATTCAACTAATATGGTCTAAATTAAACATACATGAATAGTATGAAATAGTATCAAAGACAGAGTTCTTGGTAAGTTCTGATTTAGGAATAGGTAGGGGTAAGTTATCAGAATTTCTTGTTTCATACTGATGACTTATTCTCATGCCCCTGAATCCCTTATGGATAAGGGATGCAGTCTCTAATGTTAGTAAGCAAGACAATGTTAGTATTTTTTCTTAGTAAAACAAAGCTCTGCAATGGTCTCTAACCCTGGCTTGGCAAATATAACGAATTGCTCGTTTTTGCAACATAAAAACTGAGTTAATTGGGAACAAAATCCCCAGAAAGGAATGCCATATCTCAACTAGGCTGAAGTAAACATTTCTTGCCGTAGCACTACCTAACTCCTGTTAAACTATACGAACTGCATAGCAAACTGAAGCCAATTTGGAATTAAGTGCTAAGATGTGGTCACTAAATTTTAACTTGTTATCTATCCAGAAGCCCAAGAATTTGGTAGAACTCTTGTTACAAACGGGTATGGTAGTTGCAGATATATCAAATTTAAAAGTCATTATATTAGTCTTGTTTATTTATTTATTTATTTATTTTTCACAAATAAGATGCCAACAGGCCAAGGGCCCAAAAGTGGCACCTACGATTTACAGGTTGGTGTACAGAAAAAAAGCTCAACTTATACTACTTAAGGATCAGGATTATACATCAATATAAACTACTTAGTGGAATTTTTCTTTTGAATGATCCCAATGATACATTAAATATATCAATATTTTTAAAATCAGAATTATACAAAGTTATCATTCGATTTAGTGGGGAGTGTTTACCCAGACTTGTTCTATAGAAACAGTTTGCAAATAAATTAGTGTTTCGAAAGTTTGGAGGGGGTATGTTTAAGTATACTGAAGATAGCAAGTTAGGACAGTCAATGAAGTCATTAACAATTTTAAATAAAAAAATAGCATCAGAATAATTCCTTCTTGTTTTTAGGGAAAACATAGAGTAAGTATTTCTTAGTTCGATAATATTTGCATTAAAATTATACGTTCCATGTGTTTTGTAATCTAAAAATCTCAAAAATTTATTTTGTATTTTTTCCAATCTGTTTCTGTAAACCTCGTACTGAGGCGACCAAATAATACATGCGAAATTTAATCTACTATATATGTAAGCAAAGTATAGAGTCTTTAAAGAATGTATAGAAGATAAGTGTCTACAAGTTCGTATAATATAACCCAGCATTTTGTTGCTTTTTGCTGCAACAAAATCTATATGATGGTTAAATGCCATTTTTTTGTCATATATCACACCTAAGTCCTTAATCCTCTCCACTAGTTTTAATATCGTTCCATTGAAATTGTAGTCGTAGGAGAAAACATGAAAATTTCTTGTGAATGTTATAAAACAACATTTTTCAAGGTTTAGAAATAATTTATTATGTGTGCAATAGTTAAAAAAGGCATTTAGGTCATTTTGAACTAAGAGACAATCACTTATATTTTTAATATTACAAAAAATCTTCATATCGTCAGCATACAATAAAAAGTTACAAGTTTTAAAGCATTCTTTGACATCATTTAGATATACTAGGAACAGTAAAGGGCCCAGGTGTGATCCTTGTGGTACCCCGGAAGTAGACACGTAAGCGGGTGAGTTATATCCATTTACAGCTACAATTTGAGACCTATTGAATATGTAGGACGCCAGCCACTTTAGCAGATCTCCATGTATACCAATCCCAGCTAATTTAAGTAATAATATGTTATGATCTATCTTGTCGAAAGCTTTACTGAAATCTGTATAGACAGAATCTACCTGAATCTGACAATCGATTGAGGAAAGTATATATTCAGAGTAGCAGGTTAGATTGGATTCAATGGACCGCTTAGGAAAAAAACCATGTTGTTCAGGGATAATTTCTTTTTTTACATAGTTTAATAAAGTACGATGTACTGCATTTTCCAATAATTTGCTAAAAATATTTAGTTTACAAATAGGACGATAGTTAGATACATTGTTTTTTTCTCCATTTTTATGAATTGGAATAACATGCGCTAGCTTCCACTTATTGGGAAATTGACATTCTACTAAAGATTTATTAAAGATAATGGAGAGAGGTACGTTTAAAGAATGAGCACATCTCTCATAAAAAACGATGGAATCCCGTCGGGTCCACTGCCTTTGTTTTCGTCCAAATTTTTCAAAAGTTCCAGAACTTCATGTGATGATATGTTGTTGATATTAAAACTAAGGGAATTAGCTTCAGACCACAACTGAATGCTTCCCGCATCAGCAGACGCTCTGTTTATCAAAGCAAGGCTTCTCCACCTATCCAAAGAAACATGGTGTCATCCACAAAAAAGTAAACTGTCAAGGGTAGCCAGATCATTAATATACAGAAGAAACAATAAAGGGACTAATACTGAACCCTGCGGGACGCCATGCCTAATAGTCATAACTTCCCCCTAAAGACATACAAAGATGGTGACCCTCATTCAGTCCGAGGTACAGTCGCTCCAAGAAATAGAACACAGCATCCATCAGATTCCATCAGATCTTGCTGAATTCCTGTTTTTTATGTTTTTCATTGTTGCTTTGATTTCCTTAATGTCTGTGTGATGGAAGCTAAATAAATCAACAATAGAAATTGTAACAAATGACAGAGGATCAAGTTGTGAATTTAAATGTCAATCTGTAAGCTACAGAACAATAGAAGGAAATCAAACTATTAGCGTCTAAACTAGATTCCTCACCTGAAAAACTTGACTTGCCTCTTAATTCATTGACTATTGACCAATGCTCTTTACTCTTGTTGCGAACATTATAGATCCTATCACTGTAATATTTTTGTTTGGCAGTTTTTAAAACTTGTCGGTAAATGGCCCTATATCTCATTAAATATAATAAAAACCTTGAATCTATAGTATATTACGCATAGTGTGTAGAGATCGAAGATTGGTTGCTGATTTCCTAAATCCAGAAGTCAGCCAAGGCTTTTTGTTTTTATTTTGCGAATAGGAAAATGATCATTAAAAATGTTTACAATTTTCTCATTAAACTTTGGCAGGGGATCCAAGCAACCAAATAGACCCTGCCAGTCAGTTTTCCCAACATGCTCTCTAAATGCTCTGAAATGTGCAGAGCTGAAAATCCGTCCAAAGTGGGATTTAGGCAGTTTTGGTTTTGTGGGCAAAGTAAACTCGGAAATAATCGCCTCATGATCCGAAATTCCAGATGAAGCGACCCCATACGAGAACTTCATTTTTTTTTGTGAAGTTTGCACACACATAACCGATTAGTGTGCTACAGTGAGCTGTTACACTTGTTGCCTGGTCCACCGACATACAAAGATTAAATGAACGGAAGAGATTACTTAGCCTATGAGTATCTGGGGAATTTTGGTCATTGTAATTAATGTTAAGATCACCACATAGCAAAATGTTACTGTTAATAGGCATGACGGAAAGCAGAGATTCCAATCTCACCAAAAATTCATTTACATTACAGTTTGGAGGCCGATATAGCACTCAAATTCACCCTCAACACACATTGCATCAAACTTATCCACCCTAGCTACAGGAAAGGTATCCTCTTTATCTTTATGAATTAAAATCATAGTACCACCATGAGTCATTGTCTTGGTTCATAAGATCTTAATCAATGCCCCATAAGTAATACAATATTAGGGTACCCCCTTTCGTCTAATAGTATATTAAGCTCATCCAATTTAGGACATAAAGACTGGATATTAAGTAAAAAAAAATGGAAACTTCATTTACGGAGCTGTCCGAGCATCTAAAAATGAATTATTTACATGTTGATGCAAGATGGTTCCATTATTTAAGGTTTGGTTTATAACAGAGTCCTCCCCTATACCCAAAACAGCCTCAGCCTGCAATACGGTTAATTTAGGGGATGGTGTGATCTGTCTAGGATTAGCGCTTAAAGTTTTCTCAATATTACAGTAAAAGGAGTTTAATTGATCAGTACTCAAACTGCTGTGACAGGAGTGATGTTCTGTTTGCCTCTTAAATCATTGACATTTTTACAAGTTTCTTTTGACTTATTTGAAGATTTTGTAATTTGATATCTATAATATTTCTTTTTTGCAAGCTTAATAGTGTCCTGTATATTCGACGGTAGGTATTAAAATAATTTAAAGTTTTAATTTAAAGTAAAGTTAATACCTATTGTTATTTAGGTACATACTTGCTAATGTATTGTAAAGAGCGCATATTTTTACCAGATATACTCAACCTTTTAGTATACCAAGGTCTTCGCCTCTATTTTTTAATACTAACAATAGGAAAAGTTTTGTTAAATACACTTGTTAAAACACAACGGAATACTTATAAGGGGTCGTCAGTGCCATTATTCCAGTTTGTCTGTTCACATAATTTTACAAATCTGTTAAGATTTCTCTTGGTAAATAATCTTGTTGAACACTAGACCTAACAACCTTAATACTATTCTTAATAGGAAATTGCCAAAGGATTGCTTCCTGATTGGTTAATCCAGTAGTGATTGGATAATCCAGTATTAAGCACTGAACACTGTAACAAGGCTTTCACAATTTGAACATAAGTAATCCAATAAGGATGCGGAAAGAGAGGAAAATCTAATTAGTTGATCGATGTGCATAACCAAATTAAATTAATAAAAGTTGAATATTTCTGTCATCCTTGTTAATAAAATTTATGTTCAGATCACCAACTAACATCACTATTGCATTAAGTAGTATTTCACATAATAGAAGTTCTAGTTTTCCCAAGAAATGGTTTATATCTGAGGATGGCGATCTATACATTTTGATAATATAAACATTCTGTTCAGAACATGTATAATTGAAAACTCAAATACCTATTCAAATTATTAATTTATCAACGCAAATATATTTAAAATGTTCCAAATAATATTTCTTCTTTATAATCAATGTACCTCCTTGCATGCACAGTGCTTATAAACATATAGCAGCAGTAAACCAAACAGTAAATATTTATATCCATATAGTGCCATACAAAGTTATAACTATTTGTTATGCTTTCTTTTCTCAAAAAAGTGGTTCATCTGTATATTTTTCTCTACATTGAATCCAAAAAAAGTGAGAAATTAAAAATACTTAATCTCTACAAGAGCTGAAGTTGACTTTTTTTTTGTCAACCAACCCTGTGCTATTGATAGGAAGCAATAATTTAAGGTATAAAGCAACTAAGATAAAATGTTAGAATATATAAAACTCAAAACTATCTTTGAGAGACAAAACTTACTTGGGAAGACCATTTCCCCCGGAACCACCAGAAACGAAAATACGAAGGGAATCCCTAAATCCTTCTTTAAGAAATTTTCTTAATGGTTTTTTAGCTACAATGAAAAACTGTTTGCTTGCATACACCATATTAATCTATCGTAATTTTAACATTTTTTGAAAAGCCAAATAGAATTTAAGAAAATATGCGGTTAGGAGTTTACGTTATCACGTAAACATAATTTAAGTTTGCTACAATATCTACTTTTCTTAGTGTAGTCATAATTTTACTTTTAGGCACTTAGCCAATTATGCCATTTTCTTACAGTAGTTGTAGGGTCCACACGCTTTTCTCCTTTGGTAATTAATGGCCGCGTTCACCCGCCTGATCGCTCAGTGATCGCTCTGAGAGCGTTACCATGAACGAGCTATTTAATCTTGCTACTTTGATAGCGTGTCGTTGAGCGGACGCCATGTTTTGTATCGTATTTTATTTTCGCTACTTAACTGAGCAACGATCAGTTGACATAACAAACGAGATGGCGGCATGTAATGTAAACATTATGAGTAATAATTATACAATATAATAATACACCAGAGCAATAACAGATTTTTTAAATCTTTTTTTTTAACACAAAATATAGAATGTATTATTCAAACAAATTTACTATCATATTTCTTTTAATTTCAATCGTTCCTTGTTCCTGTTGTCCCATATTCTCATTCTCATCAAGGTTAAGGTCAAGAAATATTTACTTCGTTCAAAATCTCTAAAAACCGTTCAAACCATCGCTATTATTTGAGCGCTACTTTGATGATCGATAGCCAACGAGCGATCAGGCGGGTGAACGCGGCCAATGGGAAATAAATTAAATGCACATGGTAATCTTATAGTACAGGGTCACCTGACCGATTTAACTGATTTTTGGTACACCAGCAGATTTGGGGCTCCGATAACGAATTCGAGATTACATTTTTTCGGTAACGTTTCGTTTCCAAGATACCCGCCATCCAAGTTTACAATCATATACAACAGTTTTGGCTTCTTCTTCTTTTGTTTTTTTAGTCGTCAGCATTTTTTGCCCCTACTAAGTTTTCATTCTGTAGGCGTCTATGGGCGACGGTATGTTTAACTGAATATTTACTTTTTTTTAACAAAAGGTACATTTACATGTTTAATTTTTAAGAACGATTTATATGTTTAATAATCCCATTATTTCTGCTTAGCAGTAGCTAGTATCTTATTTCTACGCTTTTGTTTGCCATCTCTAGACTGTGTAACAAAACTGCAATATATAAATATAAGGTAAACCAGGGTAATGTCTTTGAATCTAACATCTATCATGTTGTTTGTATTTTGGAAATGCGGAAATATATTCATACATGAAAGTTTATATGCGAACAATAAGATTTTTTTTTGGTTTGCTAGCTTATTTTAGCGTCTCCTCGTGGGAGTTCAATCTGGATAGGACCTACAGCTTAACGTGGGTTCCGAACCGCGGTCCTCAGTCGCTCTTGATCCCCGACCCACACCCCACTCTCGAGTAGTCAACTCTTGGGATATGGTGTAGCCTTTGACCTTCATCAAGTAACCTACCAACAGACAAGTGTGTATACGCATCAACAACCCCTATATACACCCACAACCGTCATCATTCAGCGTGAATGGGGTGGCGCATGAAGCAGATAAATTTTACACTTGTCTGTGTTTGGATTTTATTACCACAATAACTGCTGCATAAAGAAGTTTTGTTGAATGTTCAGCGTTACACCGTTTCTATAAACAAGGGTTTGGTGGTAGGAGATTCGGCTTTGGATGCGGCGCATATGTATTCAAATCCCTGCTAAGGCGTATGATTTTTTAAAGTTTTTTTAACAAAACTTATTATGAATAAAATTGCGTTTTAGGTTATTTTAGGATTGGTTACGGTTGATATTCTTGGTCACCCCCACTAGTCCAAACACTTTAGAATGCGCGTGTGTTCAAATCTGATTTTCAATAGACTTGAAACTCAGTATAGAAAGAACACTGAACAATCTGCGTTGTGACTGGTGGGTATGGCCAAGGATTTAGGATTTATTGAATTTAACTTGTAACGTCTTTGGCTCTGACCATTAGCAGCTTACTAACGGAAAACTGGAGTTTATGGATGTTGTCGGGTTCAAAATCCTATCCAAAACATGGAAGAATTTCAATTAAAAAACTTTTAAAAAAGCATTACGCCAATATCCCTCCTACTCTTTTTTTTTAAATATGTGTTCTCAACTTCCGGTAGCGACCCCAAAAATGTAAGTACACACAAAGCCATGTCACTGTCAGACTGTCGAATGTTACATATCTGTTTAGAATAGTTGCAATTGATTTAGTAAGAATTACCTATATAACAGTAACAGTTGCCTAAATTTGTGGATAAAATTTTTTTGACAACATGGTTTGGGCATGTGCAGATTCGACGATTCCGGTAACACATTTTTCAGATGCTTCAATTTTCGGCCATAGCTATTCTTATACCGAACTTGAATACTGCGAGGCATATTGTATTGTAAGGAATTACATGGTTATAAATAGGGGCGTGCAGTCCATGGAAGCAAGGCAAGTAGCGCTTCCCCAAAAAAAATTACAAAACATCTTCTAAAATGTAATTTTTGAAATAGGAAACTATTAATTTAGTTTATATTAAAAATGCTAAAATATTATCTTAATTATCAAGTCCATAATAAATGCGGCCTTGACTCCGACCGAGCAATAGAATCGAATAGGACCTATGCGGGCCGCTAGCTTCTCTGCAGCCGAGTCCTGTATGCTTGATTTCCTGTGAATCGAGCCAGGGGTTATTGAACTTTCCACCGGCTGTTTGCAATTTTTGCATTTCAGTCGCGTGCTTTAAGTGGGGGCGGAAGCTATCGTTGGAGTAGGTTCTTTGTTTGAACGGCTATCCGTGTGTTGTGTGATACGTACGTCGCGTCGTGCATGGTGCGATATGGAAGACAATAATACGGACGTGAATATGCAAATACCGTCATCTTCGGCTGTCGGTAATAACGTTGAAAATGTTGGAGAATTTAGTAAGAAGAGTGTGTGTGAATGTGTGGTGTGTGTCTTAATAATAAAGGGATTTTCAACATTAAACTTCGCTGATAAGCTTCAAATAATTTCCAAAGGAAGGGCAAAACCGCCTATGAAAAATTTAACCACAAGTATGAAAAACTGTATTAGACATTTTTATCCGGAAAAACAATACGAACAATTTAAATGTGGGGGGTGTGAAAATATAAGTAAATTATTTTGTTGGCCATGCTTTTTAAAAATGAAAAAGGTCTCTGGATTAAAACTGGTTTTTCCGATTTAAACAATTTCCATAAAGCTGTAAAAAGACACATTATGTCCAAAGCGCATTTGCAGGCCGTCATAAAAGAAAAACTCTTCGGCAAAACTGGAATTGAACACGCCCTTAATAAACAGTTGGAAATGAGTCACCGCCAAAACAATGAACTAGTCGATAAAAATAGGCAAATATTAAAAAGACTTATCGATGTCTCGGACAGCACGAGTTGCGATTTAGAGGTCTTGACGAAACAAGGGTTTCTTCAAATAGAGGAAATTTTCAAGATTTAGTTAGTTTAATGGCTAAATATGATGATTTGTTTAATGTTTATTTTATTTGTTTCAATCTGTTTAAAGTTAGAATAAATTTAGCTTAGCTAGTATTTTTTATGTTATGTATCGAGACATTCCCTAGACAGACTAGTCTACATGTTGAGATATGTAATATTATTAAATATTTGCTTCATTATTTAAATTCAGAAATTTTTATTCTGATGCGAAAAAGTTATATTTTTTGTGTCCTAAAATAGTCTTTCTTGTTTTAGATAATATGTAATTGCAAACTGAACTACAAGTCATTGAATTACGCAAAAAAAATGGCACTTTTTGAAAAATACTACGAGTGCAGGCCTGATGTCCGTGGAACATACATCATGGGTTTAATGCAGTTGACTGACGTAAAGAGAAGAAGGCACGGCTTATATGAAGATCTTCGTTCCAGCAGTCGTCAAAGTACCATCCACTATAGCCTTCCAGACAGTGAGAGTAATATTGCAGTTTGTAAACCTACTTTTGTGAATACTTTTGATTTGACGAAAAAGCATTTGGAAACTATTATACAAAAGAAAAAAAGAGGCCAAGTAGTTTATAAAGATATGAGAACTCGTACAGCGCCTGGAAAATTTACGCAGGATGATAAGAAACTTGTTAAAGAGCATATAAATAGTATACCCCGAGAAGAGTCTCATTATTCGCGCGCAAAAAGTGCAAAGGAATATATGAGTCCAGATTTAGACGTTAACCGCCTTTACAAAGCGTTTTTTCAAAAATTCTTGGTCACTTATAAGTTTTACAAAAAAGTATTAGAGAGAGACTTTCCACATGTTTCATTTAGAGCGCCTCGAAGTGATACCTGTCGAAGGTGTGACTCGTTAAATTGCGAAATAAAAGCAGAAGCAGCTACCACGCTCATGAAAAGAGACATCGCATCGTCACAAGTGCCAGAAGTACTACAAATGTGTTCTCAGTGGATTTAGAACAAGTCATTTTTGTACATACTTTGACTTACTCTGACATGTTCTACTTGAGCCTTTCATGCTATAACCTAGGATTCAACTTTGGAGATAACAAGCATTCATACATGTGTTGCTGGCGTTCTGAATAAGGACATTACAGAAAAAAGAAATGTTGTTGTTTGCAGCGATAACTGCACTGCCCAAAACAAAAACAGGATGATTGTGTTTATTTATGTGTTTTTGGTGAGCTGTGGACTATTTGACACTATTGAACATAGGTACCTTGTCAGTGGTCATAGTTTTCTTCAGTGCGACAGAGATTTCGCGTTGATCGAAAAAAGATAGCGAAAGTGCCCTCCTATGGTACCTGATGACTTACAGAATGTAATACTGTCAAGTACACACACAGGCCTATTTGAAGTAGTAGATGTCACAACAAGTCAATATTAGCAAAGTTGTATGATTGAAAGTTGATTCCCAAAAACCTGACTTTTTGTTTACCGCTGAATCATTTTTTGAAGTAGCACAATGGAAAGCAACTTCAATACTTAAGAGAAGAAAAACCATGGAAGATCTAAAAAATATCTCAATTAACCAGCTATCAGACAGAAATAAGGTGGGTGAGAATAAGAAAAAGCACTTAATTTCCATGATTTCTTATCTACAAGACCATAAACACCAAGAATTTTACTCTAATTTAACCAAATAATATGTTGGCACTTAGCCCGTTTCCCACTTTTTTATTATTTTTATATTTTTGTATATTTTTTGTTGTTGTTAGAGCCGTGGCCTATTTACCCGTATGGCAAATAATATGTTAGTTTATTACTTGAGAATAAAATATTTGTTATCTTGGTATAAGAAGGTTTTTTTTAAAATCTCTTTAACAAATTTGGCACTTAGCCGCTTTGTTACTTCTACTCCTCAAGTGTGAGAGGTCCTTTCTGGTTTTTATTTTAATGCCCAGATATATGTTTTAGTCAGATCTTAGGCGTTAACTTGCAATTAAGAGCTGATAAATATATTTTTATATCAATATTTTTTACTTTTAGTATAGGTCAGGGGACGCGGATGAAGCGCCGGTTCACCTACATTTTCCAACCAATTAAATTAAAAATAAAAATATTTTTAAAATATTAAGCATTTTATAATACACAATTATATTATAAAAATGTAGTATGTTTTATATAAATTCACATTATTTACTTAATTATACCATTATTTTCTATCAAAACTAGTGCGTTTACTCAAAAAATAATAATGACCTAAAAACGTAGGGCGCTTCACCTTTTCATAAGAGCGACCCGTTGAGGAATCACAATCCGCAGTGACAAACCGGCACGCCGGCTTTCACGCTTAGATTTGTTTACGGCAGTTGTTATGGCAACGCAGTGCTGAATATCCGTAAGTCAAATAGAGTGTGGGCGTCATAAAACTGCTGCTGCAGGTTGCAGGCGCTTGTTCGCTTGTTATAGAATTAACGTAAATTAGTGCGTTCGGATCAATAGAGGCGGAAGCAGTTTTGCATCGAATCGGAATTAGCTTTACGATATAGGTACATAATTGTTCTGTAAGGACAAAAAAATATATTTAAAATCTTATAAATGTATATTATTTCCCCTAAATATGACAAAACGCTCCAAAGCTATGGATAATTAACATCATAAAAAGGTAAAAAAAGCCATTTTGGGCGTGGCACCCCGAAAAGGGATCGCCTGCGGGTTGTGCACCCAGCTAAGCTGCGCTTCACTCGTTCTTAAATCCACGAGCCGCCACTGGTGTGAGGAAGAATGCACTCGTGAGAAAACTAACATAATGGAACTGATTTAAATTGTTTATTACCTATATTTATACTAATTAAAAATTACTATTTTTTTTTATAAAAAAAAAGACTGTATAATGTACGATTTTTATAATTTTATATTTTGTAAAAATAAGAGTAAAACAGATTTTGGTATTTTAGTTTAAACTTCTGAAAAATGTAATCATATTTGAAAAAAGTTGTTTCTATATTAAAAATATTATTCTCCTCTTAACCTGTAAAAAAATAAATGTAGCAAGGAACAGAATATAAGGTGATAGGTGACATATAAGGTAAATGTCCCAGTATTCGTCATGTTAAGAGCAAGACAGCCATTTGAAATTTAATATCTATGTTAAAAAATTTTTTTTGGAGACAAAAATTTTTTTTATGGCTAGTTGAATGTATTTTCTTAGTATTTCTGGTTTCAGATATGCAGTATTTATACTAAAATAATTTTTTTATTAATATTTAGTTTTTTTGGAAAAATGTACCAGTATTCGTCAGGCAAAAACTAAGGATGTCCCAGTTATCGTCACCATAATGCATTAGTATTCGTCACGTAGAAAAGGACGTTAACAAATTTTTTAAAAACATATTTATTTATTATTTTTACAAATTTCACAAGTGAACCTTTTTGTTTTTTTTGTAACCTTCGCACATTTCTCGTGCATCCACTTGAGGCACGTCTGACATTTTATCATGTCTTCTTGGCACTCTTTTTCGCATATATGGCAGAACCAAGAATTATTGTTTGGATCTGATATATGAGGTTTTTCCTCATTTATTATTTGTAGCGGTTTTCTCATAATTTTTTTAACCTTCTGCGTCTTTTTCTTTAATTCTTGCATTTCCGATCTTTTTCTTTTTCTTTCTTGAACCTGTTTCTCGATTTCCAGTTTTTTATTTTGTTTTTTCCTATAGTATTCTTGCCAGTTTTTGGAAGTAGCCACAGACGGTATTTTCTCCTTCATTTTGACAGCCACCTTTGGTGTCTCTGGCCAAAACAGGCTATTTTTAAATGGAGATGGTATGTCGGATGGAATATCCTTTGTTTCACATGAGTTTTTGTTTTCTGCAGTCAGCACTTTGCTTTCATCTTTCTTCAAAGCGTTTATGGGGCATTGAGTTGATTCCTTAGATTCAGACATCGAAATATTCATTTGAAGATCTAAAACATAATTAAATTTTCATTACCAAATAAAGTTAAACCACATATAAAATGTGTTAAAGTAAAAAGTATTAAGTAATATTTTCGCAATTACCACTTAGAGTTGATGGAGTCAAAGGCGAAACCACTGAAATGTTTTCCTCAGATTTTTTGTCTACTTCACTCTCGGCTTTATTTGTGTTTTGTTGGACTGGTGTTGCCGATAAAATAGGTCTCCGAAAATTTACATTGTCTTGATCTTCTATTTTGAATAAGGTTGGACAATCTCTAGAGCTAGGTTCGTTAGATTCAGACAGTGATGCATCAAACGGGTGCACTATAAAATATTTGATAAAATACCATGTAAATAATATATGATACCAGTAAGAAATTGTTTTTTTTTTGTAAAGAACTACCTACCTGGTAAAGAGCCTATCTCGGATGGGACTACTGTAAACTTTCCCTCAGAACCTGCAGTGCATCCTGACATTGATATATCTAATATATCAGAGTTTTTCTCATCGTCATTCATTTTTTGGTCACGGATTGCTAACGAAAAAATTTGTTTTGATTTAGGGCTATCATTTTCTATTTCTGGATCGCTTAGACATTTTCTAGGACTGTCCAACGGAAGAACTAAAAGCAGAATACCTTTATAATGTCATATTAATTTGTATAAAATATAAGTATACCACTCTGAAAAAGATCATTTGAATCATTAATTACTGCTGATTCGCACAGAATATCAGAATGTTCTGTGGACGAAAATGCTTCATGCGAAGCAGACCCTTGAACTAGTCCTGGAATTGTCTGATCTGCTTTAAAAGCTTTTTGGATAACTTCATTGCTTATAATATGTATTTTAGAACTGCTACTTGGAATATCTACGATAAATATGAAAGATAAAATTACTTCTGTATACTTAAAAGACAATCATTATTTTACCTCTTTGGTCACTCTCATTGTATGGTTCGTTAATTGTCGCATCGGTTTGACTAAGTTCAGGATCTGAAAATGAATTAGGATTTATGAATATAAAGCAAAGATTGACCAAACAAAAAAAGTATACTATACCGTCATTGTTGACTGCCAATAATATACCTCCATCGCCTACAACAAAGTCAAGTGTTTCGTTTTCCGGTATTAAGTCTTCAATTATATCGTCAATTATTATTTCATTGTCGATTAAAGATTCTGCTTCTACTCTTTGTGGTAAGGTTTCTGCTTCTATTTGATAAATGTTCTCTTTAATCTGATGCCAACGCTTAAACAATTCAGTAAACTCTACCTCGTGCAACCATATTGGTCCAGACTCTTTAAATAAATTGAGCTTCTCCTCTGGTATTAAAGATTCAATAAACTTTAAATGATTCTTTGTTGCCTCTAGATTGCTTTCGCCATCAGTAGTTTTTAGGGCATCATTATCTACTTTAGAATTTATTTTAAAATATTCTATAGCATCGGGATTCAATGGAAGGAGCCCACATGCTCTAAAACCATTTTTTAACATATCTGGTTTAACGCTGTTTTCCAAAACTTTGTGAAGAAGTAAGGCGAAGTTATCGCGATTCAAGCGGACACCGGCGTTTTCTATACGCCATTTATAAACTTCTTTTTTCCAGGCAACCTTTAGTGGATGGAAGACTGCTACGTCCATGGGTTGTAGAAAATGAGTAGAGTTTGGGTATAATGCAACAATTTCTATCCCGTTTTCCGTACAAAATTGACTTAGCGGTAATGTTAAATGGGAGGCGTGACCATCGAGATAGAGAATTACGGGTAAGTTTACGTTATTCTGTACCAACCACGGATGGAAAACATTAGCTATATATTCAAAGAATGTTTGTCCGGTCATCCATCCGTTATCTGACCGACCGATAGCCCAAGATGGAGGCATGGAAGATACCAGGGACTTAGGAATTCTCTTGAGATTAACCACTACCATTGCTGGAGCGAGGTCACCTTTTGCATTTCCCATAACAAGAGTCGTTATATTTTCTTTTTCATCTGAATTTGTAACAACATGAACTGATTTTTGACCCTTCTTTACCAAAACACGATTGTTGCCGGGGCTCAAGAAAAATGCGGTTTCGTCGCAGTTAAACACACGTGATGGATCGTTGCAGACATCTAATAAATTATTGTCGATAAAATACTCCGTGATCTCCCCAAACCACCGCCTTACAGCTATTTCCGAGACAGACGCCCGAGTTTTTGTTAAATTTTGTGAAACCCTCAAACTTATTTCAGGATGTCTTTTTTGAAAGGCTTCTAGCCAATGCCGCCCTGGTCGATTATTAACAAAAGGAGTTTCCTTTTTGTCTGCTTTAAGTAGCATTTGTACACTATCCAGCAGCTGAGTGCAGGTAACAGGAAATCCTCTGCTACCTAAATGACAAATCCATTTGACCAAAACTAACTCCTCACTTTCAGAAAGAATGGACGATGGACCCATTTTCCTTTTAAGGGGAGTTTTACCTTTGCATTTATCTGAAAGCGTCATCCGTGGTACCTTAAAAAGTTTAGCTGCTGTGGCAATAGGTGACCCACTTTTAACGGCCTCAATGGCCTTTTCCATTTCTTTTTCTGGATAATTGAAACGACTCATCTATAATATAAAATACCCAGTTATCGTCACCTTTAGGACCAGTAATCGTCACTATATTGAAAGGCCCCCCAACAGGTTAAACTACCTAATTCTGATATGACGGTCACTGGTACACGGATTCTTTTATATAAAATGAATGCATATAAACGTTTAACAAATAAAAACAATTGCCAAATGAAAATATACAAACGGTTTTTAAACAGTAGTGCCAGTCCCAGTGTTCGTCATACATGACGAATACTGGTGCACATCGGCTTTTTATTGTACCAGTAATCGTCACTACAAAAATTTTAATTTCTAACACTTTCTAACCTATAAATGGCTCTAAACAATAAAAATTAAACATATATGAACCTCCTAAAACACTTAACTTAGATGTACCACAGTATACTACCAAAGTAGAAAGATTTAAAATAATTCACTTACCTTAATGTTTATCTTAAAGACAGTATAAAACGAGGTTTGTTGGAAACACGTGCACAGTAAAGTTCCCGCGATTTTATGATAAAACTGTCATGGCGCGACACAAAATTACCTGGAGTTGCGTTAGATGTCACCACATTTATAAGTATTAAAACACATTGGCGTTTTGTTGCCAAAATTTTTAATAAAAACCAGCCAAACTGACGATCACTGGGACAGTGCCGAAAACTGGATCATTTACCTTAATCCGAAAATATCTAATATTTAATACACATTACGATTTTCTAAAAAGCAAAACATATGATTTATTATGGACATTAAAAAGCAAAGCAAGTATCGATCCCTATCGGTTTCTATTAGTTCGTAAAGTCTCGATTTATTTTTCCAGCAGTTTTGATTTTTTTTTGAAACATCGAAAATAAAAATAAATATATTATTTACAAACACTTATGAGTTCTGATAATATTAGGGATATTAATTTATAATAACTTATACCTGTTAATCTAAAAATATAGATAGTAGATGTAAATTAATTTTACCTGAATCACATACCACATTGGAACAATATACAGGTATTAAATAATATTTATCTAATGATTTTATGAATATATTACGTAAATAATCACAGTTATAAATCATAATAATAAAAGTTTTGATATAATATTTACTGTATTATTTAAAACAGCTGCATAATACAGACTACTAAGACTAAGTGACGCACTTACCTGAAATATTTGTTAATACGGTATTTAAAGTATTGCAAATAAAAAGATGAGGGAATAAATCTTCTAGTAACAGGTTCCATAATTAGAACGGTCACGCTATAAAGAAAAGCAGAAGCTTGGAATCTGCATTGGCTTTATAAAGCCAATGGTATCTGTATTGGCAAATCAGTCCGTTGACTTGCGTTGGTTAACAACGATTCTGACGATATTGCTGCGCTGTTAAAAAAGTACCACGAAGTGTGAATGTATGATTCATCCACACAAAAACCTAATTAAAGAATGCATGCGGGTAGAAGCATGTATTTCTTTAAAACATTTCAACAGTGATTTTTTGAGAGAAATGACGTTATAAATGCAAAAATATGTATTATTTGGATATTTTATTTGTGTGTTCAATCAGTTTACTACAAAATTGCTAATTGGGGAAAAAGAAATTATAAGATTGTAGTATATTGGAGTATATCTCCGAAACGAAACGTCGCCGAAAAAATTTGACTTCGAATTCATTCCCAGAGTCTACAAGTGTATCAAGGTGCATATTCATTTTTTTCGTCTTTAAGTTATCGTGTTTCAGATATTCTGAAACAATATAGCCACATTAGCATCAGTTGAAGCCACACCAGAGACATCTTGCAAACATATAGAGCGAGAGGTGGGCGTACCCAAGCCCAAAACCAAAGTACAAATAATTTTAAAACACTTCAACACAAGTTCAAACCTTACAAGTATAAACTTGCGTACCGTCTTTACCCTGGCGTGTGTGGAAGAGCGAATACTTTTCACAGGAAGATCATCTGGTCGGATGAAGCGTATTTTAGCAGTGTGGATATCCTCAATAGACATAACTCAAGATTTTGGAGGCAGGAAAATGAACATTTTTCCCATTTGTGCCCAGAGAACTAATTTGTCTTAAGGCGGCCTTGAAATCAATGAAGTTGTCTTGCTTAAATAAATAAAATAATAGATCATTTAAACCAGGGCCGTCTATATGTTAGAAAGTAAAAAATGCAGAACCAGACAAATAATAAAAAAAAAATAAACAGAATAAAGAAATATTTTTTTACCTTTTCTATTAGAGTTACGGGGGATCCAAAAATGCAACATTTTCGATTTCGCCCTGTGTCTCAAAAACTAAGAGGGCTAGGACAAATCTGTGTTTGGCATCTTTAGCGTAGTATTGTAAAAACCGCATCTTTGTATCTCTACTCATAAACATTGAACACCCTATACATGAACCAAAAATAGATTGTACTAATCACTCTATTAAAGGTTGACAACACAAAAAAATAATGTTTATTATAACAATTTGCACATCCTTTCACATGAAGAACATAAAAAAGCAATGCAAGCTAAGCTAAAAACACATTTTTTCCATGAAAAAAAAAAACTTGATTTACGTGACCAGCCATATTAAAGAACTGCGCCAAGTCCCAGTCTTGCAGTGTCAGCAAGATGATTCATAAAACCGTTGCAAACGCCAATGCCTGCAAGTTAACTGATTCATTGAGGTGGTTTAAAGTAATTAATGTATATTCACTAATAATTGTTATTTGCCGCTCTTCTAATCTCTTCAATCATTTTTAAAAAAATTTCATGACAAATGCAAAAAAGATAACGCTTGAAAAATAAGAATACTGAATAGAATATATAAAACAAGAGAATCGGGGAAACAGGTCAATAAATTTGTAACTGCACACCCACATACACAGATATGTTTTTATAAGTCTCTTAGTACACTGGAAAATGACGCGTAAATGACCTCAGTCACTAGCTTGAATTAGCGTTAATTTCAGTAAAGGACTAGGTAGCTTTTTATTTCCTTATTTACCATTTCACTGTAGAAATTTGTTTACATAGCATAATTTACGGTATTCATAGTTTTTTCTATGTTTGTTATTCATATTGCCACTTACGCCTATTATTATTAACTTGATCGAAAACAAACTAATAAAATTATTTACAATACCAATAAATATCGACCAGACAGTTTGCAAAAGAATTTCGAAAACCCAAAACAGAATTATTACCCGACCATAGACAAAATAATCACTTGACAGTTGACAAGCCCAACAAAATACTTATATGGAATCGGATCACTTCGGATGCATTCCGTGGGACAGTTACAGCGCTCCCGTGTTTCCTTGCTGTTGGAAAATCGAATATTTGAATATTCTCAACTAGGACGGATAATTAGAAATAGGAATTCCTTTTTACTTGAAATTTTAACAAGTTTTTATTTTGCTGTTAACAATTTATAAGAATTTAAATTGTGTGCCATGCTAACATATTTAGGTGGGCGGTCACGCGGCCTGAAAAAGCAGCCTCCACTGATGTGAACTATGTATTTATGCCATTTTGAGGCAATGTAAAGCTTACTACGCGTGGTAAATTATCATTTGTTCACATTTGTCCAGAAAGCGCGATGCTTTATGGTATTTAAAGATGCTTACATCAAGTACAGGTATGGATTTCTTTGAAGCCAAAGATGCTTTTGCTTGCAGATACAATTGGACAACCTGTAAAAGAATTAAGTGATGGTGATGGAGAGTTTGTACTAGTAAGTAATGATATTTGTTTTAAACAGAACTAATAATTTTCTTACAGGAGTAAGTCAGTATGAATTGTGAATGGAGATAAAGCCTAGAATATATCATCTGCATATAATTGGGTCAAGAAGAAAAATGGATAAGAAAGCAAACGGTGCCATATTTTGGTCAAGTCAAAGTAAAGTATAGTAGCTACCTCAACCTCAGAAGCTAAGGTTGTCGCAGCTAGATCGCTATTTATGTTTTGTAATTGTGCCATTTATAAAAATTATTTGTTTCATTGTTGCATGCATATGTTTTCTTAAACATATAACTGCCAAGTGCCCAGTCTTTCTAACAGTAATTTTTAGCACATTTTTAACAGGTGTTATTATATAGTGTATGTCAAATACAAACTTAAGAAAAATGCTGCCGGCATACGCCTCTAGGAGAAAAAGAGGCATTTGATGAGTTGTCTGATACATAGAAGAATTCGGGTTTCTAATCATTCTACGTTTAGTACGTTTCGTTCGGTTTCAACAAATTTAAAGCGTGTGATACTTGCTAGGTCCAACTCACTTAAAAAGGTATCCAGTGGCCAGGGTTGCGTTTAAATCTAGATACGCGGAGCTTAGTGGAATGTCCAAAAAAGTGCTTGAAATTTCGGAAAAGTGGAAAAGTTATATACATTTTGTAAATATCCTTGCCTGATATCCATTTTCCCTTTAGCAGACTTGTCATATTTCGTATTTTCGTAGACACTTCCAAAAATCAAAATTTAACTAATTTTGAGGAGCAAAATGTACTGTACCTTGCAGAAGTATTATAGCGTGAGATAGATAATTTTAATTTTTCCGGAAATTTCAAGAATTTTTTGAAAAATACAATAGAAATTTTCTTCGATTTACTTTTACGGAAAAGTCGTATCTCTGTTAAGGGAGAACTGCATGCAAAAAGTGAAAAACTAGCGACAAGGTCTAGTCAAGTTCAAAGTAAGATGAAAAGGTACCTACGATTTAGAAAAAACTTCCTGCACGTCCGACCTCAAAAAAATGTGTTATGTATAGGCAATTTAAATTACATTTCGTTTAAAAATGTGTTCAAAAGGGTTCACGCGCTGCAGAAATACGAAGACATGAGTACGATTTACCATTTCAAATTTTGCAGTTACGTAGATAAAGGATCAATGCAAGGCGGTAAAGAGCCATTTTGTGGAAAAAAAAAATTATATGCGACGGCATTTGCGTCAAAAAGTGGTCGAAAAATGGTCTAAAATGGACAAATCTACTTCTATTTTATAATTCTAGATTAGATTTTTTCATAAAAAATATCGCATATAGCGCCCAACTATACATTTTTCCCTTTTGAAATCACATTGAAGCTAATACATATCTCTTATAGTTTTAACATAATATTGCAGCGGCGGAAGGCTTGCAAATGATCCATAATACTGCGTGCAGTTCCCCCTTAAATACAACCCTTTGAACTCGGCTGCACTTAATTTTTGTTGTGAGACCACCAAACGGCAGAGTCATCGGCAATCATTACTTTTATGATAACACTCACATGACCATCAAAGCTTACACTAAGAAATTTCACCTCTGATACGAAGTTCAGTATTTAAGAGAATAGAGTGCGTCACTGGCTTCAGTCCGGTCTTCTCTACATTTAGTGCTTTTCTGGCATGGACCTTCTAATCCTTTCGCATAGGGGTGATCCTTGTCAGTAATAGCAACTCTAAAGTGATTTTAGGCCTTCATTGTAGATGTTTAGTGGAATTGTATTTTACTCTTTATGGAAGGCGGCACATCTTTCTGGTGCTCGGCCATATCCTTCTTACGCGGTAGTAAAGGTGATCCCCACTTGTCAAGTATAAAGGAGTACACGTTTCAAGTATGACAATTCAGTGCATGAAAAATCTTTAAATTCATGTTTATTAAATTCATTTAGCACAATAATATTTTCAGTCCATTTAGTATTTAACATTATTTCGGATATAATTAACCGACAGAAAATGCAATCCTTGACTGAGATAGCCGAAATGAAAGGATATGACCAGGCGTTAAATCCTTTGAAAAACGGTTTCGGTCAAACTTTTTTATAAATGTATATTTTTGCAAAAAAACGGGAGTCGAGTGGGTAGCTAGGGCCGAACAATTTTGTGGTACCGGGAAACATTACAAATATGGCTGGGTTGTTTTACTGTTAATACACTGCATTAAATACTAATTTCAAAATAAATTCAATCTGCAGAGTGTCTAGGTAACATTATTATGTATATTATAATAATAATTGTAGATTTATTGATGTCCTCTTATTTGACTACAGAACCAAACTAATGACCGTAATTAATCATAATATGTTTATGCAAGGTCGAACTGGCCCGGGGTACTAGGAGTCCAAAGACTCGCCCTAATTCTGAATCAGGGGCGAAAATCGCAAATATTCTTTATTATGACATTTTAATAAAAAGAGGTAATAAATTGTTTACTTTTCGGCAAGGATTTAACTAATTTAATGATCATGAATATTAAAATAAAACTATAGAATATAGAATTGCAAATAAACTGGTAAAACTAGCACGTTAGTTTAAGTTTATTAACAATTTTTGATTTTTGTTATTAAAGATTCTTAAAATACTTTTTGTTTTCCAACAATTTCTTCCGTGTGTTGTTGCTTGAAGTAAATAACTTAGTAATAAGTACTATTTACTTAAAATTTACTTGGTACTCTTAGCCGTAAAACCCTCCCACTAGGTACCTGGCAGGAGAATGGAGATTTTGTCCCCATAATAATAAAGGATTTTCACTTGTTATTTTTAACGAAAAAGGAAAGGAGTAAAAACCAATTTTTTATAATTATTATGTATTTATAAATGACTCTAACCTACTCTGTATTCAGTTCTGTTTCGCTATCAGTATCGTCTTCATCTATGCTTAAACTTAAGGGCTTAACACTACTATTTAAAAAATTATTAGTCTTTTCGCCTATTTTTTACTATTTATTTATATGTATCTCTGTATATGTAGTTGCAATTAGTTGGCAAATAAAAAATGTTTATTATTATTATTATTATTAATTACATGTCTAAAAGAATTTTTCCAGCTATGTACAGAAATATTATTTACACATTTTTCATTTAAATCTATTACAAGAGTACTTAGTGTGAGAGAAGTGTTTTCTCTCATAATTGTGGCTTTTAATTCATGCTAGATAAGTTCGATCGGATTAAAAATACAATAACATGGAGGAAGTCGCAAAACAGTATGACTAGAAATAGATGCACTAGCAAGATTGTCACAAATATATTCTTTTTTATTATTATATACATTTAAAAGTTATTTTTTTGTATAATGTTCTTCAAAATATATATCAGTTTCCATCATATGGTTTTGAAGTTTTCTTTTTGCATTGTTTGAATTCGACAATTTATTGATTTGGCGGCTGTGATAGCTAGCGTTATCCATTACAATTACACTATTTTTTTTGAATATTTGGAAGAAGGCGATTTTGAAACCAACATTCAAATAATTTTGCATATGTATCTTGATGATAATCCAAACATAGATTGGCTATGTTCTTCGAAGATAGTAATAAATAGTTTGGAATAAAACCATTTCCTGAACGCGCATGCAAAAATCTAATCCTCTGTCCTTTATGTGACGGAGCTTTGGTTTGGGGGTGTTAAACTATGTTTCGTCAAGATATATGATTGGACGATTTTCTGCGCTATGGAATTTTAATAATCTCGACGCCATACCCATTGCTTTAACAATTCTCCTGAGTCTTGTTCTGCTACATGAAATGTTAATTTTATGTACTTAAGTACCTTTATTCAGGTAACCAATATCTATAGGGTTTTATGGCTAAGGGTATCAGGTAAATTTTATTGTACCCAAGAAATCATGGAATAATTCTGAAATGACCTTTACAAGTAATATTTTTATAATCATTTAATTGGAATCTAGAGTTTCTGTTCTTTTGTTGGTGCAAATACTCCTACCATTGAGTAATGACTTATTAGTCACGCTTGCTTAAAACAATAGTATATCATGACCATTATTGACGCATGACGTTCGGCTTTAAAATTGTTAAATTGCATTTAAAATTATTGTTAAATTAATCTGTGTTGCTGAACAATTTGTTTGGTTTAATTATTTATTGTTACAGTCCAAATTAATAATTTTTATTTTGAGTTTACTTATTACACTATTTAATACGCTATGTTTATTCGCTTTCAGTTTAGTTTTTACTTGCAATCTTCAATGCTATAAAAAATAACAATAAATATTTTTGATGAGTCGATGTCGATTGACAAAATCGATTATCTTTTTCTAAGTTCACTAACAAACGTGCAAGTATGCTTTATTCCTTATCATGAACTAAACTTAACCATTCTGAATTATAATATTGTTGGAGGAAATTAAAAATAAAATTGCATTAAATTATGCACCTGTCGTCTTATCGCGATGAGAAAACAATCAAATAGAACAGTATAAACAATTGCATACAACCCATCAAAATGTTCCGAGACATTATAATCTCTTATAGTATTTACATAAGGACTTTTCTATAAACCATATATTTACTTTAAATAATTTGGATAAATAGACAAGGAGAAATAGCAAAAAATAATATAATACATATTTATATACAGGGTGCCATTACAGATATTACATAACACTAGCGCAAGATAAAACACGCGGACGAAACGGAGACGATCAGTACATGCTGATGGGGTGGGGCTCGTGCAGAACAGACCGAGACAGTGTTCCCCGATGAAATTTTAGGGTAGCAGTAGACAGACCGATGTCAAAAAAGCAGTAGATTTGTTTCAAAAAGTAGTAGATAAAATAATGTCAAAAGGAAGTTTTGAACCGTTTGGTGACAAGCGGGAGATATACATAAAAAGCGGGAGTTTCCCGCCTACAGGAGAAGGGTTGGCAGCCCTAAAAACAATATTTTTAATTAAAGTCTGATTTGTTACAATAAACAACGCAAACACGTAATATTATCTCTCACGCTTGGAACACAATGGACCTTCCATAAACGCTTAACGTAAAAACTAACCTACAACGAAACGTAATAAGGAAATACTCATTTGTGGTACAAAAATGGATTATAGCCTATATTTCAAAAAAAGTGTCCAACAAAACACACAAAAAATGGACGGAAACGAATGACATAACTTAGATTCTGTTCCACTCTTTAAACCTAGAACAAGATACAAATCCCGTAAACGTTTAACGTAAAAACTAATCAATAGAAATAGAGCTTGACAACCAAATATAACCGTTTATAACCTATATTTCAAAAAAGCATCTAACAAAACAGCGAAAAACATAAAGAAAAATAATGTTGTGTTCTACTCGTAAAAGTCTAAATCTAAAAGTAAACGTTTTGCGTCAAGGAACCGGAAATACCGATGACGTGTCATATGTTTAAGAATGTGCTTTCATTATGATGAAATCTCGGAACTGGAATAGAAGGAACGGCGCGGCGCAAGAAAAAGCAGATATTATTATTAGAACAGTGACATAGATATTAATCACTCTGCTGTCGGGTTATGGGTAGTTGTTATTTTTTTAAACTATGTTCCAAGAATTAAAAATATTTTTACTGCGGTTCATTTTAGTAGATTTTAACCTGGTTTGCCCCTATCGGAATTTCATGCTGGAGCCGCCCATCACCATTGGTTCTACACACTTAAAATTTTACCAATGTTGGACATTAGGAAAAATGAATTCTCTATGTGAGAAAATATAACTGTACCTGATTTTTTTGCTTTATTTAGTAACTATGTTTATGCGGAAAAGTTAGATAATATTTTAAGCTCCGATTTTGTATATCTGTGTTAGTCTTTAACCGTTCTAAACTACTTTTTTGTTTAACCTTTCTGAGTTTTTTTCCATTTTACTCTCCCATTTTTTCCATTTTCATTTTTTGTAGCATCACCACTATTTATATTTTTCACCGTCGTTGATAAATTTAAATATTTTTTGTTTGTTTGTTTGGTTGTACAATGCTCAGTAATTCTATATTGAAAGAAAATCCTTACCACGAGACTTCTGATGCTGACTTCTTAGTTGTTTCTATTAGTTATTTTTAATTTTTGTTTGAATGTCTTGCCTGCATTTTCCTCCCTTCCAGTCAGCATAGAGCGAAATAGGAGGTGCTGTTATGTGGTTTATTTTGTTTTATCTTAAAAATGTTTTCATTTCTTCCTAAATCAACTGTCTTCCATTGTAACTAACCAATGTCTAGGAGGGCCAAATCTTACAAATACTTCTGAAATTATCTACTGTTTCTTAAGTTATCATATTTTCATTGATAAAGCTTCGATCCGCCTAGAACAGGAGTCAACCATAATTAAAAAAATAAGTGTTTGTTATATCACAAAAATTAACTAATATGTTGTTCCATGGTTACATTGTTTCTGGCCAATACATTATTTCAGCCTTATGTAACACTTGCTCATAACACCAATGTAACGGTTTTCTACTTTTACCTGTTCAGATGGGCCTATTATTTTAAAATCTACTTGTAACAAGTTAAAGTTAGCTTCACTTTAAGTAACTTTCTCTTCAGTTCTCTTGCCTTTTGGTCGTTCTTTTTACCTTACCGTGAGTTACGACCTGCCTATTTGCTTGAGTAGACTAGTCATAGCAAATTGGGACCGTAGCACCAGCCTATCATTTAATCATCTTCACTCCTAGCCAGCTAACTTCCCATATTCAATTTATAACCTGAATTAAACCTAATAGTGCACACTTTTTATTGGATTACCCTAATTTGCTCTAATTCCAGCATAATGTTATTTATGTCAAGGAGGAGAAATAGACTTTCAGAGCTTCATCGAGTATAGGCTGGTGAATTTAAGAGTACAGCGCCGCAGGCAAAAATAGCGCCTCTGGCGAAAATTTGTCGGGACGCTACGCCCAAAATGGCTATTTTTGCCTTTTTATTATGTTAATTATCCATAGCTTTGGAGCGTTTTTTAATACTTAGGGGAAATAATGTATATTTATAAGATTTTAAATATATTTTTTTGTTCTTAAAAAACCGTTTTATTCCACGATACACGACACGATACAAAACTGCTTCCGCCTCCGAGTTGCCATAACAACTGCCGTAAACAAATCTAAATGCGAAAGCCGGCGTGCGGGGGGAGTCTAAGGCAGAATTTGTTACCGCTGATTGTGATTCCTCAACAAGTCGCTCTTATGAAAAGGTGGTCAGCGCGCTACGTTTTTAAGTTCATTATTATTTTTTGAGTATATAACGCATTAGTTTCGATAGAAAATAATGATATAAATAAATAATGTTAATTTCCGTCCCTTGGCGAGCCGCCACTGGACTTCGGCCACAACTGGATACAGTTAAAACTTAAAACTTTCAATTTCTTGATGCCTTTTGTACCACAAATTCTGTCATAAATTACATGTAAGATATTCTCTCCCCATTTGATCTACTTTATTTCATCGGCTGTTCCGTGATATTGCTGACCGTTCATTTCCTCGCGTTGCAAAGTATTTTTTTTTAATCTAACTTGCTTGTAATACTTTCCTCACAAATTTTGTCGAAAATGGGTCCCCTGCATATCCCAGAAACACGCTGATACCGCAAAACATCGGATAAGTTTCCAGCGAAGTCACAATTTACGGATAGACTGCACAACCTAGCGGCAACTCATATGCTATTTTCTTGTTTCTCAGCGTATTTTCGGTTATTTCTATGGGCTTACCTTTGGGGCGAACTGTTTTCCTAAGAGTTTGGTCAGCTCATTCAACGATTTTTCTTTTGGTAATACGGGATGCCACAAATTGCATAAAAGTTTATAGGCTTCGGTTTCGAATACACTAAGAAAAATAGCTATATTGTTCCAAACGTTCACTATAAATTGTATAATCGTCGATGTCTTCGTGAAACTTGTCTCCATATCGGCCGCCATTTTACTTTATCGACACGTTGCTCGAAATTAATAATTAATGCACGCACGGCATTCTGAAACGTAAAGTACATAATGCTAAATATTCTAAATGGTACGAATTCGCAAATAACGTCAAAAAAGTATCAAGTCAAATAACCCCGGGAAAAACAGGTAAATAAAAAAAAGGATATACAACGATAAAACGATTTCAGGTCCAAAAGTAACATAATACATAAATGTAACAAAATTACACAGAATCGACGTGAACAAGGACAGACAGAAAACATCACAAAACCAATCCGCTTAACTGCCTTTTTAGCTGTAAAGTGCTGAGCTTAAACATGTCATACTCCAGGAAGTGACGATTGTAGTTGCATACTAGCCGATCAACATAAGCGCTAAGCCCATATTTTGTACGGTGGTATCTTTCTAAAAATAGTTGAGATTGTCTCGTTCTCCTAATAGGAACCAAAAATGAGACCGACTCCAACAATACTTCACAGTCAATCCCTCCATTGAGCAATTTTTGTAGAAAAATAAGAAGTGCCTTCTTTCTTCGAAACTCTAGGATCTGCAGGCCACAAAGAAGAAAGAGCTCTTGTATTATATGTCAGACCTTGATATGGAAAATTAAATTTATATAAGAGATATTTTACAAATCTATTTTGTACCCTTTCGATTCTGTCAATGTGACTCCAGATTGCAGAACAGTATTCTAAGACGCTCCTAACCAATGAGTTATAAAGATACCCAGTTGCTTTGGTATCAGTCACATGCTTTGAATGTCGCTTAATAAAGCCCAGCAATCTAAAACCCTTAAGCACAATGCTGTCAATATGCATATTAAAAGTTAAATTTTCTTCAATATTTCAATATGTACATCATTTATGAGGTAGGTGAAGTGTATATGATTAATACATTTATGGAAATAAAGCACTTTACGTTTAGAAATGTTGAGATGCAGATAATTAGTGTGGCACCATTTGACGAGCCTTTCAATGTCAGACTGCGCTGGACTAGAGTTAGAGGAAACCAGTGAAAATAATTTTAAGTCATCTGCATATAATTAGACATTTAGACATTTTAAAACAAGACACTATATCGTTTATAAAGAGTAAAAATAAAATTGGTCCAATATGTGAACCCTGCGGAACATCCGACGTTACAACAACCTCCCTGGAAGCTGAACCAGACAGGTTGACCTGCTGATGACGATCAAACAAATATGACCAGATAGTTTTCACAAAAACCAATTTTCTACAATTTCCATAATAGAAGCTGATGGCAAACACTGTCAAAAGCCTTAGATATGTCAGTATAAATGACATCAATCTGTTGGCTAGGCTCAACCGATGTCATTAAGTAATTCTGAAATATTGCAAGATTTGTAGTCGTTGAGCCACCTCGATAGAAACCATGTTGCATACTCGTAATGTAGTGTTTTAATGATTCAAAGATATCATCGGTGATAATTGCCTCAAATAGCTTTAGTATGTGTGAAAGTAAAGAAATACCTCTATAATTCTTTATATCGCCTTTATCACCAGATTTAAAGATTGCCAAGAGAGTAGAAAACTTCCAAATATCAGGAAAGGAACTTAGGTTGAAAGATCTCTGAAAGATTATACACAGAGGCTGAGACAGTGACTGACTGACCAATAGAATAGTGGGGATTCCATCTAGACCAGCCTTCTTGGAGAGATCAATGCCCTTTATTTTATTACAGATTTCTGCCTCGGTATAACAATACGTCGATAGTAATTTTCCCGAGCAACTTGTGGGGCCAATCTTGCTAAAATTCAAATTGGGGTGGTGAGAATAGCAGGACTGAAAGTGAGTAGCAAAAGTATTTGCGATGTTATTTGAACCAATAATTTCCTCACCGTCATAACTCATGACATTGGCCAAACTGGAGTCCCTTCTTAAGTCAATATTTGCGAGTGGAAAATCAGAAGGTGAATTTAAAACATTAAAGAATTCATCAGCAAATATTAGATCTAAAATTCTGCACATGTGATTGCGTAATGAGTTCCATTGTTGCAATTCAAGAAAACTCATAGACAGAATAAGAGTTTCGGAAGCTAAGGATGGTAAAGATTCTAGAACCAGGGTATCGTTCTTATAAATCCAATCCACCGAAGAAAGGTTAAAATCACCGAAAACAAAAAATGTTTGGCATTTAAATCTATTTCTCAGTGACTCACAGGTATTTGAGAAAGTCTGATAACACTTCCGGTTAGAATTAGGTGGAAAATATACACATCCAAGAATCAAACTGGCACCACCCGCTCGCACAAGAACCCAAACATCATCAAATTCAACTCAGTTCTTCATAATTCCTATCCTTTCGAAAAACCACATATTTGTTATTAAATATTTCGTTGCTAGAAATATTTCCATTAGGCCACGTCGCGGTGACACTACTAGAAATCTTATCAGTTTTGGTACATAGTCCCTTGACACTCTGGTAAAACTGGTAAAGATTCGGGTTTACCATCATCAAGAGACGATTTCGTTGCCCGTCTTCGTTCGGTTATAGTACGTTCGATGATAGAGGAAAATTTGAATTTTTATTCATTTCTTCATGCAATGGTGTTGGGCTCTTATTTACACTCAGGAAATGAACTTCTAGGAGATTATAATTAGGCACGCAATATTGCTTATTAGACCTCACAATGGTAAAACAAATTATCTGTGCAAGCTTACTCTTTTGATTAAAATTCATTATACCCCTCTCAGCCCAGACTCTGGAAAGAATGAAATGAACATGTTGAAAAGTTCGAAAAAGACATTGGAACTGAAGATCATCCTGTTGAATAATTTTGCTGAACACTGGGCGATTAACTTGAAGAGGCCGACCACAAACAAACAAGTTTGTTCTACTGGAGTCCTTAAGGAATCGAAGCAAAACTTCTGATTCAATAGGCTTCCCCCTGAGGGCGTTCAAAACTCCCGTGAATAACACGACGAAATTGTCCTTAGAAAAATTTTCGATTAATTTTTGGCAGTCTTTGATTCGTTATTCGAAGAAAATTGGACCTGACCATTGACAATTTATATCATATTTGTTGTTAGTGAGACGCTTAAAAATGCTTATGAAACCCTTAGCATTAAAGTCACCCATTATCAAAATTTTAGGTTTACATTTGAACTTTCCGAACCCTTTGTGCCCATTGTTGGATCTTTATTATAATGAGAAAGTGCAGCTACTCGTTTTGAAGAGGGCATGTGAGCATCTAATTGTTGTTTGAGATGCTTTATTTCACGTTCACATCATTTTCCTTTTCTAAGATTGATATTGAAGTCACTATTTGCTTGTGAATGTTCGTGAGGTCATGAATTCTAGTTTGCAAATGAGTAATCAGTTCTTCGCTCTCCTTTACTTTGTCATCCAGCTCAAATTTTGATTTTTTAAGTCTATCTATTTCCGCATTAAGCTCTGCTATTCTTCCACGTTGTTCAACCAACTGGGCAGTAAATTCTTTTTTGGCCTTTGAGACATCGTCAGCAAAATTCTGTGTTCCCCTCTTTAGACGTTTGATGTAATTATTTTTATCGTGTATTTCCGACCTTAATGAGTTGATTTCCTCAATATAATTATTTTCGCGCTGTTCTCAGTTTCGGCTTTTGATTGACAGTTGATTGAACACTAAACCACCCAGTCGCACAACACCCTTGCAACGGTCTAAACAGCTAGGATGAAACATGCCCAAACAGAAAACACACCAAAAGTTGGAGAAATCTTTGTTTTTACAACGTTTCAATACGCTCCATAATGTTTTGTTGGTCGGGACGACTCTAACAACACAGTAAACGCAGATCATATTAAGACTTTATTCAATCACAGGTAAACTTTTTAAAGGTAACAACAAGAAAATGTAAATATTTTTGGCAAACAAACACACAAAGCAATCGTAAATGTTAGTTGTCAAATAATAAAATATCAGCAATTCAAAACAATAATCAAAAAAAAAAAAATAATATATATATATATATATATATATAATATGTAATATATATATATATATATATATATATATATATATATATATATATATATATATATATATACATGTATATATATATATATATATATATATATATATATATATATATATATATATATATATATATATATATATATATATATATATATATATATATATATATATATATATATATATATATATATATATATATATATATATATATATATATATATATATATATATATATATATATATATATATATATATATATATATATATATATATATATATATATATATATATATATATAAATATTCAAAGTATTATGGTATTACCACCTACTCAGTTCAGCAGCACTACCAAAAACCTAATGGATAGCCCTGGTATATGAACAGTTCAAATAAATAAACAAAGTAAGGAAGGTCAACGACCTTTTAAAAAATATCAACACTGTAGAAAAAAAGGAGATTCCCAATAAATTACAAAAAAACATAATTTATAAAGAATGATTTGATGTTATTTTAGATATTTCAGTTGTGTATCTGCTATTTTTGGATTTAATTTAGAAGTGCATTTTACACAAAAGAGAAAATATTCGAATATGCACAAATTCTCGATTTTTTTATAAACAAACTGATACCACACACAATAATATTTAATTGTTATAAGCCCTTTAAAAACCAAAATATTAAGCAGCTCAATTCAACACATCTTTACTGTTCAACACACAACTCACGTCCTAATACATCACATAATACTTATGTAATTGTGTTTTTTAAAATACGTATTGAATTTTGTTAATATATTTTCACTTTACGTTACACCGACGCAATAATAAGGATACTATAGAGATGGGTCCTACAATGCCGCAGGCGAGTTTCACTCGAACGACGATCCTTATTTCGGTCTTGCTCATCAGGCTGCCATATTCCAGCGAGCCTCGTGTGCGTGATTATTTCTAAACCTGCTGGACTCGACCGTCGTTTGCCGTTGTACTATCCTTTTTGAGTGGTTTAGGGTAGCTACTGCCTTCTAGTGAGTTCTTCTTCCTGTTATTGTTTGTTTTCCTTTTTCGACAAATGTTTGTCAGATATACAAGTGGTATGACTGGCAATTATTGACCGTAATTTGCTATTTCTTAAATGCACAATTATTGGTATATTTATCAAATACATCAGTCGTTTAAGTCCGCTTTTAGAGAACTAAAAATAAATTTCATCTGGTTAAATAAAATCACTTGGTTTTAAATATCCAGAATTCATGTATCACAGTAATAAGTAATGATACACAACCTTTTCAACCCCAAAATCCTGGCTTTGATGTAGCTTGAAGGTTGCTGATTCTTCCATGTCTGTTGCCAGTTTTGAATCAGGTTTGAACCTGATAGTGAGGGACATCTTCTTCTGATGGTCGTTTTCCGCTTCCAGCCAATAAGGCTTTTGACTTTTACTATATTTAACAGCTGGCCAACCCCCATTTCCTGAGAGGTCACACTTTCCTAACGTTTATTATTTAACTACACGATTTTACGATTTTGATAACTCATTAATTTAATTAGGTCTCTCCAATTATTTGGGAGATTGACATCCCTTACCACAAACCATATTTAGAGACACGGCAATTTAAGTGGGAGCTGAAGTTGCCTCGAACTATACTACATTTAAGTATGACTTAGGTTGTTGAAAGCAGCGGCGCGTGATATCTTTAAATAGATTGTCAAAACTCATGTCAAAAAGGAGGTCAAAATTTAAAGTAATACAGAAATTGTCGTCAAGGAAAATATTAAAAGTCTATATTTAAAATATGTTAGTGTATTTTTTAAGTAAATTAGGTTGTACCTTAACATTTTTTTTGTGAAGAAAGCGATTGTTTTGTAGATTTTTTTATTGCTCTGTACATATTTTCTTCCAATAACTGCTGAAACTATGTCAACGATAATAGTAAATATTCCTGGGGATTTGATGACATAAAAAAAATATTTATTGCACAAAACATTGGATTCCAATGGATCTCATGGTCTAGAAAATACGTTTTGAGAAAAAGTTAATATATGTTTCCTTTAACTTAGACATGTTTTCTTTTAAATGTTAAGAAAGAGTGATTAAAAACGATATAAATAACATAAACAAGATACAAATTTAACGTGTAGTTTCAGATAAAGTGAAAACAGGGGGGCCGGGGCCGCAAATTTGTCAGTTTGCTACAATGGTGATATTAAAAATTAATTCTCGAAATAATGTATTTTATTCTACTATTATTAATGGACAAGAAAAGGAATTATTTAATGAAAAATATCTCGAATCAGGTAATAATTATCAAATATTCTGTTTCTTTATTTAGTAATAATAGAAAACTATAAAATAATATAACATAAAAACATATTAAGGAAGCGCGCTTAAGGCAACTGTTTTTTTTTTGTAAATTTGCTATTTAAATTTTTAGTATGTATATTATAAAATACTCATACATTATAAATAATAAAGCATTTAAAATTAGATTCCAGCTCATTCGTAACAACGCGCAATGCAACCTTGTGCCATTTTGCTATTCAATGTCCTAACATGTTCGTTAAATTTCAATTGCCGATCAACACATAATCCAAGAAATTTGTTTCTTTTCTTTCTATGAGAGTTTCTGAACTATATAAGACGACATATTGGTATTTAAAGACCAGAACAATATTTTTAGATATATTGAAACACAAACAATTGGATTCACACTATTCTTTATCCACATCCAGGTTAGACCCAATAGAAGTCATCATCGAGCCTACGTCCTTATGGTTCCAAACAATGCACGTCATCTGCAAAAATAGTGAACCTTCCAGAAATATTGATAGCAAGACTATTAGTGTAAATAAGAAATAGAAATGGTTCAAGATAGACCCTTGCGGTTCTCTCCACTTGTTTAAAACTTTTCCCGATGTTCGATTTTTGTCACAAACTTGTTGAGGCCTGTTGGAAAGATAAGACTGGAGCCAGTTGTATGATTTACGCTTGAAGCCGTAGCGTTCAAATTAACGCATCAAAATTCTCTAGTCAACACATTCGAACGCTTTGGAAAAATCGCAAAAATAACTGCCGTTATAGGTCCATTTTGGTTTAGTTTTGTGTACATAGTCTCCAAAAGATTAAACTGTACGTCGCCAGTGCTGCATGTTCTTTAAAATATTATTTCGCATGAAATGATTTAATTATATTCTCTTTACAATCCTCTCAATGACCTTATAGAAGGTTGACAAAAGGGAAATTGGTTGAAAATTGCTTGGATCATTAGTATCACCGCCCTTAATTGAGAAAGCATTCAAAAGCAAGATTTGGCAGATTTGAAATTAAACTTATTGGTATGTTGTCCAAACCAGCTGCATTTTTATTTTTTAGAGTTATCTCATAAATTACATCGTTCAATTCAAAAATGTTTGTTTCAGAAAGTTTTCTCCGATGGACAGATTTATGCAGCCTAGTGGATCTTTTTCTTTTTTAACATGTTTTATGATATATTGTTAATTAATTTCTAAGCTATTGGGCGTCAATATTTATTGAATAAGTCAGGTGATATCTTAGTATGTGTTATGTTAGTGTTGTATTTTTCACGAAGCTCGTTAACTATTTTCCAACTTGCCCTTGTCTTAAATTATGCATTATTAATTCTTTTGTCATAATAAAGGGACTTAACTTTTTTCAGAACCAATCTGTATGTACTTGTATATTCTATATTTGTGTGATTTGTTACAGGCGTAGGAGAGTATACATGTAGAGCTAAATTAAAGAAAGAGAGCAAATTTTTAAAACTGTATTAAATTATACATGAAAATTATTCTGGAATTAAGGGTTATTTCCACCAAAAGACTTTCAAACTTATGGATAAAATCACTAACCTTATCAATCAAAAGCAAGCACGTGTTTTCAGGTATTAAGATGTCTCACACCCTATTGTCCGAAGTTTTTTTACGTCAGGCAATAAAAAAGTAAGATACGAAAGTAGCACATTCGCTGTAATATATTATATGGGTTTTTTTAAAAACTAATAGAGAATTCGACATTTTTCAAACATGAACGAACGGAGAAGTGATAGTACCTATTATGTAGCGCTCTGTTATTTCTGCCGATAATGCGTCACCGTTGATTGAGGATCAAAGGTGTCACCCTAAATCGAGTATAAGAGCAGTATTTATTTTTCACTGTAATAAAATGATTAAAAAAAAACCGAATAAATATCAAAAATTGAAAATTTTTAATTGGCATTTCTATGGAAACGGTTGACGTTTGACATTACGTAGTTGTAGAGATTTAACCGTAAAATCTAATAAGCCAAAAATACACAGAAAATTTAAAATATGTTATTTTATAATAAAATAAAAGCGACTTAAAAAAAAAACACTAAAAAAGAAAAAACATTTTGTTAGTTGGCCATTTTGTTCGGCCATATTCGATTTTTATCAAAATATAACCATGTCATCCCCATATGACCCTTAATTTTTTTACTAAAATTGGAAGTAATCCGGGTCAGTACTGATTTATTAAATTTAGACTTCTAACTCGGAATTTATTAAATTCTGTGTTAGTAAATCGTAACTTAATAAATTCCGAGATAAAAGTCGGAATTTAATATGAACAAAAATATTTTTAAAATGTTTGTGGCCCTTCTATGGTTTCATAGAGACAACTCATAAATATTGTTTTTTAGCATCAACCATTGGAGTAAGGCATCTCCAGTGTTTCTTGTTATTTATTCTACTATTTTTTGGATTTGGGTTTAGAGTGGTTCTTTCCGTCGCCATTGTAGCTATGACAGATCCGGCAGCAAGTGCTAACCCGGAAGTACCAGTAAGTGACAGTTTTTAGTTTCATATTTCTTTTTATTTTATAAGAGCTAAAAATAATGGTATACTTTAACCTAAATACACCTAAGTATATAACTTACCACAGCAGTTTTCCGCAATACCAAAGACCCATTACACTTCAAATAAGCGAACCAACAAATCTCAACTTTGCCGTTGCCAAAGTTGCCAATCCACGGAGGCCTTCGACCTATCATTAACAATCATATTTTATCGTTTTAAAACGTAAATTAACTTTGAGTTCTATTTTTCAATAGCCCTAGAATACTATAGAAAATATTTCTAAGTAGACGAAATCGCTCTAATGACAACATCGCGTCAAATCTTACTGCATGCTAACTAATATTATGGATTAAATGGCGATACGAGCGATTTTTAGTGAATTTATGAACAGCCTTATGGACTGTCTATACGAAGTAAAGCCGATTTTTGCTAACACACATAAGTATATTTTCTGTTTAGAACAATTTGGAAAAATACATTAGTTAAGTAAGAAATAATATAAAACAAAATCGAAATACATTATACTAGTTGTTTATTTAAAATTAGACTGGTTTTTACGAACAAAAATATAGCATTTAGACCACATAATAAAACAAAAATGTTTAAATGAAAATGGAGAAAAGCTTCGTAATGAAATACTGCATTTAATAATGTTATGAAAGTGATATGCTTCACGTGTTTGTATTTCTCCGAAGGTAAGTAAAGTATGTAGAGCGATTTTAGGATGATCATGGCACTCTAGATGTAAAAGAAAAATTTGATTTAAAAATAAAATTTAGACAAACTTCTATTTAAAAAATGGTTCATTCGGACGTAAATCGGTCTGAATCGAAAAAACAAAAAAAATTAAGGGTGTCATATTTGAAAATCAAAATTTGGGGTCATTTCCGGTGAAACCAAGTATCGTTAATATCGATGACAAAGTAAAAAAACGGCATATATTTAAAAATTTTACATTTTATATAAAAAAACTCGCTAAATAAATATATATTACTACGTAGTTAGCAAATAAACCTATTTAAATATTTTTAGACATATCCAGAATGGACACAAAAGGGTACAATCCTTTCGGCCTTTTTCTGGGGTTACATATGGCCTCAGGTTTTTGCAGGATATGCAGCGAAGCGTTTTGGAGCCAAATGGTTTCTTATTGGCACTATGAGCATTCAGTCTGTGGTGGGATTCTTCACCCCTTCCATAGCAGCTTACTTTGGTGAAAAAGGTGTAATGGGGGTAAGAGTTATCCAGGGATTTTGCCAAGGATTTGTATTCCCTTGCTTTGCTCAGTTGTTGGCTCAATGGGTGCCACTGGAGGAAAGATCAAGAATGACAAATTTTACTTACGGAGGTAAAATGTAAATTAATGGCCGTTGATAAAATCACTATCGTCGGGACTTATTTGATAATATATAAATCAAGAAAAAATATAAAATAGTAGGTACAAGCACATGGTGAAAATATTGAAAAATCTGAGACGGGTTACAAGTGATGGATGAGAAAAGATATCGTGTATTAGTAAATACAATAGTTACAAAATACTTTTTTCTACAACTGCTATGAAAATGTCCAAAAAACACACAATCAGCCAGGTCTGAAAATGACTAATTTCACCTGTCGTGGGAACTCATTTCCCATGGCTCAAATTGGTTCGTCATTGCTCATCTTCTATGAGCATAACATGCCCTACTTTATATTGTATTTTATGCCACGATATAATATGATTGGTAGTTGGTCAGTTAGCGTCTGTTTGTATTTTACTTTTATGTGTAAAAAAAAATAAAACATTTTGGCCATTAAAAGTTATGTTATTAAAGAAATAGAGAGTACACAGTGAATTTAATTTCACACTCATGTAATCATATCAAACTACGTCATTCGTGTGAAAACATCTGTTTTCAAAACTTGTTATACAATATACTATTCCATTTTTACCTGTCTATCTCACATTAAATCAAATATCAGATCATATTTTATTTCACAGGAGTACAATATTTGAACCAATAAGGTGTTACATTATACTTAAAGAAACGCTATCTCGGATTTTACCGAACTTCTGAATATATGATTTTCAATATTAGCTATTTACCTAACAAGTGCGGAAAGTGACACTTTTCCGCATGCGACTGCCATCAGGTGAGGATAAAACACTTTCCGAAGTTTGTTAGGTACAACGCTTTTTCTACGAGCGTGAGTGAAATTAACTAGTTTTGGTAATTATTTTAAATAATGTATTTCAGTACAGGCGTCAAAGTGAAAATACAGTTCAAAGCTTATATTATTTTTATTTATTATTAACAATACTAATGCTAAAATAATAGTTACTTGCTTTGGTTAAATTTATAGCTGAAGTTATTTACTAAATGTTTCCAATTCTTTGCGGTATTTTGATCTTCTGGTATAAAGTTAGACGTTTATATTCTTGGCTTCTTCGTCTTCTCGTATTCCATTAATCATATTCTCTTCAATTTCCTCTTCGATTTTCGTTTTCTAATCAAAATTTGGTTAAAACTCAAATAACTTTTGATGAAACAAGAAAGTCTGTCTATATAACTTGTATAATATCCAAATCAATTATCATAGCAGAGCGCTTTAGACTAACTAGTCCCTCCTCACTGCTACTCGTCAGTAAACAGACAGAAAAGACCCATTGGAGACAAAATTGGAAATAGCAGCTGCCTTCTTCGCACACATGATGGGATCTGTTCCATCCCACGCTGGATTCCAACTTTGAATTGTATTGCCTATAGTAGGGATGCATTTCACGGCCAATATTGCCAGTAAATGTAGCAGTCAAGTACATCAGAATTGTATTACATGCACATATTCCTAAAGAAATAGACCTAAGTAGCGCTCTTGGCAATTCCGTAGCTAATCTTGTTGCACGTGAGATAATATTTCCGTTAAACGGCCACATGAACCATTAAAAGTGGTGAATTTATTGTGTATCTGATGGACCGTCTAGACGAAGTATAATCGCCAAAGACCCTCTTCGCAAGGCATGTCTTCACCGATAGTGCACCCGTCACCTGGAGACTTTGAAGTTTGAACAGTTTAATCTCTCATGCCTCATGTCCAACTGATAAATTTTCAAGGTTTGTGCTGTATTTTTATGCGGAATAATGCTCTAACACACTTAAATCTTATACTTGTTTAGCAAATTTAATGATTCCTTAAGTCTAGTGGATATGGAGAGTCGAATATCTCAAACATACTTAAGTCACCATAGCTTTTAGTGGTTTTTTGGGTAACGTCGTTCTTGCATTTTATAAGAATGAACTGGAGCCTATGTTCTGGGGCTTCATCATTAAGAATATTTTCGTATTTCTCCCTTCTCTTTATTCATTTAACACTTTTCTCACCCACATGTTGCGGGCAACAACATATATTTTGCAGATTAAAAAAATTATTTTCTAATTGTGACTACTCCTTGCCGTCGTCAATTTGAACTAAATTAACTAATTATATGTTCGTAAAAATTAGTAAGGTAACCAGTAGCTAAGTTGGTAAAATAAATATTTTTGTTTGTATTATTTTCACATTATATTATATTATCCTTCACAAACTAAATATTAAAAATGCAAAGGTAAAATTTTAAAATCGATTCCTTAAAAAAAATATATCAAAATATTAAAAAAAAAAGGTAACAAACATTTTATGTAAATGTAAAAGTCTTGAGTAAAACGAGATAATAAAATTTTTATTACGTCCATAATAATTATTATCGTTGTATGTTTTGATTACTATTTTTTATAAAATTACATTTTAGATGTGAATCTTTGTCTTATGTAACTTTTTAGGCATAACTTTTTGTGCTGAAATAAATTTATTTAGTTAAAATCTGTATAATATGTTTAGATGCCGACGTTTTGAAGGCGTATTTTTTTGTACTCAGTGTTTTATAAGACTTCGTGATAGTTTTATTCATTAATTGAGCTAGATAAAAACACAAAAATCGAACTTGTACTTTTTTTTTGGGTTTTATAGAAATAAAATATGGCAAAAACTGATTTTTGAAAATTTTATGATTTTCAATTTCTTCACTGAGTTCGATAGTTGGAGTTATATGAATAATTTTCAAGTATATATTTGGTTTTAAAATTTTATATCTAGTTAAACTTGAAATAATAAAAACATAATGTTACATTAAGGTTGGTGGCCAACATTTATACAATTTATATATGATATTTACTTTTTTTTTAATTCTTCCGAGTAAATTACCGTCAAGTGGCATATATCTTATACCAACCATAGAATACTAGTGATTATTAGACATAGGTAATTTAGCTAATATATAACATAGATTGCTTTATACGTGATTTTTGTTACAATGATTTTGTTGTGGATCTTTTAGATCGAAATACGGCAAAGTGTACTAAAAGAAATATTTATAATTTAGCTAATAAGTGTTTTTTTGCTAATTTGTTGTTTTGTACTATACTTGTAAAAAATAGTGTTCTTGCCTATGAATGTTTACATAATGTTACTATTAGTGATGTAATTTATAAGTTTTCTAGATTTTTATTAAATTAGGATCACTGGAGCCCAGTTTAGACCCAAAATGTTTTGTAAACAAATCTTCGTTTATGAATGCACATGGTTTTGAGAAAATGGTAAATAGTATAGCAAATATGATTTTAAATTTTTTTCACCATAGCGTTTCAAGTTTAGTTTTTATTAAAAATAATGCGGTAAATGACGCTGTTAGAGTATCTACTGTGTTGACGATGATAAGGATGATGATCAGTGATGAGGAAGTTTTTGTAGAGGGGTATAGGGAGGTACGATGCTTTTTTTTTAAAGTGGGTGTAATGGGCAAGGCTGCAGGGTAACCACAGGATCTTTAAACATGGCACCTCTCATGTTGTTTAATATTCTAGCTTTGAGAAATAAAAAATAAGCGATTAATATTTTTATATAAATTATTTATATTTTTAATGGAAAATAATTATTTGTGAATGTTTCCTTCACTGGCTTAAAGATGGAGAATCTGTTAGTGTAGGAAGGCTACTCAGAAATAAGTGGTTATTGTAGAAAATTGTATTGTCATGGGGGTACATTGATATTATTGAGAGCCCAGACAGAAGCATGTTCTTTTGTTGATGATAAAAAGAATTACATTGCCCTGGAGAAGGAGTTCTAGTTGTCATTGGTATGTAACAAATCTATAAATTTGTTTATAATATGTATTTATAGATCACCCACTACAGTGATATCTAGATCGCATCGAAAATAATATTAGCTGTAGATTTTAACATATATTTAATTAAAAAAACTGCAACCATACCATGGGTTTGATTAATTTACTTAATTCCTTTAATCTTCAGATACACAATTCAGGTTTCTCTAGCATTACTCCACCTTCCAGTAGAACGATCGATTACATATGTGCAAAACTAGAGGGTAGCTTTTATTCTAACTATTCATGTTGATTTATCAGATCAGGAATCGATCATATTAATGACCACAAGATCCGATGTTACTAGCAAAATGCGATATAGATTTAGTAGAATGTACAGTAAAAAAACTTTAGAAACTTCTCTCAGTAATGTGAGCATACCAACTGGATTAATGTGGTGCCCTTGGTACTTTCTCTCACGTCCATTCTCTTCTAGTCAGTAATTCTAACAAAACTTTTTCTCAATAGAGAATTAAGCCTAGGAATAAAAAACCTTAGATTACAAAGGGAATACGTGCATCGGCAAAAAATATCAGTTATTTATATTTACTTAGAAAACATTGTTAAAAGATTTTATTAACGACTACATTAGTATACATAGAAGCATCTATAGGAGTACTATAAAGCAGGATTCCAATAATAAACTAAACTAAAGAAAATTGGATAATTATTAACGATCTGTGTGGAAAAAATAATTAAACCCGACCAAGTCCATTTGTTAATTCAGATCTAGATGACTTGTCTGTTCGTATACTGATTAGTTGAACTAATAAATATATCTTTTTCAACGGACGTCTTTTGTAGTTGCCTAAAAAGTGCTTTGGTTTCCCCTTTGTACAAGGATGCAGATCATGACGACCCATCCAACTTTATATCGTCGCATTGCTATTATCAATCTCCAAAATTATAGAAAATTTAGTTAAAGTAGGTATATCATCTCACCTGTCACGCTTTAATATAGTTAATAGGGTGCAATTTCGATTTCAGCCATCTAAAAATACTAATGATGCAACTTTTGCCTTCCTAGAGCAGGTTTACTTGTGTTTGAATGAGGGAGATGTCATGAGTGTTCTGTGGTTTTTCAAAAAAATTTGATTGTGTCACAGGATATTGCTACAAAACCTACAGATATATGGTTTTCGTGGTCGGTCCATGCAAGGATAGAATCTTATCTCTCAGATAGGTCATAGGTTTATTTATGCTGGCTTCACTTCGAACAGCCAGAGAACGATAAGAGGTATTCCACAAGAGTTAGTTCCAGGCTCAGTTTTGTTTTTATTGTTCGTGGATGATTTAAATGTTTTAAATATCCAAGGTCAATTTACGTTATTTGCAGCCGATACAACCATTCTTTGGCGTGGCTATGAGAAGGACTTGGACACTGTTATTTTGGGTGATATTAGAAGGCTTAAAGAGAGGTGGCTTTAAGATTAAAAAAAACTAATATTTTATCTTTTAAATTTTCACTCGGCTCCCTTGAGCTTGGTGATTAAACTCAAGAATCATTAGAAGCAAACCGTTTATTACATTTTTGGGTATAATATTGGAGGATAGGTTAAAGTTCGCTGAACTGATTTGCAATGAGGATAGTGTCCAGTGAACTTGGTTGGTCGTCTGAAAGAATGGTATATTTCTCTCTGGTCAACTCACAGTTAAGATATGGTATAACTTTTTGGGGTTTAAGTCCTCAACATTTATTTAGCTCAGTGTCCATATGTCAGAAGCAGTTCGGTACCTAAATAAGGCTAGACCACGGGATCATTTTCAGCCTCTATTTATTTCTTTAAAACTTGTCACATTGACATGCTTGTTTATTTTCCGTAAATGCATAATTGATAAAAGGCACAGCGAGCGTGATACCCATACCTCCTTGATCAAGTAATTGTAAATAATCATTTATCTGTACCAGGTTGACTTAAAAATGTTTAAAATAAGAGTATCAAACATATTATTGAAAAAAGCATATTATAATACTATGCAAATGGCCTTTAACTAGTGATCATCATATTTGTAATTAAAAAGTCTCTAATATTCCATTTTTTTATTAATTGTATTTTAAAACTGTTTTTTTAAATCTGACATATTTTAATTGTATATAATATATTTTATCTTTTTTTTAAATGTTATGTTTTATTTATTTACATTTTTTATCTCACTGACATATCAAAAATGTGTACCCACCTCATAGTTAGTTGAACTAGTAGATTTAATATTTTTTCCACAATAAAGCATATTTGATTATAAGAAATATGAATATTCTCAATTTAAACAGAACTCTATAATCACAAAACCTATGCCAGTGTAAGTTAATCAAAAAATTCTATTCTATAGTACCCAAAAATTACTTAATCATCTTCCTTTGCATTTAAAAACGATTGTAAATAAAAAAAATACTCAGGAGGGATATCTAAAAGAAGTATCCAAAATGTATTTTGTTTTGCTCTAAACTGCTATATTTTAACTTTAATTGTTTTGTTACGTCAAAATAGGTTTGTTTTATGTTTTTAGGACTATACTGATTTTTTTGTGTTCTTTCCAAGTTCGCCAGTAATATGTTTTATTCAATTTGTAATTTTAATCATTTATTTTATTTTTAGACAACCTCAGCGTATTTAAGCTTTATCAATCTGCTATTGAGAATAACGCATTTCTAACATGATTTAATATAATAACAAATTATAACATCACCTGGGCTTATTTTCAGCTATTCCTTTTGGAACTGTCATTGCCATATTAGTAACAGGGTTAATATGTGCTTCTTCATATGGATGGCCCATGGTTTTTTATGTCTATGGATCTCTGGGAGTACTCACTTGCGTTCTATTCGGTTTCATGGGTTACAATAGTCCTGCCCTTCATCCAACAATTAGTAAAGCTGAAAAGAACTATATCAAAAAAACGCTTAAAGATTCAGAGAAGGAAACAGTAAGTTTAATTCAACACATATTTTTAATGTAATTGTCAGCAGGAAAACTACCGCAAGTGGTTGAATTCAAAACTGACAAGATGTCTTATGTAAAAAATATTTGTTTTGATGCTTTTAAGTTTATTTTCTACAATTCTTTGTTTGTTGGAACTAGAACAAGATACTGACAAAAGGAAAGAAAGATAACTGAATACAGTTTCAGCATATTAGATTATATACAGACTAGTCTTAATGTCAATGCAATTTTTTTGAACATTATTAGTTTCAATATACAGGGTGGTGAATTTTTTCAAAAATCCAATTTTAGCCATACCCTTTGAAAAATAATGCCTGCACATAACCTGCAAAGAGCTTCCTTGTGATGCAATTTAGGAAATCCTTATAGAGATGCATTTTGAGCTTTGACTATTTATTGTTATTGTACAGAGTGCGGCGGAAAGCCAGCGCTACTCAAAGTATCTGAAAGGTAAATCGGAAAATTACCCTTAAGATGACATTGACAATGACACATTAAAATTCAATCAACTTTATATTGTACGGGGCATTACCTCATAATTCGCCGTTTTCCAATTTTGATTTGATAAAATTGTTAAATATAAAATTTGTAGGGTTTATTATGAGTTAATAGATAAAATTACTATTTATGCATACACGATATATTAGAAATCTGTAGCAGACTCAATATATGTTTTTAAATGAAACACCCCGTATATTATTGTCCATGGAACAGTCCTGTTCTAGCTGGATAATTATAAATTCACGGGAAAAATGTCAAAAAATTATTATCAATTTAATGAAAAATATATTCCTTAAAGTATCGGGCGTAAATATTGCAAAAAATGCACACATTTATTTCATCGCTCTGTAATATTAAAACTATTTTCTTTATGTAATTTAAGTGTCCAGCACTTTATAATGGCTTTCCTAAAAATGTAAATATCTACAAAAGAATAAATCTATTAAGCCTTTTTACTGATTCGAAATATTTGCAACCGGTTAGTTAATTTTAGTTTCTTATTTTATTATTATTTTCTATGCTTCATGGATATTAACTCTTGCTCAAATTATATTTTGTCAGTCATTTTAAAATTTCAAAAACTCACTATATGTACGAGTATTCCTCCCTTCTCGCTTTTCGTGGAGATATAAGTTTAAAGCTCCTAGGGTGTTAATCGAATTTTTAAGTCATATTTATCGCATTCTCACTGAAAACAACAAACATTTCTTATGGCGAAAACAAAATATGCACCTTACTCTAAACTTACCTTCCGCAAATCCATAGATAAAATAAATTATTATAAGCTCTTTAATTTTTTTCGGAATTATACTTCGTAGCACTAAGGGCGTTTCTGATATTCCTCACAATCCTAATAATACTCGTAACTTAGGTATGCAAATTATCCTTACAAGTATTCAGTGTAGATCTCGTAGACTAATGGTCTCTAAGGATGCCTCGTGCAAAAGAATGCGAAGCGTTGGAAAGTAATTCCATTTTAAGCTGTTAAAGTTTCCGATCTATAATACAAATATGTCGGTGTCCCTGTACGTTAGCAACCTGTGGCATTCTTGAAGTTTCACTCTCAATGGCAAACTGATGATAGACTTGGCAACTTTTTAGTATACAGAAGGATAGTTACGTAAAACTTAAAAATACTTATGCAGATAGAAACCCTTAGTGTTTATTCACCTTCTCTGACTTGTTTTTTTAGATTTAGGCGTTTAACCTTTTTATTTTTAGTCACATAAGGTACCCTGGAAATCCATTCTCACTTCAAAACCCGTATGGGCTTTACTGGTAGCGCAATGTGGGGGTGTATTCTGTTTTTGGATACTTTTGAGTCAAATTCCAACATATATGAATAGAGTGCTGAGTTTTGATATTAAAAAAGTAAGTATAAAACAGTGGCGGCTAGGGTAGAATATTTTGTACGACTTACCTAAATTTTGTATACTAAATCAATTCTCCTATCCTTCATCATCTTAAAATGGATGAGTTGTCCTAATCTCCTCCAGACATTCCTTTTGAATTGAAATATTGCCTAGAGAAGTAAGTCTTTTTTGAGATATTGTATTTCTTAAATAAGTTTTTACACGTTTTAAGGCAAGAAAAACTTCTTTCCACTGAAGCACTTGTCGACGGTATTATCAAAATAAGGGCAAACACTTTATATGCTTTCGTTAAAATATTTTTATTTTCATTAATTTTTTTCACTTGCTCTTGCAGCGATATATTCCAATTACTGTCATTGGAAAAAACAAGCTCATTTTTAAGTCGTTGACTTTTTGAAAATATTTGCCCATATAACTGTAACAAATTTTCAAACGGGCCAGTCGGAAAATTTAAACTATATTCGGAAAATTTAGCAGAATCTGCCAAACATAAAAATGTAGGTTTTTCGGAGTCTTAAAAGCTTAGTGTCATTTCCATTAAAATACGGTCCAATATTTTATAAAAAAGGGTTCTATACTTAGCCCTAATTTCTTCAGGTGAAAGCTTAGAAAGTTCACGTTTGTAATGATTTATTTCTGTAATAGAATTTGTTTTATCACACATAGTATTAAAAAAAATGTTCATTTCTTTTTTTACAGAGCGCCTCACGACAGCGTTTTATATTGGATATGCAAAAATGAATGTCAAACGATTTTTTTTTGAAGAACGCAATTTGAACAATCACATTTACTAACTTCGAATTTGAAGACCAACGAATTTCTATAATTGTTGGTATACGCCTCGTCGATGCAGATGTAAGATCATACGTTTGTTTGGCTGAGTGACGAAAAAATGAGGGAAGACCACTAAGGCTTGCAAAAAAATTCGACATTTAGAAATATTTTTAAACTTTGCTGCATCAGGGCAAATACAGCCTGCGGCGCTTTTTCTTTTTTTTGAAGGCCATTTAGATGGCCAGACATCACAATTGGGCCATCGTAACATTGCCCTATTAATTTATGTTTATAGTCAAATTGGTCCAAAATTTGATCCAATAGAGAATATAAATTCTCCGACGTTCTATCGTGTTCTCGACATGGCCGCGAAAGAGTATCTCTTGTTTTGCAAGGTATAAAACTGCGTCAATTACCAAGCACATAAATAGTCTGTTTAATCTACGTTTTCGTTAAAATATAATTTATATAGTTTAGCATTTTCTTTTAAAGTGTCAGCTATAGTGCTTTGATTTTTTACAAATGTTTTTAGCATTAATTCGCATTTTAAATGCTCCGCCGAGTCTTCATGTTTATGTAAAGTCCCTCATATATTTAACATACCTGCAAATCCTTCCTTATTCCACACTGAACATTTATTGGAAACTAGTAAACAAGGCCAGCAAAAAATTTTTTGTAATATTTGACTACTACATAACCATTTGTACTTCGAAAACCAGAATGACGATTAAAACTCTGATCTTGTTCCTTCCATCGATTAAATGGAGTTTCCAACAAAATGCGAACCACATCCGTGATCGGATTCAACAGTAATGTAAATTAATAAATCCGACACCAAATAAGGTTGTAACAACACCATAAATAAATATAACACAATACAGTCAAGTAAACTGCAAAGGAACTAACCGGTTGCAGCGCAATCCGCGAAAATAAAAGTAAACAACCACCCCAAATTGAACGTGGGTGTAGTGTACTCCGTTAGGTTATTCACCGACAGCGTTGAATGGCGCTGGTTAACATTAATCTTCCATGCGGTCGACGTCATCGCGAATGCGTTTTCATGGCAACGTAGTAGGAAAATCATAAACTAAACATAGCACCTCCAGCAAAGTCGAAGCGGTTTGCGCCACTGTTATAGTTGTTATAATAAAGTTAGATTGAAAGTTTTAAAAAGACATGCCGCCAACGGTCAAGTAAAATATTTATTCGAGATGTACAGTTTATTTTTTGCCAATTAGATGAATAAATGAATGTAAAAACTTAAATTTTAAGAGATATATAATAAATATAGTTAGATGTTTGCTTGTTTATTTTTCCTGGTGAAGTAGCACTTCACCTACTTCACCTGAATAGCCGCCACTGGTATAAAATCAAGTCAAATATATACTTTATTTTGTTTGTTATGATAAGTTTCTGTGCGGCATTTTTGCTTAATTTGGCACATCATCATCAACTATTTAATGTCAATTACTTTGTACATGCAATGTAAATTCGTTTTTTTTTCTAAGACCGATTAGCTACATTATAAGAAAAAAAAATCCAAATAAATAAATAATTTTATACAAAAAACCGATAACATTTTGTATAGTGTGTCTCAGGATAGGTGAACAAACAGAATGATGATTAAAAATTTTGTACCCATACTTTCATGTTGGGGCAATTTTTTTTCTGTGCAGGAAAAGTATGTTTTCTGTAAAAGATATCAAAACATTTTATAAGAAAAAGTTGTTTAGAATTAAACATAATTTCGCTTTTTTTTCTGTGTAATGTAAATATGACTGTTTAGAATTTACGTTTATTCGAGCAGAAATTATCCTTTGTAACATTTTTGTCTTTGGAAAGTCCAGTAGGCTTTGACAATAACGAGTTATTTAATATACCGGTAAAGGACTTTCTGCTCGAGTAACATAAAAACCGCAGAGTAATATTTATATTAGACAGACAAAAGGTCTCTCGATCTCCTCAAAATTCGTCATGTACGCATAATGTTCAATTCTAAACAACTTATTCTCATAAAATGTTTCAATGTCTTTTACATGTACTTTACCTACACATAAAATAAAAAATCGTCCCTGTCGAGACCCGCTTGACTTTTCAGAGATGAAAGTATAGCTATCACCTTTTTAAGCAAGTAGGCCTAGACTGCAAAGTGTCTAATTTTGGCTACACATTTTTGTATCATTTACACCTCTTTGTTCACCTTTCCTGAGACACACTGTATATGCAAAATTATAATAAAAACATAATTTTGTTCTTTAATAAACATAAATATATTGGAATGAACATATTTATTTACGATTTGTTATAAGTTTTTTTATATATTTCAGAACAGTATCCTGTCATCTTTGCCATACTTAGTACTTTTTATTCTGGGAATATTGTCAAGCTTTCTGTCCGATTATGTCATAAACAAAGAATACTTTTCACAAGGCGTATCAAGAAAATTATTTAATTGTTTAGGTAAATAAGTTTATCCTTCTGATCAATCAACTATTATTATAACATATGCAATTTGCAACATATAAATTTCGTACAAATATAGACTACGCAATGCTATATATGCTGTCAAAAATTGGGCGCTGTGACTTTACTTGTTAATGAATTATAACTTTTTGTTAATCCCTTGAGGCATTGTTTAAACAATAGTTTTGCCGCATGCCCTTTGAACGTTCGTCAAAAATGGTGTGAAAAATATATTAATTTAATTATAAACATTTATAACGCTTTCAGGTAGCTAGCATAATGTTAAAAATTGAGTTGAAACTAATTACCGTAAAGTTGGGTAATTTCGAACACGTTGTATTATTTCGGACAGGTCGAGGCCCCCGTTAATTTCCATTTTCTGGTAACTCCCTCTTCAGCTGATATGTAAAATATTTAAATATAATAAATAAATAATTTTTTATTATAACACAGGAAAGTATATAATAGGTAATTTTCGGCTGTTTTTAAATAAGAATGAGATAAAAATGTTTTTTTGTTTAAATTTAAAAAACTTTTTTTTATTTTTTAAATATTTTTTGGTAAATTCGGGCAGGTCACAATGGTGAGAAAGTATACAAGAACGATTTGAATGAAGCCGTACAGATATAGAATACATGATTGGGATAAAATAGTTGCCGAAGTACCGTACCAATAAAATTAGTGTACAGGCGCGGCCGAAATGTATCAAATACCAAAATCTATAATATCGGATCGTTTAAAACATAAATACAACGCCCGACAAGGTCGACTATGAGTGTTCACGGACAATGAAGAAAAATTAATAGTCGATGGTTTGCAGAGAGCAGCAAACTGGAGTTTTCAATTATCCGGCGTAGAATTAAAGCAACTCATTAATGTTTGACTTGACAATAAGCAATAGCTGAAAAAAGTTTAAATAAAATACACGCGGTAAAGATCGTTTAGCGGCATTTTTAGAGCGTCACAAGGAATTAATTGTTCGACTTTTCGAAGGCATAAAAAGGGCCCCAGCTGTAGTATATGTGGCAATGATCAATGCATACTTTGACAAATTAGAAGTCTCCTTACAAGGAATTGATCCACAAAATATAGTAAGTTATAGAGAGACAATGGTTCTGGCCGCCAAGAGGAGTAAGAGAGCAAAACATGTCCACGGAGTAATAGATTCCTGAAAATCAAGTTATTCGGATGACCTCCAACGGCTGTGTTGTACTAAAAGCGGTTAGTTCGATCAACCACTTTTTGAAGCATTGTTTCGAATAAGTGCATTACCCTATTTCAAAAAACTTGAGGGCAAAAAAGCCTTAATTGGCGACAAACGGTAGAGTAATGCTTTCATGTTTGTGATTAGCCCGCAAAGAAAATAAGATATGCCATTTTTGATAGTTTGGCAGCTCTCAATTCTTAATATATAAACTAAATATTATGTACTATGCAAAATTCTAAATAGATACTTTTTAAAATACCATTTAAATGTTGGACTAAAAACTAGTTTTGACAAAAACTCTCAAATATTTATATTTGAATCTATTATCGAAAACCCAAACTCAATATTTTAAGCCGTTTACAAATTAGAGTAAAACCATTTTGACAGCCCGTAGATGTTATATATATTTTTTTAAAGTCACTAAAAACCCCACCCGATAACAAAATCTGAAATCGATATGCAAAAAAATTATTTGTGTTTTATTATTTTTTAAACATATTAACAGTTTTTAAAAGAAAATAAGATTTTCACTTTTAAAGAGCTTACCCCCTAGAATAACAACCCTATGTAAGTAGTGAAAAAAATTTTATATACAAAATATAAAACAGATTTGGCGTTTTCCACCTCTTAAAAGAAAAACCTAAAAGTTTAATTTTGTTTTTAGGGAGCTTTGTACGCAAAGAAAGAAAATAATGGATATCTTTTTTTTGTCTGTTTGGAGATTCTCGTATTTCTGTTTGACTTGTTTCACCGTTTTTTTTCAAGCTGCTTCATTTCTCTAGGGAGACTGCAATAGTAGTAGACAAAAATATTATGGACAAGTAATGTCAAAAATTAAAGTTGTTGAATCTCTCGGTTACTGGAAAATGCCACTACTCCGAACCGGATTGCTCTAACACTACATATTTAAATATGTATCACGAAACCATATAACAAATTAAAGTCAGCGACACTTTAAATACCGCATAGGTCTGCTTGCTATTGTTTGTATTTAAGAAGCGAGTGAGTATTGTCATGGTAACGCTTGAAATGTGTCTTGCTGAGGTGTAGTTATGAGATGCCACTCTGGTGGACGACAAAGCCTCTGCGATTTCGATTTTTCACCTTCCCGCATCCACTATCCAATGGCGATATTTGATCTTGAGTTAAATGATATCTATTCATCGCAATGATCTGAATATCACGTCTGAGATTTGACGAAAACTTATGGCATTAAAGGCGTTTTCATAGCACTGAAAAAGGTGCATACTCAATTAAATCTTGCTGCCAAAATAAAATATTTATTCTTAGAGTGACACAAGCGAGCGTTTCCTCGATAATAAATATAAACAAAATGCTAGTCTATTAAAAAAATTAGCGACTTACCCCAGAACGCGAATTCAAAATTTCTTTATCTTTTCAGAGTTTTTTACCACCCTGTAGCTAGTAGTTTTACCATTTCACACAATCTGGCTTATTTAATATCACAGTATACACTATATTGAGATTTTAGTTATTTTAGAACAAGGTTACTGAAATTTAAATTTTAGATTAAATCATATTCATATTCTGTGATGTGTATACGTTTTTAGCACATTTATACGAGACATATATGGGGTTAGCCCCACCTCCTACCATGAGAGGAGTTGATTATAAAAATGAGTACCAGATTTATGCTGGAATAAAATAAATGTTTAGATAACACAAAAATCTCATCTAAGTCATTAATGTTTGTCTTATCGTAGTGGAATGTCCTTAAAAAAGCTGACAATGATGTCGATATCATACCCGGTTTTTAAAATAATGTTGAAAATTAGATAAAATAAAATCCTAAAATATCATTTTTAAAAATTTAGGAACGGTACTACCTTCAGCAGCACTTATATTGATGGGATACATACAAACCGATGAAGCTACCAAAGCAGTGTGGCTGCTGATTTGTGCGGTAGGACTTAGCGCACTGAGCACTTGTGGGTGGGGATTGAACCACATGGATTTATCACCAAATCATGCTGGTACCTTAATGGGTATATGTGGCGGAACTTCAAATATTCTTGCTATTATTGCTCCTTTGACTGTTCAGTTTTTGGTTAAGGATCAAGTAAGTATTTACATAAAAGTATTTTCAAAAAATGTAACTTTGTTTTTTTTTCAGAGTGATCCTGCACAATGGAGGATTATATTTTTCTTAGCAGCAGGCATGCAAACAATTGCCTGTTTTATTTTTATTGTATTCGGATCATCAAATGTACAACGATGGAACGAAGATGCAGACACGGATGAAAAAGAATTAAACAATTCTAGATGCGACCTGTTGTAACTGCAATAATAATGTTAGACTGAATAAAACGTAAAAAGAAGAAACAATCTATATTAGTTTAATTTTTCATAGACATAGTCTGTGTATATACACACTTGCAAGTAAATTATAAAAGTAAGAAAAAAACAATCAAATTTAATTGCCGATATTTATTTTTAGAGTTTAGGGCATGGAATGAATTCGGCAGTTGCGATAAGAAGCTTTCATATTAACTTTTCTAAGATTTAAATTTGAGGTTTGGTAACTTTACAGCTCCGGATTTATCTTTAAATATCACCCCCTGTCCAATGTATTTAAAAATAAGTTTTATTTATTTTTTTATGATTAAAAAAATAGTTTTCTTTCTAAGTTTGATAGACAATTTTTTTACAAAAAGCTCTACAAAATACTAAACTTACAAAAAGGGGGTAGCCGGGGAAGCGGGGGGGAGGTGCGAAAGGGCATCTGAATATCTATACTAGTAATTAAAAATTCCCAGACCTTTTTATATTCTTTTACTTTACTCTTTAAGTTTATTCATTCAAGACGTAACGTCCGCTAATGTGTAGCGAAACATGTTACGTGTTGTTAACAAATATGGTAGAAGTATATGTAAAAAAAGAGTTATTCGCATTTTACACTTCTTTTCTTCTTTCAAATCTTAATTTTTTGTGTATATTTTTGTTCTGTTTAAAAAATGTTGTTTCGTTCGAAAAAACCATGGACTTTCTAATACTCAATATAGACAATATTAGACAAAACTTATTCCTGCGTATACCTGCTTTGGGACAAGTCATGAACAATTATCAATGTTTAGTAAGGTTGAGCAGGATTAGTGTTAGTAGTGATAGGTGAGGAGAATAAAAATATTCTAGGGTTATTACACTCCAAATAGACGATCCAACAAATGGGAAATTAAAGATCTCATAAATTCATTCCCTTTCTGCTGTGTGTCAGTGAGTTTTCACGGAGCTTAACTTACATCACGGCCAGAGTTGCCAGTCTGCGTCGACCTCCGACCTATACCAATTCTATTTCTCATTAAATACGATAACTTCAAAAATTAGAATACAACGGTTTTCTCATAATGTGAAACGTAACTTTTAAGCTAAATGGCAATTTTTCATAACTGAGTGTCTTTCATTACTTATTCTCTGAGTTACTAAAATTGAAAATCTTTATTTCTGCATAAGAACACTTCAGTGAGTACCTTAAAGGTAATGCTCACACAAAATAAAAGTCAAGGACTGACCGGTATATAAAATTCTGGAAATGATTGTTTGATTACTTTCAATGTTATTATAATAATTAATAATATAATAACGCCTAAATATAGGCGAGAGGAACGTATCCCACTGATCTAAAAATTAGATAAAGATAGGACTAATACTGAAAACTAACCGATTAAAATATAGACTTTCAAAGTCATTAGGTAAAGCAACTAAGCAGAAATATATGGACAATATACACAAGATAATGATATTTTTTCTACTGAGTGTGTCAGAACAGGACTATGGAGTGGTAGATCCTTATAATGTCAGACAACTAGTGTTAAAATCCCTTAGGCCATGCTCATTCGACTTGAAACTTACTTGGTAATTCCGAAAATTCCTATAAACTAAAACAATCTGAAAAAAAGGGATTATTGATTTATTGGTGCCAAAACATTAAGGAGTAGAGGGCAACGAAATAGTTGAACAACTTGCCAGGGAAAGTGCACAGGCCCCATTGTGTATACCCTTTGCTCCTAGTAGAGTCCTAAATTACGTGCCCTAAAATTTACATCAACTCCATTCTAACTCATCATAAATCTTTGTCATATGAAAAGGCCAAAACTATTTCTTTAAAATAGATGTTAATAAAAATCTTTCGGACGATTAATTCATTTCGACTAGAATTAGTGTATCAAAAGCATAAGTTTAAACCGATTACCTGCTTAATAGAGAGAGAAGTAGGACAATTTTCTTCTTATTAATGTGTCCTCCTCTCTCTATTAAGCGGGTAATTGGTTTAAACCTATGCTTTTGATACATTAATTCTAGTCGAAATGAAATCGTCTCGTTGCTTTTAAGCTGTATTAATCGGAACCCAACCTGTTTTTTTTGTTTTGTGTCCTATTCCCGATTCCGTTTATTTTTTATTATCCCAACTTCTAAAATTAAATACTATTCCACATCATCGTGTAGGTACCTCAGAGAAGTTTTTATAACGATCCTGTACGATTCTTCTGGAAATGGATCTGCCGGTAATTGGCTGATTTTATGGTATTACAATTCATAACATTTGATCAAAAATTATACTGATCAGTGGCGTATTTAGAATGCCTTTCTGGGGTGGGGCAAACACTACATAATTTGGCAATTAAAAAAAAAGGTCTTTGGTTCTGTTAACAACATAACACATCAAAATCAGCGACGACTAATAATAAATAAAATCGTGGTAAGGTACTATAAAATAATTTTTACTTTCAAACATTTTGATTTGGTTGGTAGCTCTGGAGGGGCATTTGTCTCCCCTAAATATGACAGTAATACTGGCATACCCCCGTCAAACGCACCGTGTATGTTCTACATGCAGAGTGTCAAAGTTTAAGGTTCCACTTGATAGCTTCTTGTATATTTAGACATATATTCACTTAAAATTATTGTATTTAAATCATTAAATGAATTTTATAAATACTAAAGAATCGTATGTAAATTACAGAATATATACCGCCAGCACAGTAATATAATAGAATATTAATCATTTTATGATTTTCTGAATTAAGTGAAAATGGCTATACTTTAATTACAAGGGGCTTACATATATTTAAGTTTTAGATCCTTAGTCCCTAGATGCCAAAAATATGTTTTCTCAACTCCGTCGGTCTATCTGTTTGTCAATTCGCGGTGTAGCTAAAAAGCTACTTAACGAATTAACTAATACAATTTTGGTAAAAAATTAAGGGTCATATGGTTACAACCTGGTAATATTCCAATACGGAGAAAAAACTGCTAATTCAATTTGTATATTTGTTCAATCGCGTTTTATTTTTTTGCCCCCCTACCCCTCAAAAAATAAATTGGTGTATCTTTACAAAACACCCAGAGTAGTTCTGAAAAGTCGGCGCCTGTAATAGCTTTTTTAAGGGCACCCCGAGAAATTTGAAAGAAAACCCAGCTAGAAGAAGCAATGTATTCCCATTGATTCGTCTATGTAGAAGAACGTACATAAAAGCCCCAACTAGAACTCAAATTCCCGGAAAAATTCAACATAAAGAACAACTAGATAGTGCTTATAGAAGCGATATAGAGAGCTATAATGATGAAGTTTTGAAAAATAGTTACATACTCTCGAAAATATTAAATTGTATACAGTTTCGTGGCGTATTTGAATTGGCTTTACGAGGGTCACGACGAAACAAGAAACTGTCAAAATTCAGGTATTTTCGATTGACTTCATAATGTAGAAGAACGTACATATAAGTCCCAACTAGAACTCAAATTTCCCGAAAAATTCGATATAAAGAACAACTATAGACCGTGCTTATACAGGCAATATAGAAAGCCATAATGATGAAGTTTTCAAAAATTGTTACGAACTATCGAAAATGTTAAATTGTATAAAGTTTTGTGTCATATTTGAATTGGCTTTACGAGGTCATGACGAAACAAGAAACTGCTAAAATCCAGGTATTTTTAAAGGATTAATTAGCTTTAGTATACAGAGTTAGAGGTAACATTAATTGCAATTAATGTTACATCTGTTTTTAAAGGTAAATCCAAAACGAGCTACTAGATTGCATACAAGTATGTCAAGAACAGATTAAAAAAGATATAGCTGACGCACAGTATCAATTATATGTGATGAAACGACAAACATTTTGTCAAAATAAATTTCAGATGACCGTAGTTTTTAGATACATATTTATAAACTGTAGCCCTGTAGAAAGGTTCTGAATACTTTAAAATCCTCAATAGTACGTTGCAAAAAGTTTGGCAAGCAAAGTTAAACACGTGTTAGAAAAAGTTAGAGATCTGCCAAATAAACTATCAAAGAGCTATGATGGAGCTAATAGCTAATGTTATAAGTGGACGCCATGGAGGTGTTAACAGAACAATTCAGGACAACTACAAGTATGCTCTCTGTATCCATCGCTATAAGCACCAATTAAATTTGATTTTAACTCACCATACCAATCAAATTCCAGAAGTAGGAGTTTTTTTTTCGGATATTAATGATCAATGATTTTTTTTTTTCAAACTCGCCACAAAACTTGCGGTATTAGATGATATTATCGGACGAAAGATTCCAAGGACGTCATACTACTACTATGGCTTTTTAAGACATGGCCGGATTATTCGATTTTTGAGAGAATGGCTTTGATAGAGTGTATGGAAAAAATACAAAGTACTTCAAAGCAATCTACGATAGTCAATCAGGTATCTGCAAGCCAAAGAGTGTTATATGATCCAAAGTTAGTTGTTTGGCTCACATTCTTTCACAAGATAATGTAATATGCAGACATTTTACACAATGAATTGTGATACCTAATCAACAAGCGATCCAACAAAAGTGGCTTCTGCTATAAAGAATTTTGAGGAACGTATTAACAAAGAAAGATAATATACCGAGCAAATTACAGGACTAATTGAAGACGTTGTACACTTTCAAAAAACAAGGCACAGAATTCATTACGCTCAACAAGGCGTAATATTCACTACATCGATTCACCCATTATGGAAAAAGTAGTAGCACCAAATTAAAGAAAGATCTTCGTTCAGCAGTCATCTAGGTGGATCCTTTTTGGTTATACATGCTGATTTTTCTAAATATGAACATAGTTTTCCAACCATATGTATAGTTGCAGCATATCAAGCATATTAGCAATACTGAAAACTGATTTGGAAATTATTTATAAAAAACCCGATTTCAGATATGTATCAAGATCTGTACTTATAACCTATAAACCACAAACAGCAACATTCGTTCTTTTGCAATAACAACAAACAACAGCAGAAGCCGAAAGATATTTTTGGACATTAAAATAAATTAAACCTTTTTTAAGTAGTGAGTACTATGAACGAACAGAGACTTTCTGCAGTAAAAGAAATTGTCTATAGAAAAGAAAATGTTGGAAAGAATTTTTATAACTCCATTATTGACAATTTTTTGCTAAACTTAAAGATAGGGTAGTGGGGTTGTATTTAAATACAGCGCTAAGTTTTTTTATCTGATATTACCTGACTTCCCACTTAGATATTGTACCTATACTGTGCTATTATTATTACTTTTATCGTGAGTATATTGTTACAAACAAGGTTACGAATAACTTTTATCAATCATAAGTTTTATTGATGTGTCTCGGTGTGTTTTTACGTAGGTATTTTTTATTTGAAAATTTATGTGGACGCCCTTATGTTCCTGCCGCGAGCTGCAATTGTATATGTGTGTGTGCAATATATCAGTTTGTCGCTTGATTGGTATATCTTTTTATCGCAGACATGAACCGAAAGCTGAACGCTTTTGTGGGTGCTTGCGTTATTATCGTGAAAGGCGGGCCTCCGCAATATGGCGTCCGCCCTGACACGCCATGGGGACGGGTCTCTCGCTCACGGATCGGTGCCTCCTAATAGCAAGTGAATATTCTGTGAAAACCCAGAGAAGGAGTAGTTCGTGCATTTTTGTTGGGTTTGATGCAAGTATACCAATGGTTCATCAAATAAACGGAAGCAGGTACAAAAATACCTGAAGAATCTGATTTGCTTTCATATTGGCTGGATGCAGTGTAAATTATATTTTACCTGGCACCTTAATAATATATAGGTATTGAAAAATAGCTTCATTTCGTGACCGGCACAATCATAAAATTGAAACACGTTAGCGAAAAAAAAATTCCAAGAAATCACATGGAAAATAATTGTTTTCTTCGCTAAAACTGTTTCTTAAAACAGTGAGCTGAAGGCTTAAGTTCTATAAAATAGTAAGATCATTTTGCATTTATTAGTAGTAGCTGTTCATTTATCCAAATGTAAATGTTTATGTCTCTAACGTTTAAAGATGGCTGCTGGACTCCTGGTCAAGGATGTGGCGTCTTTAGCTTCCACTAAGCCAAAGAAAGGTTCGAACTATCAAAATAAATAAATTATAATAGCTAAACAAATTAGAAAAACGAGAAAACTTGCTATAATATTAAAAGATATACTAAAACATACTTTAATAATAATAGACATCGTCAATAGAACCTAATATTCATGGGTCTCATTAACATTCTTAAGGGCGTGCAAGCAGAAAGTCAGTAAAATGGGTAGATAACCTTTTTTTTGCCAGTCATAATCAGTCACATATGTATAAGCTTGTTAGTGGATGCAATGGTATTTAAATTATTAAAGCTGACATACAGTGTGTATCAGCCAAATGGAATAAATTCGATAATAAATAAATGGGGGCGTGTTCGAAAAAACGCTTGGACCCGTTGGTATTTTTAGTTGCTCATTTTCTCCAATAAAAACTTTTTATACAGGGTGTGTCCTGTAACAGTGGTCAATGCCAACTTTCTTATTTCAAATGCAACACCCCGGATATTATTTAATTTTTGGATTCTTTAGGAGATTCTAAACATATTTTATGTTCAATGTCATATACCTATCTTCAACTATTTCGGCAATATTAAGTGTTTTCAAATTTATTTTTATTTTATTTATTTCGAATTTATTATTATTCATGAAAGTGGCTCTGGTTACTGAACTATTTATTTGATTACAAAAATTCGCTACAACACACTCAATACTTATTTACCATTTAGGTCTTCATATTAAGAATGTAAGCAAAAACCATTTTAGCGTTCCTTTTTATTGATATGGAACAAAAAGAGCCAGTTTTGTTTACTTTTAAGTTTTGTTTGCTTTTGTGTAAAATGTCTGGCCTTTCTCTTTGCAAGACAGTAGTTGTCAGTGTCAGTGTCATAGTCTTTTGAATTTCGTTAACAGCATAATACCTAATATCAGAAAAATGGTTCATTTAACAGAAATGCATAAAATAACAATTCTACAAATGATTGGTTATGGAGATAACACACGAACACAAGTGGAAGTTGCTCGCTTATTTCATGAAAAATTTCCAAATTTGCCGCATATATCCCAAGGGACAATTAGTAAAATAGAAAAGCAGTTTCGCGAGCTTGGACATGTGAGGCAGATAAAAAAAGCAGCTGCCAATTCAATAAATGATGATACTAAATTGGATATTATGCTTGAGTTTGAGGAAAACCCACATATTTCTAGTCGACAAGCCGCCGCAATGTTCGATATTAGCCATTCGTCGATTATTCGAACATTAAAAGAAAATAAAATGCATCCCTATAAAGTGATACCAACTCAGGAGCTCATAGAAGACGATTATGATAGGAGAACTTATTTTTGTGAACAAATGATGGCTATGTTAGATAACAATGTTATTCAATTAGAACATGTTTTGTTTTCGGATGAGTGCACCTTTACACTTCACGGTCATGTAAATCGTCAAAATTGCCGCTATTGGTCTAGGGAAAATCCTCACTGGATCAGCGAAGAACATACTCAATATCCTGAAAAGGTTAATGTTTGGGCAGGAATTGTTAGGGATCATATCATAGGCCCCTTTTTCATTGACGGCAATTTGAATGGCGATAATTATTTAGCACTGCCTCAAAATAATGTAGTGCCAACTTTGACAAATTTGTATCCGGATCCAGCAAACCCACAAGTTCCAGCGAATATGATATGGTTTCAGCAAGATGGAGCACCGCCCCATTACCAAATTAATGTCCGGCAGTACCTCAACGGAATATTTCCAAATCGGTGGATAGAGAGACGAGGATCGATAGAATGGCCAGCGCGATCCCCTGATCTGACGCTATTAGACTTTTTCTTATGGGGACATATTAAAAATGTTGTATACAAAACTAAACCCCTCGACTTAGCTGACTTAAGAAGACGAATAACGCTTGCGATTAGATCGGTCACGCCTGAGATGCTAAATAACGTTAGAAGAAATTTCTATTTAAGATTAGGAATTTGCCAAGACGCTCGCGGCGAGCATATTCAACAGTTCCTAAATTAACTTTTTACTTTTGTTTATACATTATGAAGAAATAAATAATTTTATTTTTTTAATCTTAATTTTTGCAATAAATTTGAAAACACTTAATATTGCCGAAATAGTTGAAGATAGGTATAGGACATTGAACATAAAATATGTTTAGAATCTCCTAAAGAATCCAAAAATTAAATAATATCCGGGGTGTTGCATTTGAAATAAGAAAGTTGGCATTGACCACTGTTACAGGACACACCCTGTATAAAAAGTTTTTATTGGAGAAAATGAGCAACTAAAAATACCAATCGACGAGTCCAAGCGTTTTTCCGAACACGCCCCCATTTATTTATTATCGAATTTATTCCATTTGGCTGATACACACTGTATGTCTTTGTAGCGATGTTTTACAAATGAGTGGCTATATATAAACAACAAATTAGGATAAATGGGTAGGACAAATCTGTCATGTTATTGGTGGTAGTCCAAGTCGGGTGGTTCGGTAGTACCAGGGGCGCCGAAGAGCAAGATTTAAAAAAGCGACTGAAAATGTATTTAATTCAATATCCTCTTTATCTAACAGTGTCCAGTCAGAGTTTATTTTTCAATCGGGTACCTACTGCTTCTCAGCATTGACAGACCGGTTGACTGTATATATATTAGGGAATTAGGTCTAAATTCCTTTGAGTGGTTGCCATCCTGCTTCCTTTCTATTTGACAACACCTTAGTTTCTCTACCACAAGAGCCCGTTAGTCTAACTCATAGACACTATGTTTGAGAGACATCTATAATGCTTTGTAATATTCCCCATACAATTTTTTGCTTTTACTGCGAGTTATTCTCCCCTGCTCTGCCCCAACATTGCCACAAATTATTAAAACATGGTGTGTATGGGAAACGCAGAATTGGAAAAATAAATTTTCTATATAGCATCTAAAGAAAAATAGAAAGAAAAATTGAAGTAGATACTTATATAAAGTTTTAATTTTGAAAATGATTGGTAGTCTTTGTGCTAAAAAAATTTGAAAATTAGTTTTTTCGATAAATTTATCTTTATTGATCTTTATCTTGACCATCGACATCTGGGGTTATTTCCAGTTAGAACTAAAGAAAAAAAGTGTGTAATAGGTATATTCAATGTTCTTTGCCTAAATGTTTTTGAAAGCCGACATTCGACAAAGCTGTATAACATATCTGAAGTTAAAATATGGAAATGTGTTGGACTAATATTTAAAAAATGCCCTTCTACAGTATATCCAACCCTCCTTTTTACAACATAGGCCTTGCATCATAAGAAGGAGCAGGCGGCGCCTAGTGATAGAGGGGGCTGGCACTCGATTCTCTCGTCGTAATTCTGCGACGACGTTCCTTTCATACAGGGTCACGTGAACAAAAGCTCATTTGCATATGCTTACAGTGTGGTGTTAACACTACACTCACTACTTTAAACGTTCGCAAAGGATGTAGAAACGCTTTTACGCCGTCGCGAGTAAAAAAAATTGGAACTGATGCTGTGTTTAGACTTTGCTAGGCTGAGTATGTAAACACGGTGACAGATTACCGCAATAAACACCAACTTTATTTTATAAATATAATTATAAAGTAGCGTAATAAGCTCTCTCGGGTTGTTTGTTGTTTGAGTTGCTCTGACGGGCTGTAAATAAACAAACAATAGCACGCGCCGAATTGTTATAGATTGTTGTTTATGTGACTTTTAATTGTGTTTATAGTGATTTTGTTGGATTATTAGTCAATATGAACGAGCTGCCGTTGCCAGAGGCGCTGAATTTTGCTGGGACTGTTGGGAGACCTGACAACAATAATATACATCCGCATATTTTATCGTCTGTAAGTGTTGATAAATTACCTACCCAAAAAAAATCAGTTAGTTTAAAATATTGATACCTCATAAATCAAGGTTCATTAACTTACTACTAGACTTTAAAATCTTGACAAATCAAGGCTTATCTACTTACTGCCTGCGTAGAAACTAAGATTTTCTGAAAATATCTTATTTGCTTTTAATTGGATTAACTAATAAGATCTACTCTGACATTACCTTTTAAAAAATTTTGAATATATGGACTGAGACTCACGGATAAAATATATAGGTGTTGCTCAAGTTTCGTTGTTTGATATTATAATTTAAGCCTTTTTAAATTTAAGATCTTTTGCGAATAAAACATTTTCACAATCTTTTTAAACTCATAACTACATAATTTTATAACAACTGCTCAGAATATAGCACTTTCAGAGTTGAATTCAGAGTTTCCTCCCGAGGAATTTTTTTTATTTTGGAGGGGAGTTATTACGTCAAAATACATTTTACAAAAAAAAAATATTTTGAACAAAAAAAAATCAAATCTTATAAAAGTCTCGATTAATTCATTATAAAATTACAATTACCCATCGAAAAAAGGTTTTTTTTTTATTTTAAAGGTCATGATATGCTCGTAATTTGTATGTATCTTGTGCCAATTCGTTCGTAAAAAATACAGCCATGTTTTTCCAAAAATCCTGAACATCGTATAGCGCATATCTTAATTTAAAAGAGGATTTAAAATTATTAAATTTTAAAATAGAAATTATTATGTAAGCTCGGGATTTTATCCAAAAAAATAGGCAAATTTGCTTTACCTCCAATTTCCTTGGTTATGAATAGTTCCTTTTATTAGGAATAATGAAGTATGGCCTTATTTAGTTCTAAGTTTAGTTTCGCATAGAGCCATTAAATAATACATATAAATTGTGTTTTTTTTTTCGTTTTTGTAGACAAAAGAAAGAATTGACGAAGGAATTCTCGGTTAAGTTCCTTTACATATTTTGTTCCGCCAATTTGTTCCACAATATTGGATTCCTACCAATATTTTAACAGTTTCTCTCTATGCCATACTTGATTTTTGGTCAAAAGTTTATTTGGGTGCCATTGTGTTCCGCCATGTTAAATTTTTACCAAAATTTTACCACTTTATCGCTACATCACATCTAATTTTTGTTATCTCTGTATCGAACGCAAATTTTGAAATGAAACAAATAAAATAGTTTTTGCAGAGTGATTTTTTAAACATTTTATTAACCAGCCATTTTGTTTCGCCATCTTGGATTCGTACCAGAATTTCACCAATTTATTCTTATCTCACACTTGATTTTTGTGGAAAATTTGAGGTAAATTGGGTTAGCAGTTTTTTTAATAATACATTTTTTAGCATTTTACTATGCTGCCATTTTGTTCTGCGTATGGTTTTTACCAAAATCTTACCATTTCACCCCCACATGAAACTTAATTTCTAGCTAGCGCGAACAGTCCTACCGAAAGACAGAGAAAACATGTTTTTAGGCATTTAGGGATTCTAAAACGTGAAGATCTAAGAAAATTTCGAAGGATGATTTTTCACGATTACAATACTTCCCTCTTACGAGGGATAAGCACTGTATGTTAAATTATTTACTATAAATTGTTAATAAATTTCCAGTGAAATATATTTTTTGAAGTCGGCCAAAATCTCCGTTTTCCTTGCTTATTGGAAAATTCTTCTGTCTTACAGGGAAAATTAGCAGTCCTGTAATAAAAGAAACCTCTTTTTCAGCATGATAGGTGGGTAATTGCAAGTGATCAATATTGTTTGTTTTTAGTAATTTTTATTATATATTTTGTTAAACGAGAATGCATATTGTCATAAAGTTAGAATTAACTTCCAGATTTATTTAAAATGTAAATTACAATATGTTTGATGTTGATATAAGTTTCACTTGTCATGATTTTAACACAAACATTTAAGCTACTTCGTTCATTGCAAATAAATGCATTCCCATTCATACCATAGCACGTGAGTTTTTTTGAAAAGCTGGCAATTCTTAAGATTATTAATCAATTTCCCATAGTATTTTAATCGAACTATTCTCAACGGACATTTAAAAACAGCACATTAAGAGGATCAGCTAAATGTACGTACATCATTATTGTGGATTTGTTAATATTAAACCAATTAATTGGTGCATTTTTCAGTTATATTATGTCTGCTCTCTGTTTATATACTGATACAATATGAATATTGAAAACATTTTAATTTTTATATATATATATATATATATATATATATATATATATATATATATATATATTAATTAATTACCATCAAAAATAAAATTATTTTTTTCATTTTATTCATACTTTTTTAAAAATATTCCCAAAACAATATTTTTCTAAGTCTGATCTGGCTTTGCTCCATAAGCCTTTAATTGTAATTTTTCTCACTGATCAAAATTACTTTTCATTTTTTCTATTTCGATTAAGTATCAAAATTACACTAAAATAAATATTATTGTGGTGGGTAACTTTTATATTTTTTTTCGCTTGAAGAGACAGCAGTTTTTCACCAACTATTTGTTTAAAGCAATAGGCGACTTCTTTAGGCCTATTAGTTGTTGTTGTATAATAGTTTGGCAATTATTGTTTTTATCGTCTACTGCTTTGACATTTGCCCGGTAAACATGAAAAGAGTATGGGAACGTATGAAATTCACATTGCTCTAGTAAGCCATAAGGAGAAGAATATCCTTAATAAATCAATAAGAAAGAAGGTAACAGCGTATAGAAAAATTAAGGACAACTCAACAGCCTTTTAAAAATGTGAAGTGTAAGTCAAGACTAGTGAAAGATTAACAATGATTTACTGTGAAAAGATACATTTTCTAGACATTACATTGGCTTGATTGACCGCAGTTTTTAAGTTATCAAACGAAATTTGTTTTGCAAAAACTGTTGGAGACGGTTAACGCAAATCCATGAAAATGTATCAATTAAAGTCAAGTGAGTCAGATTTAGAGAAAAATTAAATATAGTGTTATAAATAATGCATTGCAGTTCAAAAACCGACTCTGTGAAAATATTGTAGAAACATTTAGTATATTTGAGCCTTCATATCTGAGCCAGCACATTTTCTCTGCATTACACAAGCTGAAGTTTTAAATAATAAATCCGATGAAGATTTATCTGACAGTTTTTCCGATGAAGATGGTTCTCAAAAAGATTAAAAACCGAGTTTAGAATAGTTATTAATTGATCGTACTGTTTGTAAACATCACACCACCTCATCAAATATCACAGATGGGTGTACGAGGTCTACCACTCTTTAAATATTTTCAACAATGCCGATCAATTTCGCTTCAGGTGAACGAGCGGTCAATAAACAAATTAAGACTTTTTTGAGAAAAAATATTAGCCGGGAACGTTTAAGCAGTTTTTCGATCTTAAATCTTAAGCATAGAAAATATGTGCCCACTGCACATAAATGCTGACGTAACTATTGATAAATTTGCAACAATTGGTCATATTTAATTATAGCAGATTATATATGTTATTTTTGATTTTAATAGAAGATTATTGTATAATATTTGACCTATGCTATTTTATCTTTAATCAGATAATAAATAACATGTTAAGTTTCATTTTATTATATGTTATACCCTTTTAAAAACTAACCCCCGCCTCAACAGGTAAAAAGTGCTAATATGGATATTGCAACCCGGTTCTTTTTAGAGAAGGCCGAATGTGCAATCAAGACTTTAAAATAAAATTATTTAGGGTTTGGCCATCACAAAAAATAAATTATCACATTCATAGTAAGTGCTTACTTAGCATCAAGGCTATAATAAAAACGTCTTTTAGTAAAAAGTTATATAAATATCGCAATATTTTTTAAGGGAACAACATTAAATATTAATGAATAATATTTAATTTATATTTAAGTTTAAATTACTTATAATGAAGTAAAACATATTTAATGTGTTATGAAAATTGGTCGAAAACGAAAATTGAGTTGAATTTCAACAACGCTTTCTGTTAACCACTTATAATTATTAGTTTATCAAATTATTTGGTAAGGCCACACAAACTTACCACTTCACCTTTTTTTCAATGAGCGATTGGTTGCCTTTCTTTTATCTTGAGTTTGTTTTTAAAGACACCCAGAAAAAAATTAATCAAAAAAGAAAAACTACCAGATTTTCAGAATCATCAACGTTTTAGCGCGATCCCGTTTTGTTGGAGCAAAAATATATTTATATAATACAGAATTTTATCGAACATGCTTCTTCTAGTTTATTTATAATTTCTTTTGCTCTTATTGTTTCAGTGATTTAGGTAATTTATTCTATTTTATTAATTTTGGCCGGGCTTTCAGGCAAGAAAATCTTAACCATATTTTTTGGCAGAAATGAGATACTTCAGAAGGATAGGTATTATGTAAAAATACTAGGTGTTATTTAAAACATACGGTTGTTACAATGATCTATTAACAAAAAGAAGGATACTCATGTCGTCCAGGCTATTTTATTTTGTTCAAAATCTTCTACATTTTTTCTTCATTTCAAAAATAGTTCTTTAACGAATTACCGAAAAGGGCAGCCAAAGGAACCGTTTTCAGGAAAGTGGCAAAACGCCATTGACAATTTGTACTATCTACCGTTCGCCAGTCAGGTTTTCTTTGAAAACGTTATATCTCCTCTTCCTTTGGCCACTTCTGATGTACACCCTGTTTCATTTTGTTTTGCTCGGAAGTAAAACTCCCAAATATTGTTATTTAAAAATTGTTGTTTTTCTGTAGCTTAATTAAAATTAATTCACAGAAATTAACACCTCTTTCTACATCTCCATTGTACAAACGGTGACAAAGGTGATACCTAAATGGTTTAATTCCATGGTTGTTCAGAATTTGAAGATTCTGATATGGAACTGGCGTGCGTCAGCTGCTGATCTTGTATCCCTGGATCATTGTAAAAGAAACCCAAGATTGCCGGTAAATTATCCTTAATGGTCACTAGCTTTCTTTTTTCGTAGTGGTTTGAGGAACGAACCGTACTGTAGAGAAATTTTCCTATGTTGTTGTTTTCCTATGTAAGGGACTTTCTCGGGAAACCTTTCGTCAAATAGCCTACAAGCTCTTGAAATACTTTTGCCACATTCTCCATAAATTATTAAAGGTAAAATTTCGTTACTTAGTTAACTCTCGCCGATTTTTATCATTTTTGGTACAATGGTTATTAGTCACAAAATATATAATTTTTTGCTATTTCTCCATTGTTTTCACAAATATTTCGGCAAATTTAGAAGCAATAAAACTACAGAAATTATATATATTTTTTCAATAGTTACGTTATTTCAAATTAACATTTGACATTAGGAAAAGAAGTTTTCAGTGAAAATTAGGAAATTATGACATACCTGATAAATACATGGAAACTTTTGTAAATAGAAGATCTATTTTATTTATAATTTGCCGAAATATTTATAAAAAGAGTGAAGAAATAATGGAAATAAATTATAGATTTTAATTATTAATAATTCCAAAACAAAATCTGCCAATGTACCAAAAATCATAACAATCGGCAATAGATTAACCGAAATTTTACCTTATTCAAATTTGACCAAAATTTTGATTACATTCTACCATTTTGACGTGGTTTTCAAGATGACAAAAAAACAGTATTTTAAATGTAAAACCATTGTATTTGGTTCGGTAAGTAATATCCACTAGCTCATCTAATGTTTCGAGTTTCTAAGTAATTTGTTTAACAAATACTATGGTCGTCAATGGTTTTAAAAATCCGAGTCGAAGACGAAGATTTTTCCACTTGTGTGAATACTATTTGTTAAACAAATTTCTTAGAAACGAGTATTCCAATTCATCCATAGGAAAAATTAAAAGCACGAGGGATATTTGGTAAAATCGTTTCCTGAGTTCAATAAATAAGTTATATAATATAATAAATATATTATTATTTTTATTTAAAACAACAGTAAGAGCAATAATTATTAAACTAAAAAACATAATATAATTACTTCATATTCATTTTTACTGGCCTTGTCAAAGTTGAATAATATTTTTCCGATTTTTTTTTCGGAAAAACTGTTGACAGTTATTTCAAGCAATTTTTCTACTTGAAAATTAAATATGACGTACGAATTCTTATGAGTGATTGGTCAAAACTGAGAGGAAAAAAATAATTAATATAAATTATCTAAGCTATGGTTTTTTGAAAAAAAAAACATTTTTTTGACATTATGTTACAAAAAAATGACAGTATTACAGACGGCAAATAAAAAAAATATTTCATTTAAGGAGCAACGTAATAATGCATTTTTTGAAAACTTAAAAAAAATACTTTGTAATCAGATGAGATAAAATGTGGCAACACTTCTAGAAAGTATTTAAGATGAGCTTGCCAGTGAAGAAAAGTTTATCGAGTTATCTTAAAAAACAACATAGACATGGGGGTGAAACTTCTAGTGGGACATCCTGTATATAAAAGAGGCCAGAATATCCTGTACAAAAACGGTCCTAAAGATTTTCCCCATAAATACAGTATTTTCGGAGATGATCGACAACTATAATTATAATAATACCATGTAGGAAAATCTAAAATGGCGTTCGGGGACAAAAATTGTAATAATTCCAACAAAAAATGTATTATTTTTTGACCTTTTCAAATTACTTTAAAGGTGAAAATCCCTCATATCTTACCTGCAAACTGGGCAAATACGACAAAGCATAGTGCGCGTGCTGCTGCTGAAGCGTTCTCCTCGTGATCCTATTTCACTTAATTTATAAGTTCATTTATCTTCTTCACGTGCCGAAAAGACGAAGCGGAATATAATGAATGGAAATATCGTGAATTCTCCTTTGATTTCATAAAACCCCAGGAGAAAATAACCTCGAAAAAAGAAAAAAGTGATTTAGAGAAAAAAGTCCGATTTTGAGAATTTCGACACTGGCGTATTTAAAATTATCAAAAACTGGAACATTTCTAAAAAATCGGTGAACTTCCTTTACGCGGAACTTCCCTCGTTATAAATATTTCCTTGTATTAAGAATAGTGAAGTATGACCATATAGTTATTAACAGTTAACACATATTTATGTTGTTTTCATTAATTTTTGTATATAAAAGAAAGGATTTAGTAGAGAATTTCCGGTTAAGTTCCTTTACAGATTGGTTTTACCCAATTACCCTAAAGTTCTATCATAAAAGAACCATTCCTTTCGTTTAGAAAAGTGAAAGCAAACACAATTTATATATGTAACTACTAAATGACTATACGAAAGTAAATAGGATCATGGTTTAATAATCCTAATAAAAGGAAGGATTAATAACAAGGGAAACCAATTTTTTTATTGTTTTTTAATAGGCTACAATTTGGTTTAACATATTGGATTCGTACTAATATTCTACCAGTTACCACTTATACCATACTTCATTTTTGGGCAAAATTTAAAATCAAATTGAAGTGGTTTTTTACACTGTTTAATTTTATTAGACCGTCATTTTGTTGGGCCATATTGAATTTGCACAAACATTTTACTAGTTTATCCCTCTATCACACCTATTTTTTATGCAAATATAAAAATTTATAACCCTGATTTTTTAAACACTTTATTTGGTCGCCGTTTTGTTTCACCATCTTGAATTCGTACAAAAATGTTTGCCAGGTCATCTCTATATCACACTTAATTCTTGTGCAGAATTTGAAATTTTTTTAACAGTTTATTAGATTGCTATTTTGGATTCGTATCAAACTTTTACTAGTTCATTCCCATGTCACACTTGATTTTTGTGCCAAATTTGAGCTAAATTACCATTTTGTTTCGCCAAAATGTACCATGTTATCTCCATATGAATCTTAATTACTGACCAAAATTTTAAGTCAATCGAAGACGTAATTTTTTGGCTATGCCACGAACAGATAGACAGACGGAATTGAGAAAACACGTTTCTTGGCAGGGATTCTGAAACGTAAAGATTTCTTTCAAGATTTTATACTTTGGAACTTTGGTAATGAAAAAACGAATCGTAATCGTTAAAAAATCACCTTCCGAGATTTTTTTAAATCACCAGGTTTCAGAGTCTTTACATGTTTTCTTACTTCCATTGGTATGTCTGTCTGCCGGCCTGTCTGCTTATCTGTTCGAGGCAGAGCTAAATAACTACTTATCTGATTAAATTGTGATAAAAAATTAAGGATCATTGGAGATGACATGGTAGCGTTTTGGTAAAAATCGAATAATGCGGAACAAAATGATGACCTAATAAATCTTACAAAAAGTATTACTAAAAAATTAGTTATCCAATTTACCTCGAATTTTGCACAAAAATCGAGTGTGATAGGGGATAAAGTGGTCAAATTTCAGTGAAGAGCCACTATGGTGGAATGTTTCAAATATCAGTATCAACAAGTGTGAACCAGGGATGAACTGGTAATGTTGTGAATGCTAGTCAAAACAAAATGGCGGCCTAATTAAAGGTTTAAAAAGTGTATAAGGGTAAGCCATTTCCTAGAATAACAAGATTTTATTCTAGATTTTTGTGAAAGAAAGTAATAAGCGCTATATCTGATTTTTGCACATTATGTAAATAAAGTTATACAAGATAATTCAAATATTTGCTTGACAAACATAACATAAAAATGTAGCGGAAACGTTAGAAAATATATACAAACTGGATATGAAAAAAAATAAGTTAAACAAAAATCGGTAAATTGGCCTTTACCCAGGAGGATCCCTCGCAAACCACTTACGGATAATACAGTTTATAGATACATGCATATATTTGAAACTATTGTATAAATTGTAATATATTTTCACTTTCCGTAATAAAAGAGTTTTATTATAAAGTAAATCCTGGGATACATTGGTACAAAATAAGCACGGCCATTTTATTTTAACTTCCTCGCAATGAAACTTTCTCTTTATCAAGAAACGTAATACCTATTAATATTTATATAAGATTTTAAACACAATGCAATATGCAAGAGGCGTTTATGAACTATGTTATATGTGTACTGGAATCTGTTACGAAGGAAGTTCCGGGTAACAGCCATTTTACCGATTTATAAATATCAAAAAATAAATATTTTTGGTGGAGTTATTTTTTTACTTTCTCGAATCATAGCCATTTTTGTACAGGATGTCCTGATCTTCACTTTATATATGTGCTTTATCTACAATATTTAGACAGATATTGCTTTTTTGTACTTTTTTAATCTAGCAATTTAAAAGTTTAATTAGTACAGAACAATGTTCAAAAAGCTTCAATTAAAAAAAAATGGTCTGCTGCCTAATTTTCCTGAGGTTTGACCCTAAGCTAGATCGTTAGGAAAATTGTATTAGAATATACATATTTGACTTTTATTAAAATAATTTAAAAAATTACTGTACGAAAGAAGGTTATTTAGTAGATTTTCATTCATAGTCACGTACCCTACTGCACCTCAAACTTTTTCTCCTACGCTTCTGTCTGTATTTGATTTTAAATCGTCTTTCCAGTTTTATTTTCCAACTGTGTAATTTTGTAATTTTTTTAGAAAATTAATATTTGCTTTTAAATTTTGTTATTTTACGCAAGAGAGTTTAAATTTGTAAACTGCAAATTTGCAACGTGTTATAAAATAGTCACGGCTATATTTCGAACACTAAGCTGTTTTGGATATATGATTATATGAACTTTCCATGTTAAAATCAACCAAAAAATACTTTGTTATAATACCCTGTGTGTGTCATTATTATTTTACTGTAAATATCTTTTTTAGATAATGTGGCAATCATTTAGTGCACACAGTGTACTATTAAAATATAATAAATTTGATTATGGATACCGTTACTAATTGTAGTTGCCCCATAATAAAACCCACAGAAATGCTGATGTGATAATACGTGATGGTACTACACATGTTTGATGAAACTAGGGCGTAGGAAAGTGTGTGTTGCAATTTTATTAAAAAGTATCGCAATCTTACCGACATCAGAATAGTTAAATGTCACGTCTAACATGATTATACTTCTGTAAACTATAATATACTTTAAAGTTGAAACATATATTTGTTTATATTAAGAATACAATATTTCACCACTATATTTCTATAACCCGGAGTTCTTTCATTTTTCTTTCTACCTGCAACACTTTTAGGCATAATAAAATAAATTTAATAAGAAGTTTTTACATTGACACATACCACCATTTTGCTACGTCATATTGAATTCGTACCAAGGTATGCCATTTTCACATCTAATTTTTCTGCAAAATCAATTGAACAAGATTTTTAGCATTAAGTTAAAAAAAAATATTTTCCTGCCATTTTGTCTCGCCATCTTAAATTGAAACCCATGTTATCAGTCTTTACCTCTGGTCCGCAGATACTTCCCAGATATTAAGTTTCTAACTAGCTTTCGTTATCGATCCTTTTGTAGTTATGTTAAAGTGATGTATTATTTGGTGTTAGGATCCAGTAAACAATTTTTTTAAAGTGTCGGCGTTTTACAACTTGTTGTTGCATCCTCAGGACACAGATTTCCTACATGAAACTCATATTTTCAGTCTTTACCTACTCCGTTGGTCTGCAGATATTTCCTAACCCCAAAGAATACATCATTCTAATAACAAGAAGATTGTTAGCGAAAACCATTTAGAAAGTTAATATTTGTGAAATATCTGCGAACCTACGGAGTAGGTAAAGACTGATAATATGGGTTTCATGCAGTATATATATATATATATATATATATATATATATATATATATATATATATATGTCCTGAGAATGAAACCATAAAGCTGCGAAACGTCGACAATTTAAAAAAAAACTTTTGTTTTTTTTACTGGATCCTAACCCAAAATAATACACCACTCTAACATAAAAACAAGCAGATCGTTTACGAAAACCATTTAGAAACTTAATATCTGGAAAATATCTGCGGACCAACGTAGTAGGTAAAGATTGATAATATGGGTTTCATGCAAGATATAGAATCTATATATGTGTCCTGAGGATGCAACAATAAAGTTGCGAAACGTCGACAATAATTTAAAAAAGTCTTTTGGTTTTTTACTGAACCCTAACCCTAAATAATACACCACTGTAACATAACAACAACAGGTTTGTTAACGGAAACCAATTATAAACTTAATATCTAGGAAATATCTGCGGACCAACGGTGTAGGTAAAGACTGATAATAGGGGTTTCCAGCAGGATATAGGATCTATATATGTATCCTGAGGATACACAAACTAAGTTCCGAAACGTCGACAATTTAAAAAAAAATACATATTTTTTACCGGATCTTAACTCCAAATAATACACCACTCTAACATAATTTTTTAACATTGTTCAGCCATGTTGGATTTTTACCAAAATATTACTAGGTTATCCTCATGTGACGCTTAATTTTTAGTCAAAATTTGAGGTCAATCGGGTAAGTAGTATTTAAGCTTTGTCGCGAACTGACCGACAGACTGACGGAATTGATAAAACATGTTTTTTGGCAACTAGGGACGCTAAAACGAGAATATATGTAAAATCAAGAGACTGAATTTTTCACGATTAATAAATTTTTATTTGGCCGCAAATTTGTTTCGCCATCTTGAATTAGTAACTAGTTTTACTAGTTGAGCACTATACCTCAGTTAGTTTTGTTCTTGAATTAGTACCACAGTTTTATTAGTTGACCCCTATACCACAATTTGAAATCAATTCACTAAGTAGTTATTCATGCTGAATTTTTAAATATTTCATTAAGCCGCCATTTTGTTCCGCTATGCTAGATTCGTACCAAAATGTTACCAGTTTATTCGTTTATTCCAACATAATACTTGATATTTTTTACAAAATTTCAGCTAAATTGGATGAGTAGTTTTTTAATAATAACTTTTTTAACATTTCACTAGGCCATCATTTTGTTTCGCCATATTGGATTTTTACCAAAATCTTACCAGGCCATATTCATATGACCCTTAATTTCTGACAAAAAATTGAAGTCAATCGGGTAAGTAGTCTTTAAGCTGCGAATTGACAGACAGAAAGACCGACAGACGGATCGACGGAGTTGAGAAAGCAATATTTTTTGGCATTTAGCGACATTAAAATGTAAAGATGTGTAAAAGTGAGAGGGTGATTTTTTCACGATTACAAACATTTTATTTGGCCGCCATTTTGTTCGGCCTTCTTGAATTAGTACCACTATTTTACTAGTTGATCTCTATACCACAATTAGTTATGGCACACAATTTGAAATCAAACCATTAAGCAGGTTTTTCACGCTGAAATTTTAAATATTTTATGAAGCCGCCATTTTGTTCCACTATTATGGTGACCATTTCTTCGAATCGTACCAAACTGTTATCAGTTGATTCCAACATAATACTTAATGTGTTTGCAAAATTTGAGATAAATTGGATGAGTAGTTTTTTAACAATATTTTTTTAAACATTTCAATAAGCCGCCATTTCGTTCCGCCATATTGGATTTTTACCAAAATGTTACCAGGTCATCCTCATATGACCCTTAATTTTTGATCAAAATTTCAAGTCAATCAGATAAGTTTATAAGCTACGCCCCGAACATGTTAACGCTATCATTCCGCCATTTTTAACATTTTTTTTAATATGCTTGCTATGGGACCACCCCGACAATATCCTGAAAGTAGAAAGTCCCAAGAAAATTTCATCCAAATTGGTCAAATCATCGCAGAGTAATCGATGCACAAACAAAAAAATGCATAGGGTCAAACTGATAACCTCCTCCTTTTTTGAAGCAAATTATAATGAGGGTGGTCCGTTAATAACGTTTTATTCATGCCGAATGTTCATTTTTCGAAAATGTCAAGTAAAATACTAGATTTTGAGGTTACAAATTTTCATTGTCAATTAATTATTACATTCTTGGAAGTGAAAGTGTAACATTTGTTCCATTTCAAATAGTAGAACTAATAAATATAAGACAAAAAATATTTAATTCGCAACACAAGAGTTGGTTTTGGGGCTGCGTTACTTTCTCCTAGGGTTAGGATTCAAACAATAAATGAACGCAAAGTAACACACTCAGCATTAATCTATAAATTTGTTTTTTTCATTTTTCATTTTTCGTACGAAAAAATAATATGACTATATTTGTGAATGCTTTTATGTCCAGTTAACATATCAAGCAAATTTAAAATTGAAGGAGGATCAATAATTCTCATAATTATAATATTGAAACATTTTCAAATACACATAGAATGTAAAAATCATAGTTTCTAAAAGTAAAAAATAGAGACACAGGAAAAAATAAAACAACATGAGTCATGTATAAATAATAGCAATGTAACAAACATTAAAAAACTGCCAATTTTGAATATCAGTAAAATTCATTTAGGATACATTCATGTCTTTTTCACTAGAAGCTGTTTTGTTTGTTTTCTAAAAGCCTTTTGTGACTAATCTTTCTTATATTTAAATGCAAGTTTTAGATTATATAAAAATACACAAAAATATAAATTTTACAGTTAAATTACAAAATAATAAAGAATCAAATTTTTCATAAGCCATCACACACATTAAAATACACAACACTTCTATTAATCTTTTTGCACATAAAATATCATAGTTTTGTTTATAGATTGATCAACACACCTTTAAGCAATGAAAGTTATACTAATAAAACAAAAAACGGTTATCATGAAAATCTCAGACAAAATAGTAAAAAAGAAACAATATAAAGAAGCATTAAAGATAGTTTATCTTACCAATAAGTTCAAACAAACTATTCAATTTCGTAATTTCACATATACAGTCATTTTCAGAGAATTAGCAATTGTTAGTTTCTTCAACCTACTTTAGATAATAACTAGCAAATATGATTTATTAAAAAAAAACAACTAAATAACAAAACTTAATTATTAGGAATTAAATAATCAACACTGCCATAATTACATTACTATTTCGTAAAGCGTCTCTTTTGAAACCCTTAAAAAAGAGCCTACTAATAATAAATACCAACTTTTCTTTTCATACACAGAATATCCTCCATTACAAAATAATTTAAAAAGGGTACGCATATTACTCCCACAAATTTAAGGGGTCCGCAGTTATGATACATTTTAGAACCACTGGGCTAGTGTTTTAGTAAAAAATTGCTGATTAGATGTTGAGCAAATAAGAAAACAACTTTTTAACTACGTTTTGTTGTTTTTTATATAATTTTTTAACTTTCTTAAAAGTTATAGTTATATATATAGTACGAAAGCTCTCACGGCTGGAGTCAATATAAGAAATCATGGTTCTTAGGTTTATATGTATCAAATTAGAATTACTTTCCCAATTTTCGCCTGCGTTTGCACGAGGCATCTTCAGGAATCTTCACTGCACAAGATCAAAACACTGAATGGAAACGTGTTCTATATATAAAATAAACAGTATTTTGATCTTATGCAGAGAAGATTCCTGAAGATGCCTGGAAGAAGGCATTGGGTCCATCGCATATCCAGTTTTGCCAGAACCACGGTACTCATATCAAAATCCGTATGAAACGTATTTTTATAATAGACAAGTTTTTTTCTTGTTCACCCCTCCCCCGCTGTGCACTTCACTCATTGACAGTTGACGACGTATTTTGTGCCAAGAATAACGATATTGATATTTAACATTCATTAAGATTTATAGAAACTGAAATAACCTGACGAAAAAATAGGTCCTCCAAGGGTCTTAATAATCCAGAGCGTCGCCAAATTTCTTATATTAAGGCAATATATGAATGCATGTCTTTATCTCCGAAACCTTTGTGTAGAAAAAAAATCAAAATAGCGTCATTCCGCCTTTTTTATTTCTTTTTCAATACGCTTGCAATGGGACCACTCAGACAATACCCTGGGTACTTCCTGAAAATTTCACTTACTTTGATGAAAGCATACAGGAGTAAACGGTGTACAGAGTGTCTGGTGATATTTTAAACGATGTCTACAAGTTTAACTTTAGAGGTATCAAAATATATTATATACAAAAGTTTTATGGTTTTCTCTAAGCGGTCAGGATGTACTAAACAATGATAATTGGAAAATAAAAAAAATGAGTATTGACTTTGTTATTCTTGTTGCTTATAAAATTACAAGGTTTGATATCTTTATCTTTAAAGACAGTCGAGAAAATTTACAAGAATGTTGCCGTAAGAGGCAGTGTATGACTTTTTAGTGACTTTACTTATGTGTATGTTTTCTCCCCTTTTAAATTTTGCCCTTTATGGCAAGGTTTTTATCAAATTTTTCGATTGTCTTTAAAGGAATCAAACCTGGTATTTTTATAATCAGCAATAAGATGCCAATTTATTGAAATTATATTAGACAGGATATTTCATTTAAAATAACAAAATCGATGCTCATTTTTTTTACTTTCTATTTGCCATTTGTTTATTTCTTTAGCAAAATCTGGCGGTTCAAAGAAAAACCATGAAACTTTTGTATACAATATTTTTTGTTATTTCTAAAAGTAATGCCTGTTAACCCCGTTTAAAATATAATCAGACACCCTGTACACATTATGTACATAAAAAGTCAACGAAAACTGAGTGTGTATTTATTATATTACTTATACGAGTATAAATAGGGTTTTATGATTAAAGTATATTAAGTACTTCAACAGAGTCCTTGGTAGTAGTAGTAGATTAGGATTTTGCAGTACATTTTTCACAATACTTAAACAATCACGATGCTAGTTGCTATGCTAAATTCAGTTGTACATCGATCCTAGTCTTATTTATGAACGTAGTATCTCCTTAAAAACTAATAATATTTAAGGTCTTGCGACTGTTGTATTTTTGGTCAATGATGTGCTAACAAATTTCGTAAAGATAGGAATACAAATCAATCAAATCCAAATCCCTAGAGGCTCGTTTTGAAAATTATTCATATTTTGATATGTATTATAGTTATTGTTTTCAGTATACATACCAGCAACATTTGAAGGTGGGATGGAAATACTTTTGAGATACCATTGACAATTTCATTTAAATATTATTAAATACCTCTAGGTATAAAATATTTGACTAATCTCCATATTATATTTTATAGTAAATATTTTACTTGAACTACTTCTTAGGGCCGGATTAAGTACTTATGAAACCTGGGACTATTAAATATTCAGGGACCCCTCTTAGAAATAAATAATGACTAAAAAAAGTCATCCATCTTGTATTTCACTGATAAACTACTTTTCCCCTACGCCTATTCCAAAAAAAAAAACACGCCAAAACATCGTTCCAGGTCTATAGCCCCCCGTTTAATCCAGGCCTGCTACTTTTACAGATAATAGTAACAATATGTTTTGAATTAATGCATTATCACCACCAGCGTCATATGACCAGGTTTATAAGTTCACACAATATATCATCTGATTTTCAGATTTTTTTAGACAACTTAATCCTGTCATTATGCAATAAATATTTTCCGATAAACTTTTTGACCTTTTCGACATAACATATACTTGTATTTATAGAACACTTTTGCAGAGTCCACAAAATATCTGACTACAAACAGAAAAATAAATTCATAGAGCAATAAATTTGATGATAACAAAATGTATTCTCATTAATGTTGACTCTCTTTTATTCCAAGTTACTATATTTATTTTAATGAAATACAAATCTAAAGCATTGCTTTACGTTGCATGTTTAGCTTTTCAAGCTTCTTTGAAGGGATTTGCCTATTGACATTAAAGTATTATGTATTCTTATATATACTGGATTATAGACATATAGGCAGTATAGTATAAACTCTTAGAATAAATGAGATTACCTTTTACAATTAACAGACTTATAGCACTTAGGTCCCAATGGGTTCCGTGTACATCTTCCCTGTATTTGACCCAGTTTATTTTTACAAAATAGTTGATGATGTCGTCTAGGGGGCTTCCCCTAAGCTGGCAATTAACGATCAGAGGAAATGTGATATTGTCTCATTAACTTGTTCACAATATATAAAAAGAAAATTGTCACTTAACTTCATATTGTGAAGATTTTTTTAGCTGGCAGTGTCCGGTCAAAGTCTTTGTTACAAATGGTTGGCTTCCCATCAATATACCTTAGGTAAGATATCGCTACTTTTCTGGGGTATCTAAAGACGTTCTATGACTTTTTAAATTAATTGTTGGTGTTTTATTTCATTAGAGATTAACAGAGAAACGGGCAAGGGCTGCGGTTACACTCGCTAGGACTCATTGTATTATTCCCCCAAGCAGACAAGTCAGACCAAGAACATATTTCTTTTCAAAAAAGGAAGGACTTTTTCAGGCCGAACACGTATTCTAAGCTCGGATTCTTTGTAGGTGTTAATCAAGCAAATCAGTCTGGTTCACTAGAGTTTCATACCGACAGGCAGAATACTCGGTAGTTTCGTCTACCTAAGTAAAAAACCTGAAGTATGGATCGTTGTAGAGTCCAATTTTATACAGGTGAAATTTAACCAGCAAAGGTTTAATAAGGATGCTGGTAATAGTTCTAAATTGTCCTTTGTTCAGTATGAGAAACCTTTTAGACTCAGTGGGGCTGAAAGAAATGGATTATCTTAGTTCCGCCTGTTCGTGTCATTCAATACGGAATGATTCAACAATGCAATTCCTAATCCTCCTCTTAAAAGTAAAAGGAGCAACTTTAACAGCAAGTTCCCGCCCAGTGGAAGCAGTGTTACTACCCTCCCTAGTCCACTTCTTTTTTACTTTTTTATTGTAGGAAAAGAGGAACCTAAAATCCTTTTGCGTCACGTAAGAATTTCTACCTGGTTTAGGGATAAATAGCATCCGAACACTATGTCATTGTTCGGGCATATATCTCAGAGTCAGCAGGCCCGAAGGAGGTGCAGAAGATCTGGGATGGGCATCTGCAGTGCCTGGCCCTTTTGAAGAGGAGCCGAGAATATTTTGTCTATTCCCGCACTTGTAAATCGCAAAAGGAACACATTGTGTATTTAATAGGACCTACTGCAAGAGCCTGGTTGCTGTTTTCCAATGCATTAACCCTGCTATGACTTGAGGTGCCTGCCCTGCAACTGTATCAGACGTATTGGCGGCTTCCTGAAGACCTTCGAAGCTTTCGTAGTAGGTCCTTCAAGACTCACACTTCAAACTGCGTATCAGTTTTTTCTTTTAACCTGCGTTGATCATTTTTATATTCTCTCTAGTTAGATTTTCAAGCTCCAAGCTCCACCAAGAGATGTTCCTGTTCTCAATAGGTTCGCAGGGCACAGCTCTCCTCATATATTTCTTGCATAAAGTCTTCCACTTTTTGGCGTATCTAACCGTACCTTAAATTCTTCTAAAGAGGTTGTGTCGTGATCCGATAAAAATAGCTCATTAGTTACCCTCCATTCCAGACTTAGGTGGATGACCTTCATCCTTTGTGACGTGAGAAAGAATAGAATGTTTCCCCGATTCAAAAATTTCTAAATTGCTTGTACTAAGGGATATCAAGGCGCTAGCGCCTTTGGCGTTGGTGTCAGTCCCACAAAGCCGTTTGTTTCTTGTTCTATACCAACCTTGTCTTAAATAATCAACTTTTGCAATTCAATTTAAAAAATAATATACACAGTGCTTAAATATTTGTATAAGTTGAACGTTTTATTTTAATCAGTATTTATAATTTATTGATTTCTTTAGTTAATGATTTGAACTTTCGAGATGTGAAAAAATAGTACGATTAATTTCAGTTTAAAATGAAAAATTAAAATGAATAAAAATAAAATAATGAAAAATAAAAAAAAATTGCCTAAATACCTACTTAATATAAAATCAAAAAATAAATGAAAAGCAAAACAATTGTAGGTTGGGGTCTCCACGTAAATAGCAAATTGTATAATCGTATGTCTTTTTTTTGTTTGCCTAATCAAGGGACGGATGAGACAAATGGAATACCGGGCAATTTTATGGTAGGTAATTGTCTCAAATTCCCGATAGGACATTTGATTAACCAAAATTAATTTTTGAAAAATTACAAAACTCTAATGCAAAATTTTCCGATGTGTTTTACCAAGCAGGCTAGCTACTTTCTTCCTCCTGTTAATATCGATGTAAACTTCGTTTTGAGTCTGAGTTAAATGTATTCAATGGTTGATGGCTAAAACGCAGAATAAGGTTAATTTGTAATTTAAGTAAAAAAGTATATTGCTTTAAACTGTACTCCACTCCGAGTGATATTTCGGATTATTTGCGCGGCCTGCACTATCAAAGGGCAATCTATAGTGTCTAAATGTTATTTAGTAATTTTGTTCGTGATCTGATATTTCATTTGACAATTATTGTAAATCATGGATAACAGTTCTCTAATGATGCGGTAGTCTAGCTATGATATTCTTTCTAAAACACCCTTTTGCGCAGACTTTTACTTTTTTTTAGTGTTAAATAAAAAATGAGACAGAACATTTATTTGTACTTAGTTACTATTTCGGGTTACAAATATACAATCTGGGAATGAATAATTAATTAATTGGTGGATCGGGATTTCAATTACTTATTTATTAAATGTCATAAATTAAAAAAATGTTTTTGGTTTCATAGACAATTTTTAGGCATTTTGGCTGGCAGGCAAGCTGTTGTTCTTAGTTATATCTGACTGTGTTTTTCATATATCAAATCTAACGTTACCTATCGCAATTAAAGGTATTGTTTTTATAATAATTGAATATATTTTTTGTTTTTCAATTTTTTTTTCGAGACAGGGCGTTAATATTAAAAAAAGTTAATTTTAATTACTTATCTTACCTTTTAAGCCCCGATATTATAAGCGTATTATTTCCTGATTCAATATTACAGTTCCCAAAATAGTTGTGCTGCAATACTCTTGGTTTAAATATGTTTATGTGTTTTTTAGTAGGCGTATTTTTTAATTAGTAGGCATATAATTACTTTTTACTTGTGTTAAATATACAATGTTTCAGTCCAAAATTAGATTGACTTAAATGCTGACATGCACATGCCAAACGAACACCAAAATGAAACAATATTGTTTTTAAAGGTTTGAAGTTAAAAATCGACTGTGGTGTAAATTTACTGAAACTGTTATTTGTTTACGGTTTTTAATTAAACATTTTTAAAAGTCAACGAGCATATTTTATAAACTTAATAATTAATTTCCAATAAACCTCCTCGTGGCAAATTGGAATAGTTTATTTGTTTTCACTTATAATGTTAAATATTTACGATATTAAATTATAAAATATGTAAAACAGTATTTTAAAAGATAATATTTTGTTCTGAAAAAGGATAATATTACTATCGCTATTATTATGGAATAGTGTGACCTTCTTTGCAACTTTATTTTTATGTGAAATTAAGACCAGTTCATTGCTATCTTCAAAGTAAGTGTTTCAGTTGATAACAAGAGTCAGGAGTCATTTTTATTTAAATCGGAATCAAGTCTATAATTAGGCCACGATGAGGAAATACGATATTCATGTATATAAATTAGTTAAACGCATAGCAATTGAACGCTGAATAAAAACCTGCATATATATATATATATATATATATATATATATATATATATATATATATATATATGTATATATATTATATTTTCATTGCGAGTGTATATCCGTTCACTAATGCCGTTCTGAAAAGAAAACAGTTTTGCTGCTGACTTTCTTTCTTGCTCTTGCGTCCGATTAAAGACTCCAACAAATCTATACATTATACAACAATCCAAACAACTAGCGGAGTTACACCTTAAACTAAGTAACAGTGTTCAGCCTTTATTGTGGAATCGCATAGAAACTTTGGCATTTTGACGAACAGAATCAAATAAGAATATTATGACTGATAAACTTTCGAACATGTACGACAATCTGGTAAAAAAGTCGAGTCAGTCACAAGTCTCATCAGTAAACTAGGGTTGTCGACCCTCCCGATTGAGGCGGGAGGCTCCCGCTTCCCGCGGAACGGTTCAAAACTCCCGCTTTTTAGGAGAAGTAAACATTAGTTGTTTAATGAATGAAGAAAACTTATAATTGAATCAATTTCGTTCATGTAATAACCACATAAACCTTGGTGAAAACGTACACCTGGGTGACTTCACTTCACAGGTTCACAACTGTCTCGGCTAAGCTAGGTTTGTTGAATTCAATAACAAGCCGAGGACCTTTTTTTTGCTCTTCAATTTATTTTGGAGAACGTTACCCCCTTCCTACCGAAGGAACGGAAATAGCCTCCCACTTTTGCTTTCTGCAAATCTGGCAACTCTACAGTAAACGTCGATAAATGAGTGCCTAATTATGGATTTGTTATGTTGATGGCATATTTACTATATGGCAACATGGTCATACAGAGCTCGAAAAAATTCCGGCTCACGTAAATTCAATGTATCCCAGAATACAATTTACTTTAGAGTTAGAGGAAAATAACAAACTTCCATTTTTAGATGTGCTGGTCACAAAATTGTATAACGGACATTTCGAATACCCCGTGTATAGAAAACCAACACACACCGACTGATATTTGAATGCAAGATCACATCATCACCCAGCACAAATTCAAGTTGTGGCCAATACCCTAATATCTAGATCCGTGCGATTAATTGAAACACAGACGAAAATGGCTACACAAATCGCTCCATAGAGAAAGCTATTAAGACACATGGTTCCCGAACAACGAACAACAAAAATTATGAACCGGTAAAGCAACAAGTAGTCTTATCATATGTAAAAGACACGGCAGACAGAATCGGAAAAAATTTTAGAAAACACAACATAAAAATAATACACAAGCCACAAACAACCATAGGCAAACTACTTGGAAACCCAAAAGACAAACTCAAATTGTGCCAGGACTGTAAGAAGATGTACGTTGGGCAAATTAACAGGCGAATAACATTAAGAGTAGAAGAGCACAAACTCAGCATCAGAAACATACAAACAACCTCAGCTCTATTCCTACATAATGGGTGTCGGGAGATTGCCAATATAGAGCATTATAAGACCAAAATAATCCGGGCAGAAAAACAAGGTGATTCAAACAAAAGGGACGAATGATTAAAACTATCAACATATGGTATATATATATATATATATATATATATATATATATATATATATATATAAATATAAATAACAGCAAAAAAATGTTATTTTAACTGAATTCTGCCATCTCTGAAAATATCAGTGCATCACACTGTCGATCCCCCTACATATTATATTTCTAGAATGTTGTAGATAAGTATAAATAGAAGATAGAGATACATTGAGAAGTGAGATTTTAGTTTAAATAATAGACGACTTTAATACAACTCTTATTAAATATTAGGTAATATCAAATGTTTTCAGTATTTGTGTTTTTGATTAAGTACATGTTTTACAGTAATTGCACTTTCAGTTTTCTTCAATTTTTGATGAAGTTGATTAATGGTCAGTCATTTCAATTTCCATATAAATGTAATTTATTTAATTACTATATGCTTATAATTTTGACAGATTTCCTCAAAACGGTCAAAAGTCTTTCAAGACCTTCTGAAGTTTTAGTGTGGTATGACTTCAAAGTAAATAAATACTCCTATTTGTAAAGATGTAATTAATCGCAACAATAAATTGATAGCTAGTGTTGTTAGCATAAAAATATTATAGTACCTATTGATTTCGCAGAATGCATAGTTTGCATTAACAACAGCATCTAATATTATATTGCTAAATATTTCATTTCATATTTCGTATGAAGTACACCTGATGAGAAAATATTTTAACAGATGAGAATTGAAGGTTACTGACCCTGTCATGAATTATAAGCATTTTTTACGATTCATGTAAAGTAAGTAAAAACATGATGACCCAGAGTAACCTTAAGCTTAGCATTTCGTTTGATATAGTATACATATATGGCCAAATATGCATACATACAGTATATTTCTAACTGGAAGTTAAATTTATTTATCACATTTATCACACAAGACCACGAATGAGAAAACCATTAATAGGCACTTATGAAAACATATTTGAAATTTTTGAAGATTAAATTTAAAATATGTTATATTATTCTTGTTTATTGCTACTGTAATAAGAGGTATGTACATTTCTAATTAAGCTAGATTATCTATTGTTTTCTGCAGAGGTACATTGATGATTTTCTGGTGAAGTGTTACTCTCGCATATAACACAAAAAAAAACACTTGGGCAGATATTTAAAAGCAATATCAAGATATATGTATATATATATATATATATATATATATATATATATATATATATATATATATATATATATATATATATATATATATATATATATATATATATATATATATATATATATATATATATATATATATATATATATATATATATATATATATATATATATATATATATATATATATATATATATATATATATATATATATATATATATATATATATATATATATATATATATATATATATATATATATATATATATATATATATATATATATATATATATATATATATATATATATATATATATATATATATATATATATATATATATATATATATATATATATATATATATATATATATATATATATATATATATATATATATATATATATATATATATATATATATATATATATATATATATATATATATATATATATATATATATATATATATATATATATATATATATATATATATATATATATATATATATATATATATATATATATATATATATATATATATATATATATATATATATATATATATATATATATATATATATATATATATATATATATATATATATATATATATATATATATATATATATATATATATATATATATATATATATATATATATATATATATATATATATATATATATATATATATATATATATATATATATATATATATATATATATATATATATATATATATATATATATATATATATATATATATATATATATATATATATATATATATATATATATATATATATATATATATATATATATATATATATATATATATATATATATATATATATATATATATATATATATATAAATGTCATATTGAATTGTAAATTCAAAGCCTTAAATTTTATGTGGCTAACTTCGTAATTAGCAAAAGAAAACAATCTCTTAAAAAGTGTCTTTGTAATAAATTCATAAATATTGTCGAAGAACTGCGCGATAGCTACTGTAATTATCAAATTTTAGCAGCTCATTTGAATAAGCTGCACCATTTTCTCATTCAGTCACTCACATATAACTATTGAGAAAGTTTCTGATATTTGATAATTATCTATGCCTGCACCAAGAGCAAATCAAGCACGGACTGATATCCCTAAGAGAAGTCGTTTAAAATTGAAGCTTATAATTCGAGGTAGTGCTCAGAGAATATCAAAAAAATCGGTAAATATTTCCTTTATCGGAACTTCCCTCCTTTTGATTTTTTCATTTTATTAGGTGAAGTGTGACTCAATTTAGTTCCGCACATAACCATTTAGGAGCACATATACATATATTGTCTTTATAAACATTTTATTGGCCGGCATTGTGTTCCACTATATTGGATCCGCCTCAATAGTTTACCAATTTTGACCTAGGCCACACTTGATTTTTGGACATAATTTAAAATAAACTGAATAATGGCCGTTTTACATGCTGCAATTCTTCTTTGCAATATGCAATAGTCATGCGTCAAGGCATGCGCGGTTTGACAATAGGTACAAATGTCTTGCCACTGCGCATGCTTTTGTTCAAGTCTATTGCAACTTGCAAGAAAGAATTGCAGCATGTAAAACGGCCTTTAGTAATATTTTCTTAAAGATTTTATTAGACCGCCATTTTGTTCTGTCATTAAATTCGTTCCAAAATTTTACCAGTGCATCCATATATCATATATAATTTTTGTACAAAAATTGAAGTCAGTTGAATAAGAGCCTTTTTAAGTTTATTTTTTAAACAGTTTATTTGGCCACCATCTTGAATTCGTACCATTATTTTTTACCAGTTTATTCCTATATCACCTATACGTACAGTGCTCTGAACACATCCTATTTTAGTATTCCAAACGTCGAAAAACGGGATAGATCATTTAGAAACCGTTACGTCCAAATCTGCGCACGATATTCGCCTGCATTTAAATTCATAAACAACCGAGGATGAAAGTGGGGGCACTTTGAACTTTAATTAAACGTTGTTTTACTGTATTATTTGTAAAAATTTTATATGGTAAAAACAGTATTGCAAATTGCAAATCTACAGGAAGGAGCGTAAAGATGCCGATTCCACCAATTACAAAAATGGCATCTTGACTATATAAGAAAATAGAAAATACCGTATTTATAGAAGGCTATCCTATCCAAAGAAGTATTTTGTGTGAGTTAAAAACGGTAAACTGTCTCCCATAAAACCAAATTTATACATATTTTCCATAGAAAAGTTTTTTTTTTATTTTTCTTAGTGTAAATGTAAATTATTTACACATTTTGTAAGAGTCTGAATGCAAAGAAAAATATTTTCTATGTATTGAATAAAAAACAGATAGCTAGCCGAATAAAATTTTGTATATGAAGGGGAGCTAATTATTTATGCAACAAGTGCACAAAGTGATACGTTCTTCTAATAGTAGTGTCTTTATATAGACGACCGTAGGAAGTATTCCAAGAGGCAGGATTACAAAAATACAGTTTACGTTCTAGAATAATTTTTATAACACTTTTTTAAGATCTCTAGATTTTAGATATTTTTTAAAAATTGCTTAAAAATATATTACGCACTATATATATATATATATATATATATATATATATATATATATATATATATATATATATATATATATATATATATATATATATTTCGTGAGGTTTTTAATTTGACAAACAATAGTTCGGAAATTTTTACTTCATTTACTAGTTTCATTTTACGCACTTTAAATGAAGATGTTATAAAAATGATTGTTAATAATTTATGTACAGATTTTATCCTTCTCGATTTACGGAGGCAGGCGTATGATGTTGCAGACGCAATAACGGAAAAAATTTACCAAGTAAACTATTTTTGGGTTTTTCGCCACAATTATATTACAAAATTAAAATATAAAAAAATGTTTATCTATTTGCCTTAAAATTTGCAGTCTTTAGTTCTGGGTCCACTATGAAGGTACCCGAAAAACGACACTGAAAAATATCTATTGTGTTGGACGTTTCGGGAAAAAATCTACCTCCGTCTTCAGCAAAACTAAAAATAAAAAACTAAAAGCAGTATATTACTTATGTAATATATTTTAATTTTGTATTATAATTGTGACGAAAAACCCAAACAAATTGTTGCCATATAGTTTTGAAAAATTAAGACTGCATAGGGTTCACATTGGAATGACCTGGTGATATTATGATAAAAATTCAATTTAGCGAAACAAAATTACGGGCTAGTGAATTGTCAAAAACAAATTACTAAAAAACTAGTTGTCCAATTTATCTCAAATGTTGCACACAAATCATGTATTACATTAGAATGAACTGGTAATATTTTGAATCCGAGATGGCAAAACAAAATGACCGCCTAATAAAATATCTAAAAACCAGCCTCAAAACACTACTTATTAGATTGATTTTAAATTTTGTGCAACAATAAATGTACGTATCTAATTACTATTGATCTCCGTAATAAAAACCATACTTCTATAAATGTTAAAACATTGTATTTAACTATTTGTCATAACCTCATTCGTGCCGTGTATTGTTGGTGTTCGTTATGTTTTCGCTGTCTGTCCAGCGGTGAAATATTTTACGTTTATTGTTGTGAACCGTTTTTTAATTTAAAATTTTTAATTTTTACAGTTAAATGTTTCACCCTGAATATGGTAAAGAAAAATATCTGCCCAGTAATAAACTAACACGGAAGTGTAAAAGTATAGTGCTCTACCGCTTAACTGCTTTATGATTTTTCGTTATTTGGTTCTTTTGGGTTTTATGTTTATGTTGTGTTTATTTTTTACTGCAAAACTGCCATATGAACTTCCCTAATTAAACAAAATTGCTACACTAAGATATTTGTCAAGTACCTACTCTAGATATCTGATAATTATAAAAGAGTACTAATAGTTACTAACAAAATGAGTAGGTATGGACTTATTCGAGTTGTAACACGTAACATGGCTTTTTTGTTTGATATGGCCATAAAGAATTATCACAAAAACATCTAAATATATAAAATTAAATAATTTTTGCAAGCTTTGTGAGATCAATAAACTTTATTGGTTTATATGACAGTCATGACTCAAATTAATGTTTTCTAAAACGAACCTCTCATAAACTCTTTCAGGGAACCAAATCTAATATTGGATCATAAAAAGATATCGGTTCAAAGCAAGGCGCACTGTACTTGAATTTCCCAAAACCAATAATTTAAACAATAATGGAGTCTTTCTCTGTAAATATCAATGAAATACGATATGGAAATAAATTTAGTTTTTCTTTAGTCAGCACATTAAACGTGAGGTTACTCGACACAGCCCGGACCTAGATATTGGATCTAATCGCCAATAAATATCATTTATCGAAACAAAGCCGCGTTCCAAGCTACAAAACGGGTAATGTAAATCAAGGAACCTGTCAGATTTGGAGCGATTAATGGACCAACAACGCGTTTCTTTATTGTTAGCTTAATAGTAGCTATATTGACGTATTTAATTTATTCATATCAATAAAAATCTACACCATACAGGAGTTGAATTTTAACAGGAAATTTGAAATATCAATTAACGTAGAAGGTTATTTGTTTTTGGAATTTTTTAACAATTTCGCTTTTCGCCCTTCGCGTATAATAAAAAGAAATCCCTAAGTTTTTAGTGTTTTTATAGAAGCCATAGAACATTAAAAATGACGAACAAAATAAATCTAAAAGAATATATTTTTTTAATTAGTATACTTGCTTATCAAGATGACACTATTTTAGAAATGATTGTTCCTATTAGTGACTCTTTTTGTGTTTGTAGAGTCATAATCAGACTGATAATTTCTGAATAAATGAAACTATGTACTTTACATTTTTTTTATTTTTACTTTTTTGTAAATTTTCTTTGGTGATGTACATGGAAAAATAGATCGTTTTAATTTTTACCGTACAGACTGCAGTGGGTTGGAAGCCAAACAATATTTAAGTAATTTATTAATTTAAATCATTTTATTGACTTCAGTTTTCTCATTTTAATTCGTTTTTTAAAAATTGACTTTAGACTTAAAACTTAAATCAGATTAATGACTTAAGTCAAACTAATGACCCAAGTATTTTAATTTAATAAATGTAAAAAATCTTTTTAAAACCAAGCTTCTACTTATAAACTATTGCACTAAAAAGTAAAAAGTAATATTTAGCGTATGAAGTTGAATAGTAAGCTGCAGAGAAACCCCATCCTCAGTGGTCAAAGGTGCAAGCTGTACTAATAAAACGTACATCAACACAGCAAAATTGAATATATTCCTAAAATCCTGAGGTTTTATTCCAAGTGTGATGACGTCTCAGGCCTCGAGCTTTTAAGAAAAGATTCAATTTTTCAAGTTCTGTGTTTATGTAAGTTGTGGTTATGTGTGTTGTACTGTTGTGGCTTTGATCAGTGAGAGTGGGGTCCTTCTGTAACTTAACTATTTAACTTCATACGCTAAATATTATTTTTTACTTTTTAGTGCAATAGTTTACTGATAGAAGTCTGTTTTTAAAAAGATTTTTTACTTTTATTTTATTTTGCACTTTTAAGCATTAAAATAAGTTTAATTATCTGTCTTAATAACTTCATTTGTGCGTATTCATCTGTTTAATATTAAATTGTATTCAAATTTTAAGAGACTAAACCCGACGGGGCTATGTTTAGTTGAGGAGTTTCATGACAACAATACGTTTCCATCATCAAACGCTGGACGTCAAGACAAATTCAAAGACCCCAAACACGGCGGTATTAGGGTTATAGTACTAGTACTAGAGCCTATCTTTTTTAATTGCGGAATTCCTATGACCACCTTCAGGCCCCATCATCAGACCACCTTAGTCTATAGTACTTATCAAGATAAATTCAACAAGCGCAGACACGACGGGGTTATGTTGTGTAGTTGAAGAGTTTCTATGGCTTCCTTCCGGAACCATCATCATACCAGCTCCATGGTATCATATTATTTTATTGCATTGTCATACAAGTTACATAGATATGCCACATTTTTAATCATCTATCATTTAAAAAAAGACTTAATTTAAAACTTAAATCTTTTCAATTTTTCAAATGAGTAGAGTTAAGTTTTTTTTTTCAAATTGGCTTATCTTGTGACACCTCTGGTTGGAACCTAACTTTAGTCGAGAGGTTATGTAGCCAAATTAAAAATATATAAATTCTTTCATGTAATTGGAACTACAATATTACTACTATTATTAAATCATACACATAAATGGAAACACATGTGGAGAACTCATTCATTTTGTTGAGTATATAGTTTAGTATAAAAATAATCAACCATATTTTTCTGATTTCATATGTAATATGGAAACCAGGGTATATCAACCAATTAATCGAAAAGTTCAAGGTGTTAAATAAATAGCAAATATGAAAATAATAGTACAATAATGAAAACGAAATGACATGCATACCCACACATAAGTAATCTCCGGGCAGGAAATATATAAAACAGAAACGAATCGTTAGCGGGCACATGTGTTCATAGGAACTTTTCTTCTTAATTTTATGGGAGGAACAGGAACTTCTGAGGTTTACGGTTAAGTTTGATTCGCCCTGGACATCAAATACCAAAAATTACATAAGTATAACGCAAACGTCGGTGATTACTAATAATGATAACTATACCAACAAAATAATATATTTCAGTGACGTTTTTAACTCGATTACAAAATTCCATTAAACTAGGAATTTTAAGCGATTTCGCCCAAAACCATATTTTTCAAGAATCGTATGTAATTTTTGGTAAATTTTTGAACCTTCTTTAACTTGCTTACCCAACAGATAAAACTGAGGAATAATGATTGGTAAAAGTCTGCAAAAGGTTTCTACAGAAAAAAAGGTTATAAAATAGCCTTTTTCCAAATAAGTGCGGATATTATAGTTCAGTTAATTCCGTCAAGCAAAAAAACATATTTGTATTTTTCTTTCAGAATTTCTGGAAACTTTTCAGAAATGTATCTGCATAACATCAAAGAGGTCGCAAAGTTTTGATAGATCTAACAAAAATGTCATAATACTTTTACCTTTTTTCGGCAATTTAACAGGAAACGTGAACAAGAAAGGATATTCTAAATCAGAATGCCTGAAATTCTAAGTAATTTTAACATTACGTATTTATTGTTATTATCTCCCACAAAAATAGAGTATATTTCTGGGAGATATGTCACGATGAATTAAGTTTCATTTAAGTAGCTCAAAAAACACAGTTTAACATAAATCATCTCTTAAATCCTAGGTGAAGTTTGAACATCCTTGCAGCGTGTAAGTTTATAATACAAAAATAAACCACATAATTTTCCTTTGATTCTCGTTAAACCATCGTGTTATTTGCCAAACAACTTAATCAATTTTTTTATAAAACATAATGCTACTCTATGAAACAATCAGTGCAGTCCATTCAACTTACAGTTTATTTTAGAGGAGCAACATGGTGAGGTTGCTGGGGTGGTGATTGAGTGATTCACTTTACTTACATGTGTACAGGTCTTTGAGTCAGGGCAGGACTGCCCAGGGAGAATAAGAGTCCAGGGACTGCGGCGCTAAATCAAAATAAAAATTCTTATTTACAACATCTTAATAAAACAAGTAAATAAAACGCTTAAGATCTCTTTTGAAACCGAATCTTTAGGATTCTTTAATCATCATGAATGTTGAAACTCCTGGAGTTACAAATAAACTAGCAACAAAAAGCATGTTAGGCTAAGTTACCTAACAATTATAAAAAAAAATCGGAATTCCAATTAAATCGGCAAAACTTATCACTTTTTTTCAGTTTAATACCAGCTTTATGTTTTTGCTTTTAAAGATGTTTAAAATACTTTATATTTTAATGCAAGTTTTATCCAGGTATTGCTGCATTAAACACCTTTCGCAATAAGAGCTATTTTGCGTTTAATTTGATTTGACAGGGGTTTTTATTATTATTTTTTTTATTCTGTTGAAAAAGTGTCAAGTAGCACATATTTTTAAGCCTAATTACTCCCCCAATATGCTAATGATATAACTGAACCTAAATATAGGAAAGTAAAAATTATTGAAAACTGACAAAACTCGAGTATTTTATTCCTCAAGTAACTCTTGATTAAGATGTTCTTCCTAGAGTGGGGGTTAAATACTGTATAAAGGTTTCTATTTACAGGGTGTTCTAATTTTAACTAAATTTTCTCTATCCTAAAACACCCTGTAACTAAAGAGGTCCTATAATACTTAACCTACACACTCTTAAAGCCGCGTCCAGATTTATACCACGTTGCAAACCGAACCCCGTGCCGTACCAAGTCGCGCCTAATCTGGACGGCGCGGCGCGGCGTAACGAACGTCGTCGCGGACCTGATAAGCGGTGCCGTTCGAAGTACGTCGCGATCAACGACTTGTCGGTAAAGTGACGGAATATCAAAGGATTGGCTATCGGCTAGCGACATGGAGTGTACCGAGGAGAGCATCCTCGTCTTAATTGATTTATATAGGCACCATGAACATTTATGGAATGCGAAACATGCATTTTATTATAATAAACAAAGAAAATATGGCTTCAAGTAGCTGGTGAATTAAACTTCACGGTGGAGGAATGCAAAAAGAAAGTAACAAATTTGCTTTCTTCCTTTCGACGGGAGAGGGCTAAAGTAAAGAAAAGTATAGGAACCGGAAAAGGTACATTTTAATAGCCTTATTTCTCTTACAATATAACTTACTTTATTTTTATAATAGGAACATATGCCATTTATGAAACAAGTGTTTTGCGTACAAGAGCATGGAGTTCCTTTTTGACAAAAATTGTCCTAGAGAAACATCAAGTACGGTGAGTTTAAACAAATCGTTATTTATTTTAAACTGTAACAAAGTATGGGATTCTTTTGCTTATGTAGCTATAACTTATTTATTATGAACTTATATTCTAAAAATGATAAGTAATTTTTTACGAATAATGATCTTGCTATTCAAGTGGATCATTATTTTGAAAATATTCTGCTAATTCTTCTCGGATTTCTTGAGCAGTTTTACATGACCTACGAGGTATATTCCTTAGCGGTAGCAGTGAAGTGATTTTTTCATCATTCGCATTTATTTGTCTCCAGCTTCCTTCAATAAGGCGACCTTCCACTCCCGTATCAAATGTCCCGGGTGCTGCATATACATTACAAGAATTACAACTTCTTCTTAAAAAATTATGCAAATGAAGTACTGTCATTACAATTAACTCGGTCTTTTCTGGTTCTAATAGTAGGGGCTTTCGCAGTACTCGAAAAACTGCCAAAGCAAGCCAAAGACATTTTTCACCACTCTACAGAGACGATAGTTATAAACTCTTTTCACTGACCGTTTACTGTGTAACCCTGGAAAAGGTTTCATAAGATTTTCAGCCAATGCGAAAGCTTCGTCTCCGAGAAAAAAGAAAGGTATACATTTTTGTCTTCCATTTAAAGGTTGAGCTGGTGGAAGGCCTAGATCATTTTGCTCTAATTTCTTATAAAGTTGGGTGTTTTTAAAAACTCCGCCATCATATATTCTGCCTTGGCAACCAGCATTTACGTATAAAAAGTTATACTTCGCATCCCTCACAGCAAAAGGGACTATACTAAAGTTACATTTATAAATAAAATATTCGCTTCCGCTATTTATGGGTGTTTGTAAAACGACATGTTTTCCGTCTAATGCTCCGAGGCAATGTGGAAAGTTCCACATTGATTCGTACTCTTCAGCCACTGTTAGCCATCGTTGATGTGATATGGTGATCTGTAAAATGTAAATATATAGAGCTAAAACAATGTTTAAAATTATAACCGGAATTTACAAAATAAAATATTGTAAAGTCAGTTGCAGAAGACTTGATTAATTCAAGCCAGCCAACTAAACTGCTAAACAGACAAACTCATATATATACGGATTTTTAGGGAACATTTAAAGTTCAATAATTTTCACAAGAATCAAGACATCCAGTTGAAATTTTAATATTGTCGTTATTGTCTTGCCACAAGTGTAGATTTTATACCCTAAAACTTTCCATCCTAATTTTGTTATATTATTGTCCCAAGAAGTCAGTTTAAAAGAAAAAAAAGCGTATAGTTCACTTTACTCTAGTGAGGCGCGAGAACATGTTAATCAACGACGCTCGTGTATATAGCCTATATTTATTTAATGCACGGTAAAATTTACTTTGGTTTGTTAAATATATTTTAAAAATGATTAGTTTATGACATTTCTAGCGCCTCACTAGACTAAAGTTGACTTTAAAACATTCTTGTCGAAATGAATTAGAATTTTGGTTAAATATCTAAAGGGTAAGTTCGTCTATCTAACAGTTTATTTATTAAAAATTGTTACAAAATTCAGTTTCACTCTGGGTGGGAAAATATGTGTAAGTAGATGTTCCTTAATGATGTGCGAATGTTTCAGATGGGGATTCCTCAGGTCATTTTATAATATATTTTTTTTAAAATAAACATGTGTCTGGGAATGCAAGATACAGGGTATTAAGTTTTTAAAATAAAATAAAGTTCAACACTATGTATAAAAACACAACTTTTTATTATAGATTCCGAATGAAGTCTCACAATCCGAGACACAGTCAACTGAAGCTTCTGTTCCGTCTGGCCCGATTCCCAAAAAATGGAGGAAAAATTACGCTCCCGAAGACAAACTAGATAAAGCTTTCGAAATTCTGCAAATCTCTGCAGGAAAGAAGATAGCAAATCTGATCTGTTTGGAAAATTAGTAGACAAAAAGCTCGACTCATATTCAAAAGTTACCAACATCGCTGTTCAGTAAGCCATAGTGAATATCATGTTTCAAGCAGATTCTGGATTCTATAACCGTCCCAACAGTACCCCAAACAATTTTCTCCGCTCAAATTTTCAAAATGTACACTATCCTTATTCTACGCAAAAGCCACAAAGTGACTTTTCTGTTCCCACCATATCACCTCGAGATTTCCCATATTCCCCATATCTCCTATATCGCCACAAGAATATCATGATTCGTCTTCGTCAGTCTGTTCTCCACCTGAATGTTCACCTAGAAATACTTCATCGGAAGAAGCTACATTCGAGGAGCTTGTAAAAACGGCGCTCAGTCAGTAATTTGTAAGCAACTTTTTAAAATATAGAAAATATGAATCAAGTTTGTTAATTTATTTACCTGAATATATTCTTGCAATTCTTCAACTAAAGCTTGGCAAACTTCTGGAACGATTTCGCTAATGGACTACTTGGAGATTCTAAATAAATATTGTAAGCTTGTATAGGAATCTCCTGTTGCCAAAAAACGTAGAGTTACAGCTAGTCTTTCTTGCACTGAGATGGCTTTTCGAAATTTGGTATCTTGCTTTCCTATTTTAGGTCCAATTTCATTAAGAAGATATTCAAAATCTGTTGTTGACATTCGAGTGAAATTTTTGTATTGACCACTAATTTTTTGCATCTTTAAATCCGCAAGCAAGTTGTTCGCACCATAATTCAATCTATTTTTAAATATTTCTGTTTGCCACCATCGCCTTTGTTTTCGTTTTTTAACTGAAGCGTAATGAATATAAATGAACGCTGCTGCAGCAACATCCATTCTGAAATTTGAAATGACTAGTGAGAAAAAATTAAAAACCAGAGTGCAGTATGGAACGCGTCAATGCTTGCGGTACGAGGTTCAAAATGTTGTTCGAGGCGGCATAAACAGCATAGTATTGATATTTTATAGATATAGCATTTTAAGCGCTGCTGTTAAAACGTCCTTTTCTTGTTTGAGAAAACTTAAAACATCTCAGAAATACCATAACAGATGAGAGGCTTTCAGACCTAGCTATTGTTAATATAGAAACAAATTTTACTCAAAGAACTGAATTATGAGAGAAGTATTAACATTTTTGCTTTTGGAAGCCAAAGATTAGGTTTAATTTAGTGATGCAACGATTGTTGTTACACGATTACGATTGCGATTACGATTAAAACCAAAATAATTTTACGATTACGATTACGATTATCAAGTAAAAAAACGTAAAAATATATACTTAATATATTTTTTTATTTTTTAGAACAAATTTTAAAGAAAATAAATACAAATTCTAAACAAATTAATAAGTCACACCGAAAAAAATTTAAAATCTAAAATAAAAAAGCAAATTAAACGCTAAAAAAAAACAAAATTATCTCTGTTTGGCTTTTAATATTGGAAATTTAGAGATTAAATTTTTATTAAGAAAACACAGCATTTTTAAATTTTCGCAATCAAGTCAGTTTCTCTTGAGAGTTTGAATGTTCCGTGCTGTTGAAAATAACCTTTCCGACTGATCCGAGGATGGTTTGAATGATAAATACTGCTGTGCCAATTTCTTTAAATTTGGATACAAAGTACTTTCAGACCAATATTTGAAAGCATTTGCTAAATGATCTAAATTAGGTGACTTTAGGTATCTTTTAATCTCGTCTTTGAAACCAGTGGCTGAAAATAAGAAAAAGCATTATTAGAGAAGCAGTATTCTAAAATTTATTTGAGAATATGTCTCTATTAAAATGGGAAGTCTATATGGCACTACCAGCAAAATTTGACATTTCCACATCGCTTATTAATTCCTTCCAAATATTCCAAATTCCATCACTTGTAGAGACTTTAGATAATAGAAGTCTTTTTGCATTTTCAATTATACGCTGGTGTCTAAATACTCGCGGTTTATACCGAGGATCGAGGATAGTGGCCAAGATATAATTTTCATTTTCTTTGGGATCATTAAACCTCTGAGTCAAGTGTTGTTTCAAATTATCAACAAACTATCTTTCTCTTTGTCTAAATATTCTTTATTCAGCACTTTAAAAAGGGAGTTTATTAACGGGATTGCATCCGCTAAGGTAACTAGGTCTTTGCTGAGTGTCTTTGTAATATCATTAAAGTAGGACAGAAGTTTAACTACTTGTTCAACTAAGATCCACTGAAGAGTACTGAGATCATATGGACATTTAAGTTTAGGTAATGCAGCTTGAATTGCGATGCGTTATTCATTCAATCTATCTAGCATTACATATGTAGAGTCCCATCGAGTTGGGACGTCTTGTATTAACACATGTTCAAATACATTGTGGTTTTTCTGTGCTTCCTTGAGTATTTTTGAAGCTTTAGTTGAATGACTAAAATGCTCTACTATTTTTCTAGCGATAATGATAGTTTCCTTGATGTCATCATCTGAAAATATGGCACCCTAAAAATGAAGTAAATAAATTAACATTAATTTAGAATTTCGGGTTTTGTTTTTTTATATTTCCTGTTTCTTACCTCTAATACCAGTTGCAACGAATGAGCCATACAACTGACATGATCTATTTGTGGAAATTTCGCCATAGCAGTAAGTATGTTTCGAGCATTATCAGTTACTATTACTTTAACTTTATCCGTAATGCCCCATTCGGCAAAGGCTTTGAACAAATTGTCAGCAATATTTTCTCCAGTATGGGTGTCACCTTCAAATGGCATTACCTCAAGACAAAAAATATGAGAAGCAAAATTGTTATCCAATCCATGTACTGTTAAAATCATTAATATTAGAAGAGGCATCACTGGTCTATAGGTCGGATGTTACGCACAAATATGGAATATTATCTAATACGCTATTTACTTTTGTTTTCGCCGTGGTATACATGTTTAGAATTATTGACAATTTCATATTGCGGACAAAGTTTTTTAATTAGTCTTTGAAATCCAATTTTATTAACATGGTCCAAAGGTTCCATGTCCACACATATTTCTTCAGCAATAAGCTGCGTTATTTCCCTTGCTTTTGGATCATCAAGTTTAGTTTGTTAAGTATTAGATTTTGTTTAAATCTTACAAGTTTACAAATTTTTATACAGGACTTATTTAATAGCTTGCGTCATTTTCGAAATAACTCGCCGGTTCTGGATTGTTTGGACAAATTTTCAAAAAAACAAATGTATTTTTCAAAATATAAGAGTTCTAACCACACTATACCACAACTTGTTACGTTCTGGACGTGCGTTTCGCTAACCAAGTTAGCATCATCAGCAGATGATATAAACTAAAGTAACTTATCCTAACCGAGACTATTTATAGGTAAATGTGGTCACACTTGGTTGCACCCGACTGCACCGTTGTCAAGTAAATAATAGAGGGGACTATAGGGAATAGGCCCTCTGTCTTTATTTAGTGCTTTCTTACCACATTTAACTATTTCTATACTCTCAAATGCATCCAATAATCTATTATTAGATACATTTTTAATCAACTTAAGATTATTTATTCCTATTCGGTGATTGTTTTCCAAAGCATGTTGGGCAACGCTTGACTTCTCTGTTCTTCCGTATCTTAAATGTGCCATGTGTTCTTTAAAACGAATGTTTATGGAGCGTTTAGTTTGCCCAACATATTTTAGATCACAATCATTACAGCTAATTTCATAGATGCCACTCCGCTCCCTCAAGTCGACTTTGTCTTTGGGGTTTCCAAGGAGATTTTTTAAACTATTCTCCGTTTTGTAGGCTACTCTAAAACCTACGTTTTTAAATACTTAGGATAATTAGGACTTAAAATGTATTTTTGAAAATAACTAATATATCAAGAAACCGCCATTTTTTTTGTTAAAAGCCCCCTAATCATTTTAGTAAAAACAGAAATATTAATAATAATAATTAAAATTAATATTTGATTTTGAATTTTCGCAAACAATGTATTTGCACGGAATTCTAAAGCACCATTTAACGCCCTATATACAACCCCCCAAAAAAGCCAGCAAGAGGGATAACTGAACAGAATTTCAGAAGAAAAAAGAAACAGAAACAGAAAGAACTAGCAATACCAACATAACCGCATGTTGGTATTGCTTTCGAGCTCCGAATTAACTCAGCTTGAAATGTTAGTAAAAACTTGGTTGATCGGTTTCGTCTATTCAGCAGTTTAAATAATTTAAAAAAAAAAAGGAAAAAGCGATCCAAAAACACGTGAAATCATGACTTTTAAAAAGTCTGGCGTGTTTATAGTATAATACACTTCGAAGGTTTGGGCCGTAAAAAGAGTTGTAAATCATACAGGCCGGCTAGTTTTATTGACACAAAAATACCGTTAACGAGAACAGAGTAATACTCCTAATAAATACTAAAGTATATGTCCCTATCTGCATCCACTTGTCCAGTCGAAATACCTTCATACGTGTTGATCTTACTTTCATGAAAACGTTTTACGTGGGTCCACATATTAGTTGTTGTATAGCCTTTTATGCCAGCATTTTTCCACCTCTAGAAATTTCACGATTGCAGTACTTACACCTTGCCTTATTTGGATCTTCCGGTACTTTTAAAAAATGTCTCCATACGTCACTTCTTTCTTGTTTATTTTTGACGCCATTGAGAAACAAAATATACCTACTTAAACACAAGTCTATTCATCAAAATAACTCAGTATGTAATTGAATACGATTTAATTTATTTGAGCGCGAAAATCCCCTAATAATTATAAGTGATAAGCCTCACTCCGTACTAATCGGATTTCGCGTTTCTCGCATCTTAGAGGTCAAAGTTCAGCGCATGGCCGGGGAATTACCGGTGGTTCTCAAAGTGCGCATACATTATAATAATTGTATAAATAATCGGCGGTTACGATTAATCGGAAAATCCTAATATTTGGAGATTAATCGTAATCGTAATCGTTTCATCACTAGTTTAATTCTCAAAAAAATTTTGTATGTATCAAGTCACTTTTTAAATTTAGTTTAGTTACCAAATTAGCATATATGTGTACTTATTTATCATTTTATTAAAATAATTATGAGTAATACTTTTAATCCATTAAAAAATAAATAAATAGATATCTACTATACTTTTATAAGTAAAACGTAAAATACCTTAGAAAACTAGTAGTAAATATTGCCCCCACTTACAAGTTCTACCCCCCCCCCCATTAGCTCCATCAAAATCCTGGATGTGCCACTGGAAATAAAGTTGAAAACTCATTTCAAAATGACTCCCAACTGCCATCCTAAAGTTTTTAATTACAACATATAGACAAAAAGGAGTATTTGATCTGCTGCCCCATTCTTGAAACGAAAAACGAGGGGCTTATTCCCCGAGGGAATGACAAGTATATTTATAATAAAGCGGACAAGGGATCGAGCCCTATGTTTCAAGAATCGGTCAGCATATGACTATTGTTTTTTGATGATTATATATCCAGTAGGGTCTAGATATAGTGAACTAATTAATGAACGGCTTAGATTACAGATAAAAATATACAACAGTGATACTTACGTGTTTATTACTTTATTAACTATAATATAATTAAATATTTTAACCTTTTAAGTAGATACATACCTATTTTAATAAAAAATCATATGAAGTCCTAAAATAGTAAATGCAAAATATAGTATTTCGTAGGATGAACATGTGTACATTTTTTTAACTAACTTAGCTCTTAGATTTTAAAGAACAACTAGATTAGAATATTCCAGTTCATTCGAGTTTTCCTCAGCCCATTGAATAACAGTATTTAAAGATTTCCATGCTTCATAAGTTTAAATGAACTTGTCTGCGACAATGGGATTTGCAGCAATAACACTGTTTTCATCCTCATTTTGCTCATTTTCTGACTGGTGGTCGTGATTCCAAACCTCAACATCATTCCAATCCCATATGTAAATCGTCATTTTAAGAATATACATACTTATTGATACGCTTACTGTCAAATTTAAGCGGCTTAAGCAAAAAGATTTCTACTTTATTTTTTTTATGTTTTTTTCTTCCAGTATTAACCACACTTTCATAATATGGAATGTATCACAAGATAGACCATAAAATATAAGATACTATGTGCAATTTGTTTTCTTTTAAGTTAAAGTGTCTAGATTCTACGGTCTTTCTAAGACTAAAATTTTCAGTTTTTAAATGTCAATATATCGAAAGCAATAGAATTTTGGTAAATAATATCATTGTTATGTTATATAAAAATGCTTAGAAAGATTCGTTAGATATTATTAGAATATATAGAGAGTTCTATCAAAAAAAAACCCGAAGTGGCACCTTTTATCGCGTTTTTGCGTCATCCTCTATAAATAAGGATATTTACAAAACGCACTTTTTCTTATTTAAATTTTTCTTTTATTGCATTGCATACCAAATGAAAATGTAATTTGAAACAACTTTTATATATAATTTTTTTTCCACAATGAAATGTTTAAGTTCATTCGATAACTAGTTTCATAATAATTATTTTTTAACATTTTGTTCCGCCATATTGGATTTTTATCAAAATATTACCATTATATGCCATATGATTCTTGATTTTCACCCTAAACTCGAAGAAAGTTCTGCAAAAATCTCGTGATTTTTCACGATTATCACATTTCCATCTTGCGAAGAAACTTAATCATAATAATTATAAAATTTATATTTACCAGTAGGATTAACTAATTAGACAAATTTTCGCAAATTTTCTATAATTCAAAAAAGCTCAAAAACGGAACTTAATGACTAAAGAAAAAAATACCTACATATTACATGTTTAGGTCAAAATAAATTAAACATAAAGATGATTCATAGGATGAAAAACCTACTTCTATACCTAACACAAAAATATTATTTACGCAAAAATAGACACACGAGATTAGAATTGTTCAAATAATTTGGTAGGGAAAATCAACTCCAAACCACGAATTCATATGCAAACTTAAGCTTGCTTTTATCAAAAGATCTATCCAGGAAATATTTATCACGTTGCTTGTGTTCAATATATAATATTCATTCGGGATTTTTTTCACCAAAACATAAATTTAAAACTTGAGTCCCTGGTGTATGTGCAGTTTTGTTGAATATGTGGCTAATCTTATGGAAAAAATTCTAAAAATTGGAAAAATTCTATATGTTCCATATTGAGTTTCATGTTCCGACCACTTGCAAACTGATAAATCTACATAATCTAATAAATTTAAACATTTTTGAGTTACTTATAGAATTTATTAGATATCCTAAAGGCAGAGAAACAGATGTATAAATAGATTTTTAGCAAATAAAAATGAATTATCAAATGTTCATAGTTTATAATTTGTCACTCTTAAACGGCTGGTAATCAGGGATAAATTCAAAGAAAATCCCTCCCGGAGCATTCTGATAAAACAGTAATAATTGAAATAAAGTGGACCTAAAATTTTGGCATATTTTTTATACGTATATTTTCGACTTTTCTTGGAATTACTTTCCGAGGTTTTGCCTGCTATTGTACGAGGCATCTTTAGGGATCTTCACTGCACAAGATGAAACACGGAGTTAAGCAGAGTTCAAGTCTTTTTACCCGACCTGTGCCCACCGACGAGTCATTCACAGTGATGATTGGTTTCAACGTATGATGTAGCACGTGCTTCTTTTGACATCTTCAGGGTGTTTTATAATTTCAATAGATTTTTAATTTTTCATTTATAATAAACCAATACTGATGCAAGAACCTTGGTAACTTTTATATTAATCCTGTGTCCCGTTGAGTGCTGGTATTCAGGGACAGCGGATTGAACAAATCTTTTGGTGACTTTAAGCATTACCACAGATCGCCCACTCTCTTTGTTTGTATTAAATGTAAAACTGCACTCCTTGATGGTTGACTATCCAATACTGGTTTAGATCTGGGATTATTATACTATCTACGCCTAATATCTTCAGTGCGATATCTGTAAGATTTTAAAGCTTCCGTCAGTTTTTCTGTATCGTTGGGAATTGAATTTGCATCACATATTGACAAAGCCTAAAGACTGATGAGTTGATGATGGATTGTTTTTGAGATGGATGATGGTGAGAATTAAAATTTAAATATCTATTCGTATGTGTCGGTTTCCAGTAAATATTATGACCTGGAGTGCCGTTCTCTTTCTTTTGTATTAACACATCAAGGAAGGAAATGACACCATCTGACTCAATTTCCATAGTGAATTTTATATTAGAATGTTGTTGGTTTAGATGATCTAAAAATATAGTTCAATTTTCTTCTCGTGAGGTCTTATTACAAAAGTATCACCAACATAGCTTAAAGCAATTTCCTCGAAAGCCACGATAAAGATGTTCGCTACCACTGGAGATAGCGGAGATCCCACGGCTGCGAGGTTTGCTCATAAAAGGTCCCTTGAAAGATGAAATAAGTACGTGGGCGTTAATAATCTTAAGTTGAATCGTCAATAGGTACATTTATACAGGGATTCAACATCAAAACTGACTAAGATATCACCAGGAACTAGAGTAAAATCTTTAAGCTTTTCTATGAAATGTTTAGACTTTTTGATATAAGAATTAGATCGTCCTGTAAACGGGTTTAAGATATTGGCTAAATATGTACCTCTTTTTGGAATGACGATGACACGTAATGGTACATTGGCTTTATATATTCCAGGTCTGGTAAATCTAAGACATTAATAAGGCTGCAACTTCTCCTTTCAATTTTCTTAGCTGGATCTGTTCGCATTGTCCTATAGTTGTCACCATGAAGTAATGTCTCTATTTTCTCTACGTAGTTGTTCTTGTCCATGACCACCGTTGTATCCTCTACTAGAATGGTTCTTGGAGCAATTGCGCAAATTATGTTCTTTAGAAATAAACCAATTCCTCTGCTTTTGTTAATGACGAGGTTAATGAAATAGATAATAAATTGATTACCGTATTTTATAGTGGCTGTACTGGCTGGTGTTTGCTGCACATAGTTTCGAATTTCTTCTGTTGTTTTGCTGTCAGTTGCTGGTAAATCCTTTCTGTTGGAAGGCGATTTTGTCCAATGTTGAAAATGAGTTGATTTCAAACATCAAAGCTAATTTTAGGAGTACCTGTAGACGTTTACGAGCGTTTGTGTCCAAAGACGGCGATGGATTTGCATTAACTATCTTTAACAGTTTTCGAGAAAGATTTTTCGCTTGATAACTTACAAATGGTACCCAGCATTATACGGGTTGAATGGTCTATTTTAACTATTGGCTGTTAAGTGACTCTTGATATTTATCAAAAAGCCTGTTATAAATTTGTAAGTTCACCTCGGCTCTCTGTAAAGTTCATTAAAGTTACTCTAAAAGACAGTTAAGTAGCGTTTTTATATCTGCAAAGTGAATTAAGGGTAAACATCTTATGTCAAAATACTAAGAATTCTATTAAATATTATGTTAAAATTATTTTGAAGACAGCAGCATAACGGCGGAAACTCTCTGAATTCAACACTTCTGGTAATGGAAATTTGATATATGATATCTAATATATTTAACCAATTGCTAAATCGATAAATACAAATTAATAATATGTTTTTTTTTAAATACCAATTAATTTATGTTTTCAGGATTTGATGAATACAGAAATACATAAAATAAAATTAGAGCCAGATGCTGGAAATTATCCACTACCGTCCTTATCAACTACTTTGACTCTGCACCCACATGGTAAGTTGGATGATGATCCATTGTATAATAGTTGAAAATAGAACATTTTATCTAGTGAATGAATTCATCTTTGGTAATCCTGTTACTACGACAATAGTTACGATATCAAAAATCTATCTATTCCTAACAAGTGCGGGAAGTTCATATTTTCGGACGTAAGTTTGTACTTGCCAAACAAGTTAGGGACAAAATATTTTTTACGGGGTAATTTTCTTGCATTCAACGAAAACTGCGGCTAAATATAGACATTTACCAAGAAACCATTTCGACAACTTGTAATTTATGGATTTATTTATGGAATTTCAGCAAATTTCAGAATTTCCCAAAAGTGCATTTTTTGCTTAACGAGAAAGGAATTGTAAGTCTGAAAGCTCTGCGTTAAGAAATAGCTGGAAAACCTTGCACAAAATTCCTAAAGTACAAAGCTTTAGGAAAGAAGGCTTATAATAACAGCTGTTATAGAAGTAATAATAGTGCTAATAAGTTATTTAAGTTATAAAATTGATTTATAAGTTAATAAGTTATTTTCTACAACTTTTTAAAATTACTTTTTTCGGTATCTTGATTAATAAAAGGATGGGGAGATCTTTAAGCCAATTAAAAAAATATTTATCTGGTGATCACGACCGAATTTTCTTGAATTAAGGTTTTAAAGTTATCGGTTTTATTTTAATGTTTTCCTATAATATTATTCCTAGAATATTATACCAAATCTTGATTTTCCAATTTAAATCATACCAAATTACGACATATTTAATTTAAGAATGTCTTAATTACTTATCGTTAGGCTTTCAACAAGATTTATTGGGATTATTCCTTACACGGTTATAGTTCATGTAAGTCATGTAACCTACCTTGGCCTTTACCCTACAATAAAGTTGAGGGAATGTATCGTTTCTTAAATTTGTAACCATTCGAGCTGTAGAGATGTTAATTAGGGATAAAAGGTTATCTAAGTTCGTGACGTATTCTGCAGAGAAAAATTATAAATTTATATCGAAATAAAAGTAACTTAATGGATGAATCAAGCAACTGATATCAAATGATAGTGCATGAATGATTTCTTCATGGTTTTCTAAACCATTCAATGATAAAAATAACTACCGTAACAGAATGTGTTGCAGTAACCAGCGACATATGGGGGCTCAAGAACTCCCCATTTTACGTCTGTAGGGAGGTAGATCAACGTGTGACACCGATAAATATTGAGCCAGATATAGACCACTCTGGTGGTCGATCATTATTTATACGTCTAAAATACTTATATATTTATTTAAAAGGCACTATAATATAAAAAGCATTAAAAGTAGTTTCTCTTCTGGCGTACCATAATGACATTATTTTAATCGACATTTTTAGTGTCAAAATGACACATTTTTTTCGGACTGAGTACTCTTGATTCATTATAGTCCTGAAACAACAAACTTAGGAACAACTGCTTTTCGGGAATATTTTTCTACAAAATTTGAATAACGTTTGACTCAATTGAGACCAGAAGATAAAGTGTTGTATGTTATTCGGATCGAAAACAATCATTATGAGACACGCAGTGGGTGGTATCAACCTCAGCTGACGCCTTGTCTAATAATATTCTCGCCTACTGTCATTATTCGTTATTTCGGTACTTATAACATAAATAACTAGTTTCGAACATTGAGAAAAATGAAATCTTTTTTTCTTTGATTATTATTTACTAGGGAGCACATATTTTTTTTTGAAAAACAGAGTGAAGCTTACGTGCAGGAAATTTTGAAAAATATAATAATCATAATACTAAAGCAAATGTTTCAACGACATTGATAATGAAGAATATAATATGTCATTATTCAGTTTACTTCAGGATTTTCTTCCGCGGAAAGCTCACCGGCCCCTTCCTGGCAGCTCTCATATTCATAGCGAAAAGCTTTTATTCCTATACCGCAGATGTTTAGAAACGTAAAAGACTATCTACAAGACATGCCGAAAAGCAGATTTTGCTACACTGTATATTATAAATTGAAAATATCAATTTATAGTTTTGAATTCTGTTCTTATTTAAGTTTTTATTCTTAATTTATGTCTATTTATATGTTGATATTTATTATAGAGTACATAACTTATATTTCGCCAAGGTATACAAAATGACGGCCCTGGTTAAAACCAACGACCCTGGTTAAAACCAACGACTTAAAAATAACGCCGTGGCCTGTAAAAACACGTTGTTGTCAAAATTAAAACATAGAACAAAGTATAATAGACATAAGATAGAAACAATTGTAAAAAAGATAAGTATTTAATATAGCTAGCTTCTTCAGAAACTAGTAAACACAAAAATTTACTAAAAGACTGTTATCGATACTTTGTTTCATCGTTGCGCCATATTGAATCGTAATTTGCTAGGTGGTTGGATTGAATTATGTTTGACTTCTTAATACATGGGGTGAACAGATTATTTTTTGAGAAATCCGTATTAGATCCGCTTCGTCGCAAGTAACTTTCAGTTGTAAATTTTTAACACAAATCTTTAATATTTAATATTTTAAATACAGAGAACCCCTTGATGTATTTCTTCTCAATCTGATCCAAATTAACGTTACCACAACTCGATCTTATAACTAGTTTCCGAAATATAGGTGGTAAAAGTTGTAAACGTTTGTATATTTTCGGTAATAAATGGATTTTCTATATTTTGATTTCTAATTGCCAAGTAACTTAAAATCGAGGTAGCTCTGATACGTCTGCCTGAAACTACTGGAAATTGATATCTAGATTATAGAAAATCCTTAATTACTGGAAACCAAGAAAATTCATTTACACTATAACCATTTTATAAAAGGAAGTGAGATTTTATTAGATTATTTTCATCTCGCCCGGCTCTGTTTCAATTTTTTCCCTTTGTTTTATCCCCGTTTTCAAATTCAAATATCGAGTTTTTACCTCCAGCAACTTTTCCTGAACTAATTGGAATATTATAAATGTTATCGATACTTTGTTTCATCGTTGCGCCATATTGAATCGTAATTTGCTAGGTGGTTGGATTGAATTATGTTTGACTTCTTAATACATGGGGTGAACAGATTATTTTTTGAGAAATCCGTATTAGATCCGCTTCGTCGCAAGTAACTTTCAGTTGTAAATTTTTAACACAAATCTTTAATATTTAATATTTTAAATACAGAGAACCCCTTGATGTATTTCTTCTCAATCTGATCCAAATTAACGTTACCACAACTCGATCTTATAACTAGTTTCCGAAATATAGGTGGTAAAAGTTGTAAACGTTTGTATATTTTCGGTAATAAATGGATTTTCTATATTTTGATTTCTAATTGCCAAGTAACTTAAAATCGAGGTAGCTCTGATACGTCTGCCTGAAACTACTGGAAATTGATATCTAGATTATAGAAAAGCCTTAATTACTGGAAACCACGAAAATTCTTTTACACTATAACCATTTTATAAAAGGAAGTGAGATTTTATTAGATTATTTTCATCTCGCCCGGCTCTGTTTCAATTTTTTCCCTTTGTTTTATCCCCGTTTTCAAATTCAAATATCGAGTTTTTACCTCCAGCAACTTTTCCTGAACTAATTGGGCATATTAAATGCTAAAATTAACCCCCTCCTTCCTGTAGGGGGGTATCACGTTACAATCGCTTTCAGGAACGCACGTGAAATCCATCCGCTAACAGGGAAGGTAAGCTTAATAGCTTAGATATATTTGCTATATTTAGCCTTCGGGCTTGACTGTGTTATTTAATATTCCTCACTTTGTAGGATTTATATATGACAAACAGTGTTAGGTACGTAGTCAATTTGGTAATATAATGATTAATTATTTATGATATACAGAGAGTTCCTTATTGTCATGAATATACTAAAGGAGGTTAGTCCTTTGCTTATTTTATGACTATAATTTCTATAAACACATGCCCTAAATTCCTTCATTTTTGAGATACAGAGTGTACATGCTATTTTAAAAACAGTTACGCCCAATTTGATGAAACATCGCAAATTTGTTTGTAGTGGTAACTTATTAACACTATTACAGTGACATCCGGGAGGTAGCTTAATTGATATTTACAGAAAAAATGGTTATTGGTAGATTTTAATTGTTTTTTATATTAAGCATTTACATCTTTTTTGTTACTTTCGTTATCAAGAAAAAAAAATTGAATGCATGTCCCTGGACAGCATATAAAAACATAAACATTTTCCAAATGTCCATTACATATAAAATTGTCTGTTTTACTGAAGAGTACGAACATATCGGTAAATCCAATCTTTTTTTTGCCAGCTTTTTTTCAACATCTCTAAAATTTAGGGCTTCATTACTTCGACGTACTTATTTGAGGTAGCACTGAGGCTGACTTGTTAGTTAAAAACGCTGTGCTATAATCATTAGGATATTATATACATTATACACGGCGTCATCACTTCCACTCGTGAACACAAACTTTTCAGTTCAATAATATTACATTAAAACTACGTTACAAAAAATATTGTTGAAATTGACTTCCTTCAGCTATTATTGATAGTTACAAATTCACGAATTATTTTATTTCTTAAATTATGTGCAGTATTCACTAGTGCTCAGGCGTATGCTGGGCCTCGTGGTCTAAGCAATTATGCCCTTTCACCCATTTGTAAAAAAGTAATAAAACTAAAATTTAAATACTTAATGAAATAAGTACCAATTATTGAAGTATTTTGCTCATTCATTCGCTTTGTATGTACACTCTACACACTTCCAATGACTACGGTCGCACCACCATCGCCTGCTGCGTCTATCACGTCGCGGATCTGTTCACTAGTAGAAAGTGGAATTATTTATATTTTTGCAGTTGCAGTGAATCTTCGACAGTCTTGACAGGGAAAAAAAGAATAGATATGCAGCAACAAATAATAACAAAATTTCTACACCAAAAATAATACGTAGGTATAAGATTCAAAAATATATACAATCTTATACAGTAGTATCAGTGTTAGTGAAACTCAACTCGGCTTCAGCACTTAGTGTGTCGTGGGTGTATTAACTATTTAAAAATTTAACTAGTATATTATCTTTGGATCTTTTTGGTTGGGGACCTGATTTATATTTAAATAAGTTTGGAATATACAAAAATATTGTTTTTTTTAATTTTTACACTTTTGCTATTTTTACTTCTACTTTATGATATATACATGATTTGGAATAAGTTGCTAAATAATTAAATACTGCTTTACTAACTCTGATTTCATCTCTTTTTCGCGTCATCGCGTTTAGTTACCTCCGCCCTCCACATTAAAAAATCGGGGTTGAAAATGAGTTAAGTAAAAAAGATAAACTGTTAAAAGGTTATTCTTGCATTTGTAATTAGTAATCTGTTTGATTTATTTTGCATTTTTGCATACACGGGCGCTACTAGGAGCGAAGCAGGAGGACGAAGCAAAAAGTTGAAAAGGGTATGAATTTTCCCATTTCTTTATTAACTTTGATTTGCATCTCAGGGAATTTTTGAAAATTTCACTTCCGTCGTAATAGGGTAAAGTAAAGTATTGCAATCGTGAAAACATCACGCCCCGCGATTTTAGAAGATTTTTCAATTTTAAAATTCCTATTTCCGTCGGTCTGTTGTTCTGATGTCTGATTGTGCGTAGAGCATAGCTCAAACACTACTTATCTGATTAACTACCAAATATAGTGGCGATGGTTATATTTTGGTAAAATTCCAAGATAGCAGAGCAGAATAAAAGAATAAAATAAAAAAACTCATTATTAAGAAACTACTTTATGAATATACCTCAAATTTTGCACAAAATCAAGTCAGGATAAACTTTTAAAATTTGGTACAAATCCTATTTTTTAGCAAAACAAAATAATTAGTTTAAATATTCAGTACAATTCCGTTTCCGGAATAAAACATTCTGATTTATTTTTAGTGACCACAATAGTAATTTTGGGTATGTGTTTTGGTTAGATAATGGTCAATAAAACGCAGATAGAAAATATATAAGTGTAATTAGTCGACGTAAAGATCTTTATAAGGTTATCTTCCGGACTATATAAATGTGATATTTCGTGTTAAACATACAAATATACAATTTGTGGTGTAGTATTTTCAGTATTTTGTAATATTGTTGCCACCATTCACTATACTTTTTAATGTTGTTGATGCCATTTAGTATACTAAATGGTACCAACCACATTACAAAATACCCGCCATCCAAATAATGCTCCGCAAATTGTATATTTTCAAGTTTAACACGGAAATAGCTAAATACAACATTAGATTTTCTATGTGTGTTTTATTGACAATCTTCCAACCAAAACATCTTCCCAAAATAAAACCTCTCTTTATGGAGGCAAATAATAAATGACAATTTATTCTTAGTAGATTGTATAAATAAAGTTATGAAAAATAGGTGATAATAATATAAAAATATATTAAACTTGTCTCGCACAGAATTTCACTACATGCAGAAAACAATTTTTGAAATGATGTAGATGCTTGATAGTAACTTGAAAAGAAAATTGAAATAAATTACTGTTTATATGATTTGCATAAAGTTATAACCAAATAATTATATGCATGTATAAAGTATATCACCAGAGTGTCTGGTTATATTTTAAACGGGGTCTACAAGCTTAACTTTTAGAGATATCAGAAAATAATGTATACAAGAAATATTTATTATTATTTTAATACATGGGCATATTTTTGCTGATTATGATACGTTTATTTTTAAAGATAATCGAGAAATTTTAGAAAAACTATATTATATGGGGCAATGTGTTAGAAAGAGGGAGAACACACACATATGTAAAGTCATTAGAAACGAATACACTGTCTCTTATCGCAGGGTTCTTGTCAATTTTCTCGGTTGTCTTTAGTGATAAAGATAACAAAGTCGATGATTATTTTTTGTACTTTCCAATTATCATTTGTTTGTTTTTGTAGCAAATCCTGACACTTCAGAAAAAAACATAAAACTTTTGTATACAATATTTTTGATATCTCTAAAAGTTAAGCTTGTAGACCACGTTTAAAATTTAATCAGACACCCTATACCTGGTGGAATTTTAAAGGGGAATTTACAAATGTAGCAAATCCTGACACTTCAGAAAAAAACATAAAACTTTTGTATACAATATTTTTGATATCTCTAAAAGTTAAGCTTGTAGACCACGTTTAAAATTTAATCAGACACCCTATACCTGGTGGAATTTTAAAGGGGAATTTACCGATTTTCTCCAATAATACCATGCGATCAAAAATATAGTTTTTTTTAAATGATTTGTTTTAAGCATTGAATTAACAAATCGTTGTCTTGAAAAAATCATATATTATTCCATCTGTTTCTAATATTTCTCTTCCTTCAACATGAATTGTAAAGATAAGGTAAAATGTTAGGTAATGTTTTCTTATGGAGTTTTTATTAGGTTTTAAGTACTGTTATGTGCAAAGACGAATGCAGTTGTATATTAACAGAAAAACTGAGAGAGATTCTCCAAAGACGCAATAGGTATGGAAAAACACATTTATTGAAGAAATAGGCAACGATAAAATATTTTTATTTTTTTTTACCCCACCATATAATACGCAAAGATGCAAAATAAAGCAGAATAGCTTTCTGGCCCTAAATGCTATGAAAACATTTATTTAAAATTTCATTAAAATCGATTAGTCCTTTTTCAAAAAAAGATACGTAAAACTGTTAAAAAAATCTATAGTTCGTTTAAATAAGCAGTTCATTTCGGTTTAGTTTTTAACAAGATCTTATCATAAAGAAATATAAGAATTCGTTAACTGAAGCCACTATGTTTAGTCAACATAATGGCTGAGAAATTTTATCATTTGTGGTATGATTAGAATAAATATAATGGGCGGCCGCCCCAGGCGCCGTACGAATACGGAAACCACAACGGTGTTTTGAAGGCGCCAAACAGAAATATTTTCTTTAATATGTTGCTTTTGCTATGGGTACCATGGCCTGACGTTATTGGTCGGATAAGATGAGTACAACTAGCGCCAAACTTAGCACAGAAAATTAAACCAGAGTTACCTGGTGACTTTATGCTACTCCGCAGTAAGAAAGTATCAAGTTTCGAAAGTAAAGTAAAGTAATCTTAGCTTCAAAAAAGAACTTTTCAGAATTATCAAAATACTATATCTATACCAGCCAAAATATAAAAAGTACTAAAACAAACATATGTCACACAAAATAATACAAAATTTAAAACATTTGAGTTTACATTTAAGACCTATAGACCTATAGACTAGTGCCTATGCATAATAATATTATGTGTGCACAAGTATTCATATCATAAAATGTTTGTAGAACCAAAAAATCATATAATGTTAAGGACAACACAAGGACAAAACAAGTATTATGGTTGTTTCCAGAAAGTTTTCAGTGCTTGTTACTTCCCTCGTAAAAGGGAAGTATTGTAATCGTGAAAAAATCTTCACGTTTTAGTGTCCCTAGATGAGAACATGTTTTCTCAATTCCTTCGGTCTGTCTGTCCGTCTGTTCGTCTGTCTGTCTGTCTGTCTGTCTGTTCGCGGCATAGCAAAAAAACTACTTACCTGAAATTGACTTGGTCAAAAATTAAGGGTCATATGGGGATGACCTGGTAACATTTTGGTAAAAATCCAATATGGCGAAACAAAATGGCGGCTTAGTGAAATAAAAATTCAGCCTGAAAAAAACTGCTTAATGGTTTGATTTCAAATTGTGCGCCATAACTAATTGTGGAACAGGGATCAACTAGTAAAATCGTAGTACTAATTCAAGATGGCCGAACAAAATGGCGGCCAAATAAAATGTTTGTAAGCGTGAAAAAGTCACTCTCTCACTTTTACACATCTTTACGTTTTAACCTCGCTAAATGCCAAAAAATATTGATTTATCAACTTCGTCGGTCTTTTCTGTCTGTCAGTTCGCGGCATAGCTTAAAGACTACTTACCCGATTGACTTCAAATTTTGGTCAAAAATTAAGGTTCATATGAGGATGACCCGGTAATATTTTGGTAAAAATCCAATATGGCTGAACAATGTTAAAAAAAATTGTTTAAGTGGTGTATTATTTGGGGTTAAGATCCAGAAGAAAAAAACAAGTCATTTTTTTAAATTATCGACATTTCGGAGCTAATTTGTACATTCTCAGGACACATATATAGATCCTATACCCTGCAGGAAACCCATATTATTAGTCTTTACCTACTCCTTAGGTCCGCAGATATTTCATAGATATTAAGTTTCTAAATGATTTTCGTTAACAAACCTCTTGTTGTTATGTTACAGTGGTGTATTATTTATGTATGTATGTATTTATAATTAGGGTCCTAGTAAAAAACAAATGTCTAGTTTTAAGTAGTCGACGTTTTGCAACTTTATTGTTGCTTCCTCAGGACACATATAGTTTCTATATCCTGGATGAACCCCATATTATTAGTCTTTACTTACTCCGTTCGTCCGGAGATATTTCCCAGATATTATGTTTCCATGGTTTTCTTTAACGATCCTCTTGTGTTTATGTTAGAGTGGTGTATTATTTGGGATCAGGGTCCAATAAAGAAACAAAAGGATTTTTTAAATTGTCGACGTTTCGCAACTTTATTGTTGCATCCTCAGGATATACATATAGATTGTATGTTTTGCATGAAACCCATATTATCAGTTTTTACCTACTACGTTGGTCCGCAAATATTTTCCAGATATTAAGTTTCCAAATGGTTTTCGTAAACGATCCTCTTGTTTTTATGTTAGAGTGGTGATTATGTGGGGTTAGGATCCAGTAATAAAAACAAGTCTTTTTTTAAATTATCGACGTTTCGCAACTTTATTGTTGCATTCTCAGGACACATATAGATTCTATAGCCTGCATGAAACCCATATTATCAGTCTTTACTTACTCCGTTGCAGATATTTCCCACATATTAAGTTTCTAAATGGTTTTCGCTAACGATCTTCTTGCTGTTAGAGTGGTGTATTATTTGGGGTTAGGAAATATCTGCAGACCAACGGAGGAGGTAAAGACTGATAGTATGGGTTTCATATAGGATATTAAATCTGTGTCTTGAGGATGCAACTATAAAGTTACGAAACGTAGTTATTTTAAAAAAGGCTTTTGTTTTTTACTTGATCCTAACCCCAAATAATAAACCACTTTAACATAAGAATAAGAGGATCGATAACGAAAACAGTTAGAAACTTAATATCTGGGAAGTATCTGCAGACCAGTGGAGTAGGTAAACACTAATAATATGGGGTTCAATTTAAGGTGGCGAAACAAATTGGCGGCCAAATAAATTTTTTTAAAAATTAATGTGAAAGAATCTTGTTCAATTGATTTTGCAGAAAAATTAGATGTGAAAATGGTATAAACTCGGTAAGAATTTAATATGACGTAGCAAAGGCGGTAAGTGTGTAAAAACTACTTATTACATTTATTTTATTATGCCCAAAAGTCAAGTGTGGCATAGGTAGAAAGAAAATGGTAAAATATTGGTAAGAATCCAATATGATGGAACAAACAAAAATGACTATGTACTGAACTAAATTGGGTCACACTTCACTATTCTTAACAAATGGAAAAAAATCATAACGAGGGAAGTTCCGGGTAAAGAAATTTACCGTTTTTTATATAATGTAATTCCCTGAAAGCTAAGTGAGTTTTGCCAAACACTTAAGTGAACATATGAGCAATGCAAATGACTCTGAGTTCTTGTACTATTTAATTGTGAATATGAGTGTTTCATAAGAACTCAGCTTCATTCCGTTTTATGAAAAAATAGTTAAAAATATTTACAGAGATGAGAGTGAACAGAGTTTTATTAAAATATTAATCCATAGATTTTGTGATCCAAGGTGATAAATTTATAATTTCAACCTGAGCAATAGATAGATGGTCGGCTCGAAATAATTAAATAACTCTGCTTAATAAACGCGATGTTTGTAAAAAAAATCATGTAGAACGTCTTGTAGACATTTAAAACCAACCCATTCTTCTTACAGTAGTTACCAAATTTAACCACCGATTTGCTCTATGATAAATGCTCTTTTATTCTCTTAAATTATAGTGTTATATTATCGGCCTATATAATTGCTACATTCGGTGAGTCATACCATTGATGAATACAATAAATAATTAATAGTACCTACTTGTCGACCTGCATGAGTGCTTGATCACCGCATGTAGTCTTTTAGAAAAATATGATGATATTCAGTAAACGCATACTCTATTTCAATATAAAAAAATATCAAAGCCTCTTACAAATCTATTAAGATTCATAAAACGTATCTTTAAGTTTCAGAACGTTGATATTCTACAAACAGAGCGTCATAGAAAAAAAAAGGAAGTTCATAGCATTAATCGAAATCCATAAACACAAAAGATCAATTAACGAGAAAAAGACGGAAACAATGTAAATAAAATATGTGTGTGATTTATAGAATCAATATTGATTCTCTCAAAGCCGCAGCTGCTACCAAGTCTCAAAACTGGTTATAACTTATATAAGCTCTGTTTATTTTGACACGAAATGTGAACTGATTTATTTAATACATGTTTTGGATTTTAATATATTTACGTTCTTGTGTAAGTTTTTCTTGTGATGATACAATTTCATTTGTCGCTTTTATAAAATTAATTAAATTATTACTGCTTAAAAATTATATGTATAAATATAGATTAAAATAATTAGTTACTTCATCTATATATATATATATATATATATATATATATATATATATATTCAAAATAGGAAAAAAATGTCAATATATATACATGGTCAAAAAAGCACCATTTTCGTTATACAGGGTGTCAAAGTTTCAATTTTTTTCTCGGTTTTTTGCGTTTTTTTTCTAGTTCCTTCTGAGACAATTAGTTCAAATTTAGAACATGTATTACTTTTAAGAACCTCTACGATAAAATATCAAAATCGTGGATGGTAGTATACAGGGTGTTACATTTTTTTGCACTACCTACAAGTTTATCTTGCGGAACTTTTTTTTGCAGCAGCCTGTATGAATTCTGATATAAAATTTAAACTCTTTATTTATTTCTTTAGCTCTTTCGTATTTTGCATGATTCTCGTATCTATCACAGTTTTCTACTTATTTCCAATAATCGATGCATTGTATTGATGGCATGTAGGCAAAATTAAGCAAAAAATTAAGAAACGGGTTTTATTTTAAATCAACCGACATGATAATGAACAATCAGATAAAATTATTACAGTTAAATTAAATATAAAACAAAATTATAAAAGTTGTTGTAAATTTCCGCTTCTTGCTAGAATGCAAGAATCAAGTCTTCGCCTCATGGACTGACGGACTCTGTCAAATATTCCAGGAGTATTGCGAATGATGTCTCATAAAGCCATTATTCTCTTTCTTAAATCTTCTTCTGTCTGGATTGGGGTCTGATACACCAATGTTGTCAGGTGTTCCCAGAAAAAGATATCCAGGCTATTCAGATCTGGAGATCTAGGGGGCCATGGCTGAGGTCCCCTTCGCCCTATCCAATGGTTGTTAAAATTGTTATTTAGGAACTCCCTCACCTCTATGCTGAAATGTCCTGGTGCACCATTGTGCATGAACCATATTTGATTTCTAAGAAGAATTGGCACGTCTTCTAGCAATACCAGGAGTTCGTCTTCGAGAAATTGACGATAATATCGTCCGTTTAGCCTTGCTGGCAGGAAAAATGGACCTATCAAATAATCTCCAATAATGCCGGCCCACACATTTATTGAAAATTGTTGCTGGAAATTATTTTCATGTATCGAATGCGGATTTTCTTCTGCCCAGAAATGATTGTTACGAAAATTACGTATGGCATTCCTAGAAAAATTTGCCTCATCGCTAAATAAAATCGTGTTTCCAAATAATGGATTTTGGGCTAGCATTTGTAAGAACCACTGGCAAACATTTAAACGGAGTAGAAAGTCACGTGGGAGAAGAGCTAACAAGCACAAATGAAATGTTAAGTGTTGCTGCAATTTTCCTCGTACTGGTAGCAGGATCATTTTCTACTGCATTCAGGACTGCTTCCTCGACTTCAGGAGTCCTAACCGTTCTATTTGCTCCTGCTAAATGAGGAGATTTCTTGAATGATCCATTTTCACATAGCCGATTATGTACCTTTGCAAATGTTTGTCTATTGGGCACCATGCGTTTTGGATATTTCTGTTCATAGAGTCGCCTGGCTTCATGACAATTGCCGTTGGCAAGTCCATAAATGAAATGAATTTCTGCATATTCCTGATTTGTGAATTCAACCATCATTAAACAACTCGAAACAACTACGGAAAAGGCAAACAAAAAATATTTCTTACAAATGACAGATTAAAGGACAGAATTAACAAATGACCTGTCTCAACCTACTACCTTTTTTTCCAGTTTCATTATTCAGCCTACACTTAATTTGCATCTATGGCAATTATTGCAAATAAGTCGAAAACTGTGATAGATACGAGAATAATGCAAAAGACGAAAGAGCTAAAGAAATGAACAAGGAGTTTTAATTTTATATCAGAATTCATACAGGGTGCTGCGAAAAAAGTTCCGCAAGATAAACTTGTAGGTGGTGCAAAAAAATGTAACATCCTGTAAACACCTTTCACGATTTTAATATTTTATCGTAGAGGTTCTTAAAAATAATACATGTTTTAAATTTGAACTAATTGTCTCAGAAGGAACTGGAAAAAAACTCAAAAAACGAGGAAAAAATTGAAACTTTGACACCCTGTATAACGAAAAGGTGCGTTTTTGACCATATATATACGGGCATTTTTTTCCTATTTTGTCGAGTACTATCTGAAATATGTCCACGACATTTATTAAAACCCTATATATATATATATATATATATATATATATATATATATATATATATATATATATATATATATATATAGATGAAGTAATTAATTATTTTAATCTATATGTATATATAATTTTTAAGCAGCAATAATTTAATTAATTTTATAAAAGCGATAAATGAAACTGTATCATCACAAGAAAAACTTACACAAGAACGTAAGTATATTAAAATCCAAAACATGTATAAAATAAATCAGATCACATTTAGTGTCAAAATAAACAATCTTATATAAGTTATAACCAGTTTTGAGACTTGGTAGCAGCTGCGGCTTTGATAGAATCAATATTAATTCTATCAATGCCACATATACTTTCAAAAAAATGAAGAAAGAATGAAATCTTAATTACTAATATACTTAAATTAAATATAATCAAGCAAAAAAAAATATAAGGATATTTAGTCATGAGGCAGAGCATCGTAATATGAATGATAATCCTTATCTAAGGAGTTTTTAATTTCTTGAAGATGATCACATTTCTTTTTTTTATTTTTAGTCTTTCACTATAAATTTTTGAAATCTCCGTATTAACAGATATATTAATTCTCACTGGCAACATTTTCCATTCATCAGGATGTCTTAACTTGTAATCTATAGATCCACTTGGATTGTAACAGAGGGCTCGAGTGTCTTGTACAGTTGGGTCACCTACTTTTTTCCGGGTCTTATTGTATTCATATACCGCAGATTTGAAAACTCATTAAAAAAGTCATGAGTTAAATATTTTACCAAATATGGTTTGGAATTTTGTCTAGCACCAAGACACACCCCGACATAATCAGGTGCCACATTTACTTTTTTATTTTTCAATTTCCTTTCAATAGTGGCATGCATAGACTCGGTCTTCATTTGCGTATGCCCCTTTTCTGGAAACTTCTGACAAATTGTAACTTTCTTCTTTATTGTTAACTTTAACAAGGCATTCGAAAGGCAGGTATTTCTATTTTGACCGCAGCATCCATCGCTATAAAAAATCAACTGTTCATTTAAACCAATATCTTTAATTTCTTCGGTAATAAAGGCACTTAAAATACTTGCAAATTCATTTGAACCGACGCCCCCTTCAGTTTCATTCCAGATGATACAATAGCCATCCTTCGTTTTTATATTAAATATAGTGAAATTGTGTACAATCAATTTCATTTTGTACTAGAGAAGTGAAACTCTTGATTTCGGACATAGTAGGACAGACTGCAAGTCCATTGTGTAAATTTTATGTTTCTCGTTTTTTTATCGTTTTCTTTCTCTTCTCTAGCTTCTACTTTCTTCTTTTGGTGTAGGTGGTACTCAGCTTCATCAAAATTACCAACTTTTTGAGCGTCACAAACAGAGCACTCATCTTTTTTTGGTACGAAAAGACTTAAGTTCATGCCATCGAATGTTAGATGAGGTAATTGATCTTCATCCTGATTAACCTTCTTCTTCCAGGCACAAAACAGCAGCGGACTCGCCTATGGAGAGCGTATTTAAAAACATTATTTTACATACGCGTATTTTTGTTTCCTGTAATTGTAAATGATAGGAATAACTGTACGAACGTCGAGATTTCTCTTCGTCTTTTAATTTCTTCTTGGGTAATTTTTACATACACTTTTTTTTCGCCGTCACTCATTTTCCAAAAATTTTTAAACAACTGTGTTCTGTTTTCTTCGGAAAACTTTGTGCATTGTAGCTTCGAGTTATTCTTACTTAATTTGTATTTGTATCTTTCTTTAATTTTCCTTTCATTTTTAGGGATAGTGTAATACCCAGCGCCCATCATGTTCCTTTCTTCCTTGGTATTCTTCCACACGCTCCCTTTTACGTTTATTTTTATTAGCCGACCAGTTACTTTCATCTACATGTCGTCGTTTTTGCCTACGCTTTTTATTTGTTTCGTTAGATGTTTCTAATTCCGATACTTTTTGTTCATCTGAGGTTGGTACATAATCCGGATTTTCATCTTGACTTCTATTGTTATTGGGAAGAATAACAATTACTTCCGAATTCGGACCAGGTTGTTCCTTAGTACTTTCTTGTTCAGAAATTTGCTTCGGTTCTTCAGTGTTTTCTTCAAGATGGTTATCCAAACGGGGTATGTAAACTGGGACATCATAGCTGACAATTTTATTGTTGTTTGGAAAAATATCTGAACTAGGATCAGGTTCATCGATGGTTATGCCATGCTCAGTAATTTCTTTTGCATCGTAAACGTAAATTTTCTAAAGCCATTTTCAAAATTCTACTAGCACGAGATTCTGACATCCTAAAAATAAAACAAATAAACTTACCTATGGAAAAGCCGGGATACTTTAATAAAAATTGAAAATGGCTGAAATGCTTTTTTTTTAATAAGCAATTGTAAATTTTATTGAAATCAATATAAAGAAAAATTTCGTTCAAAATAATAATAAACCTACCTAAAAAATAAAATCACACTAAAACACTTTAAATCGTTATTAACAACAACGCCATTGATAGGGACATCAGGACTCCTTGAAATAAAAAAATAATGGCACTGACAGTACCGGCAAATTCATTATTATTTGGGTAACATATTTTGAAGGAAAACTAGTGAAAGTCCTACTCCACGTACTAGTACAGAAAAATAGTAGGTACAAGTTAAAAAAAGGAAAGTACGTTGCAGCACGGTTTTAATAATACAACAATAAGTTAAAACGTCACCTTTCAAAGCTAGCTTGGAAGGGAATTAGTTTTATAATAATAATAGCCACCTCGTAATAACAAGCTAATAAATAGAGATTTTTTCGTGACAAAAATACGAACCAGAAATCGAGTGTGCCATCACATTGAAGGTAGTCCTTAGTAATAATCTTTTATGTTTTCCACTCGCAACTGTCGTTTGTTTATTTGCTATAAACAATTTAATGCAAAAAATCTTTCCATTTTGACTTATAAAAACGAAACTAATAGAGCAATCTTGATGGTGTAACGAGAAGAATTGTAGAGAATGAAATTCCAAACAATACGACTTAATCAGATCATTAGAAGAGGAGAAAAAACGGAAAAACCGGAAAAAAATACGCTTTTTTTCGAAAATTCGTGTCGCTCTTATTTTTTAAGTTGTAGTAAAGGCCCTTTGCGAAATAATAGTTATTGAAAAGTACTATATTCAGACCAAAACCAGGTGCTGTGGGATAAATAGTTTTTTCATAATTACGACTTTAATCTTTTGCACTATTTTCGCGTGCCTGGATGCTCCATGGATGATCCGATTTGAATTTAGCAAAATCACATCGAAAGTAGAAGTATGATACTACAAAGTGTATATTCTAATTTTGCTTTAATATTCTGTGAAATGCGCAAAAATGTTCCCAAACACGATCAAAAACGGCCAAACTCGACGCAGTCATAGCAACCCAGGGGTAATAGATACACAGCACGCTGTTTTCTCGTTTTTGATATGTTTGAAAGCATTTTTCGCGCATTTCACAGAATTTTAATGCAGAACTATACTTCTACTTTCGATGTGATTCTGCGTAATTCTAATCGGATAATTCACGGAGCATTCAGGAACGCGGAAAAATATTGCAAAAAAAATTAAAGTTGTAATTATGCAAAAAACTATTTATCATACAGCACCTGGTTTTGATTTCAATATAGTACTAACCATTAATTATTATTTCGCAAAGGACCCTAACTACAACTTGAAAAATAAAGCCAACATTTTCCGTTTTTTCTCGTGTTCTAATGATGCGATCAAGTCAGCGACGATATATATTGTAATTTAATGCTCTACAATTTTTCTCGGTACACCTTCAAGATTGCTTTATTAGTTTCGTTTTTATAAGCCAAAAAGGAAAGAAAAACGTGATTTTTTGCATTAAATTGTTTATAACAAACAAACAAGTGAGAGTTGCGAGTGAAAAAAATACAAGAATATTACAATGGACTATCCTGAGTCCTGAGTGTGATGGCGCACTCGGTTTCTATTTAGTATTTTTGGCAGAAAATCACTCCTTTTTTGCTAGATTGATTGGTGTATAAATACAATATTAAAAAACAAACAAAAAACATCTTAACTTACATGCTTTTGTCGAAATAAATCTTCAACACAATTTTTAATCAAAGCAATTACATTTATTAACAACACTAATTGCACGACTTGCTCAACTTGTTGCACCGATTTAGTACAGTAAACAAAATGCTAGAGATACGACGTTTTCCATGGAAAAAAATCGCGGTGGAGTTACGAGGTTTTCTTTTTGTTAAATATTAAATTTCATTAAACTTCTGGAGATATAAGACTTCAGTTCTTGTTCAACAGATGGCACCTAAAAGTCAAATTTACAAAAAGTTAGTTACGAGGTTTTCTCATGAGGGTATCTATATATATATATATATATATATATATATATATATATATATATATATATATATATATATATATATATATATATATATGTATATATATGTATATATATATATATATATATATATATATATATATATATATATAATCATAATATGCCATTAAATTCATCTAAAATTAATTTTTTTGGGTTGGGAATTTTAGACTTCAAAAAAGACCTGTAATGCCGTAAAACATAGTACCAATAAATATAAACAACGTTTTGCGACTGCTTTTCATATTTAATTTTCAGTCTCCAATGGTCTTTGTTCGTCCAGGTATCGTCGCGCGAAGGGCCCAACGGCCCAGAGTACCCACCATCCACCCGACTTCCCTCCTGGGAAGCCGCCTCTCGATGATAGGTACTACCGGTTTAACGGGCCTAGGGCCTAAATAAACCATAAGTCATCGCTATCTTAGGTGTGTCAGCTCGTACACATCCGGATGTGTGTACTCACATCGCACCTCTTCTATATTGTCGCGTCAATATAGGAGAGTGTCTGAAAAAACGAAGAGAGTGTGTGTGTTGTCAGTGTAACGGTGTGTGATCTCGGGGCCTACGGTGGTAGACCCGGTGTACCCGCCGCTCCTCCTGGGGGTCGTAGTCCACTAGCATCCTGAGTTCTTCGAATGGGTGTGCTGCTGCCCGCTCTATGCCTCTCGTGGCTTTCTTCCTGATTGTTGTCTGGAGAGGCTCCCAGTCCAGGTCCCTCTGGATCTGGGCGTTTCTTACGTACCAAGGTGCGTCTACCGCAGTCCTTATGTACTTATTTTCTGTTGCTACCAGTTGGTTTATGCAGGTGGGCGCTGCGTACGCCCACGCTACTGCACCATATGTCAACTGTGATCTTGCGATCATTTTTATCATGGTCAGCTTTGTACGAAGAGCCATGGGGCTTCTTCGGTTCAAGAGAGGGTATAGCCTGGCCATAGCCCTGTTTGTCTTTGCTCTTGTTGCCTCTATATGGGGTTTCCATGTTAGCCCCTTATCCATAATCAGCCCTAGATATTTAATCGTGTTGGTCCATGGGATGTCATCTCCGTCAATGCTTATAGCCTCTGGGGGTGTCATCCTCCTCTTTTGTAAGAGGATGGCCTGGCTTTTTTGTGCATTTATTTTGATCTTCCAAGTGATACACCAGTCACTTATCAGATCCATTTCTTCCTGTAGTCTCCTACAAATGATACCTGCATTTCTATGCTTTGCCGCTATAGCACAGTCATAAGCGTATAGGGCTATGGAAGTGGTGTGTGTCTTGGGGATGTCATGTGTATACACGTTATATAAGGTGCTTCACCGTGGCAGGAGTTTCTGTGTTGTTTAGTCTTCTGCAGCCGTTAATTATTTCTATTTCATGTTGGTCATCTTCGAGCGGATGTTGGTTTAGCCGACACTCTCGTTCGAGAGTGTCTGCTAAGGCCTCTGCTTTCTCTTGGTCTGTATAAGCCATCCCTCCTGCCCCGTGCAGGGGAGGCATTGGTTTGTTTTCAGACCTTAGCATTTTCTGCATCTGCCATGCAGTATTATCTTTAGTGTCTAATTCTCGTAGTTTATTGGACCACAATCTATCTCTGTGTACCCTTAGTGCATCTCTCAACCTAGTTGAGTGCCTATTTAGGGCTATTCTATCCTGCTCGAGATGTCTCCTCCCGTAGGCACGTTTAAGCCTTCTATTCTCTCTTATGAGTAGTCTCAGCTCGCGAGGGAGGTCACTCCCCGGCTGGACGTGAGGAGTGTTCATAATTACTGTGCTTTCGTGAAAAGCTTCCACTATTTTGTTCTCTAGAGTCTCTACTGCTCTTTCGAGTTCCTGAGGGTTATTAATGGCTGCTATTTCTATTTTTTCCTGGACTTTATCCTGATAATTCCTCCAGTTGGTCTGCTTCCTGATTGAGGTTTCTTGAGCCCTATTTTCTCTACCCAGTGTGAGTACTATCGGATTAAGATCCGATGTACCTTCCTCGAGGGTTTCTATGTCGGAAGTCATGGACTATATTCTTTAGGATTGCTATATCTAACATCTGAGGACTTCCAAGGTTTCTTGGTAGAAACGTTGGTCTGTCTGGTCCTATGACTATGCTCCCTTGGGCTTCCGAGAAGTCCAGGAGTCTTTGTCCATTTCTGTCCTGTGTGGTGCTATTCCACTGTGGATGTTTGCAGTTCAGGTCACCTATAATGACCCGGGGGTTTCTGCCCCTTAGCAAGTCATCTACGTCTTCCTGTAGTAGGTCCCCTCTGGGGGGGCCTATACGCAGAGGAGATTTTAATCTTCACTCTGGTGGTGGACAGTTCAATGGATATGGCTTCTATTTCGACGTCTTCAATCCCAATGTATGCGTGCGGGATAGTCCTTTTTACAAGGATCGCTACCCCTCAGCCAATATTTCCGATTCTGTCATATCTATAGGTTTCATATCCGGGGATAGAGAACCTGTCTGCCCTGTTGATTCTGGTTTCCTGCAGTGCCAGAATATCAGGGGTCTGTTCAGAGATTAAATGCATTATCTCTATTTTTCGTGCTCTAATGCCGTTGACATTCCACGACATTATCTTTAGCGTATTTGGGATTGTGGGATTAATTCCTGCCATTTCTAGGTTTTAGGGCTGCCTCAATCATCTTCCTTGTCTCACTCATGAGACTCTCTGCCATGTCCTTCATGGCTTTTTGGAAGATTTCCATAGTCATTGTCATTTCTTTGGGGGGACTGGCAGCTGCAGGCTGCCTGGCCCCCTCATTTTCTCTCCTCTTTTGAGGAGCGGCGGGTTTTTTGCTTGTGTTTGCGTGCGCGGTCTTTTTAGGGCATTTCGTGCATCCCCGGTAGGATGCTGGGTGCCCTGTTTCCCCGCATAGTACGCACTTCGCGTTTCTGGCCTCTTTGTCGATAGGCTGTGGACATGTCGCTGATCTGTGCCCCCCGGCACATTTGACACATCGCTCCTGGAATGTGCATTTCCATTGAGTGTGCCCGTATCGCTGACAGCGATAGCATTGTTGCGGCTCTTTGCTCTTTTTCTTGAGCTCCACTTTGACCTAGAGGTCGTGGAGTCTGTTTATCTCGTATATGCGTTTGTTTTGGGTTTTAACCATGTATAGTGGTATTGCCCTTTTTGTTTTTCTACTCGTCATCGGAAATATTTCCGCGTCCGAGTTCCCTTGCATTTTTAACACTTCGTTTATTATTTCTGGAGGGACGTTGAGAGGTAGTCCTCTCAGGACTACATGCTCCCGTTTTTCTTCAGGGAGAGAGTACGTATAGTACCCTTTTTTCTCTTCGTCTAGATGTTTCCTTAACATCCTGTAATCCTCTGCCGTCTTAGGAAAAATTTTAGTGTTGTTACCCACAATTTTAGCCTTCTCTAGGCATATATTTTTATCTTTTATTTTTCGGTTTACAAGGATCCAATCCTCTGCACCGTCAAGTACCACAGGTGGCACTTTTTTGGCCTTCTCGGCATAGGTTGGGGGGACCGTGTCCATGTCCTCAGTAGTGGCCTCGGTGGCCTCCCTAGCCCCCTGAGGAGTCTCGTTTTCGGCGTCTAAATCACTTTCTGGTGATTTTAGCGCTCTTTTTCTCTTTTTTATCGCACTAGGGGCGGAAGCTTGTTCCTCGGCCGTTTTTTCTTGAGCGTTTTTCATGGCTGTTATTTCAGCTCTGAGCAGCTCTAGTTGTTCCTCTAGGAGCTTGTTTTGTTTTTTGAGCCTTTTGAGCTCGGTCTTTGACTCCTTGAGTGGGGGCTTGAGGTTTCTACTAGCCTTTGGCGTCTTCATTTTCGCGGCACTGGTTTACAGAAACTCACTGACACCCACGCACTGTCACTCACTTCTAATCTAATATTAGTATCTAGGAGGTATCAACGAGCCTATTCGCTATGGGTGTACCACAGCAGCGCGCAGCCTTCAATAAACTCAAAGATCCTGTCTACTTATATGAAAAAACGAAAAAACTAGGATCAGAGAACCGACTCGCTTAGGGTATACCTAAACAGCGCTCAGCCTTCAGTAAGCTCTAAGATCCAAGAATCGTTGCAAAATGTTAATTCTACTTCTACTTTGCTTAAGGCTTAGAAAAAATAAAAGACACTTACCAGTTGTGTGTAATAACAATAACTCGAAATCTCACAAAGATTTATTCACGTCGCACTTTCTCTCGTCTGCTCTGTGTCGATGCCAAGTCGAGAATGGATGATCAACGATGGGTATCGTCGTCGAACCCTCTATCTTTTATATCCTTATCAATCCCTTCTTTCCAACTCTTTCAAGGCGTTCCTTTTTGTCTTCTTGCGTGTAACAGCCAATCTAAAACTTGTATAGGTAGCCAATCTGCCGTTGTTCTTTGAATATTTCAGTACCCATCTTTTTAAGTTGATTAATGATGGTGAATATTTCAGTACCCATCTTTTTAAGTTGATTAATGATGGTATGGGTGTACCTTCGCAATGGTATGCGTAATGTTAATAATTTTTCAGATTGTATTTCATGTTTTTTTAATGCCATTATTTGCTTAGAAGACCAACATACAAATAAAAACAAATGAACAAAGTTAGTAAACAACAAAACAAAGCACCATCACTTGCTCAACATAGGACTGATTTTTATTATCATTACATTTACGAGTGCAATACTAGAAAATAAAGATATATTTTTTGTTAGAATAAAATTACCATAGAAAGCTTGCAGATGTATGTTATTTGTAAAAGTAATTTAAGAGTGTTATGACGCCGCCAATTTGATTGATTTAATAAAAATCATAAGTTTTCATACTTTGGTCATGCCCGTGCCATTTGTATTAACTAGATGATATCTTCTATAATGATACAAATAATAACATTTATGATTTTTCAGATTTTAAATTTTTTAATTCTTTGTTAACTTTGATTTCCGTCTACGACACTTAGTAAACCATATTTTTTCCTATTCCTCAAGTTGCCATACTTCGCTGTTGTTGGTTATTGTGCTTTTTACGTGGCTACTGTAGGTTAGATGTTGGTTTTTATAATATCTATATTCTACAAAACATCATTGAGTGATATATGTGTGTAAAATATATACAATATTATAAAGGTTGATTTTAGTAGGCTGAATTGGAAAATAAAAATTTCTCTACCAAAAACATTTATAATATAAATTATATAAAAAAGAGGTTAGAAGGGGGGTTACTATTTAGCCCCTTGGTAAATACTCCATTTTTAAAACCTGGAAATATTAAAAAACTAAAAAAGCAATCGAAAAGGTAATACTATCATATTCAAAATAGCTATTTACCATTTTTCCCAAAAATGCGAAAGGTATTCCGGAGTTTTCTGGTAAATCAAGTTTGAAAACGTTTACTTTCGGTAATTTGCTAGGTATGCGCAAATGCGAAATTTGAAAATTTCATCCGAATCATAAAAGGTCAAGATGCAATAATTTTGCAAAAATTGCATTCTCGAGGTAATTTATTCAATTTTCAAGTTTAATCGTTGAATGATGATTTTGTTTCGGTCTCAATTGAATCACACAATTATCAAATTGTCGCATTTTAATATTCGTTTAGAAGGAAAACCCTTTAGCCTTATTGAAGTTCAATTATGTCCCTTCATATAGATTTACAATAGCGTTGATTATCTAAATATTAAAAAAAAAATGAAAACTTTCACTAATTAATTTATTATAAGCTTGTGAAGCAATGCTTTTACTTTCCCGTACAAGCAACTTAACTAGTGCCCAGTTTTTCCCAGAAAGTTATTTTACCAGTCTCTAGTCGATAACAATATCCCTGTCAGCACAGGTCATAAATTGCCATTAAGATATTAATAACACTCGAGTATGCACATGCCATGGCACCGTCGATTAGAATATCTTAGACAGTGGCCCTGGTACTGATGCACCAATGAGTTGGTCCTTTGTTTTACTAACTGGATGATTTTTGGGTCGTTATCGGGTATTTCATTCATATCACTTCTCACAAAATAATTTAAGGTAATTAAAAAAAATTGATATCTAATATGAATTTATCTGGCTTTTTCACTAACTCGCAAAACCAAGTTAAAAGTTATCTATAGTGGACTGTGTCTAGAAGATTTTTATTCTTACTTTTATTATTCTGGCAGATTCTGGCATAGTATGGTGTGACCTTGTTAATATGAGTTATTCGCGGCATTGTTTTCGTATACCGCACTATTTCATCGTAAGTAACTTAGTTGTAAATGCCAATAGTATTTGACCAATTGCTTTACGTAATACAACGTAAAGGTATTTAAGTTAGTAGCTTTAGGTCTGCACTGCATGGGTATATTTTGCTGATCGTGATTTGTGAAACGCTTGTATAATCAAAGTGTTAATATGTACTAATTTTTTTTATTTTATGATTGTATCTTTTTTTTGTATTAAATGAGAGCCTTTAAATAATTACACATATTAACTTTTATAAATGTCATTTTTCACTAATATAAAGTTTACTATTCACTGCTATTGCATGATTAAAATCCTACATAGTTGACAAAATATTTACAAGAGTATTTTTAAATATTCCATGTTTATGCAAGAAATGTGTTTAACTTAACTAATTCTAAAGCTATCATTTTAAAAGGTCACTACATGTTATCGCATTTATTTATTAGGAAAATTGTATTAATATGAAATAAATCAAGTTTTGCCAAAAAGTAGTGAAATAAAAAAAAAATTGTTGTTATTCTTATAAGGTGAAATGTGTTTGTACATGCTTAATTTACTAATAAGGTATCAAATAAGTATTATTGATGTAACAGGACTGATTAGTATTATCACAGTATTACTGTGATACTGTGATACTATGGGCTCCAAGGTGATTGTAAAGTTAACAAATCAAAGATTAACGTATTGCAGCAATCTGGATAGTGCAATTTTAATATTATTAAAAATTCTTTGACCTTATGAGATTAATCTACGTAATACCTTTTTATAACATCTATGCTTTTTTAAATTTCTATAAACGCTAGTATCTATAAAAACTCATTTCATCTATTTTGAGGTTAACACAAACCAATTTGTAGGTGTCGGCTGTTGGTTCAGAGCCGTCGGGCCACCAGTTAGAAAAAACTGTTGATCAAAAAATCATCATCCCTTTTGTACTCTGAAGACAAAAAAGTCATGCCTTTTGTATTAGAATGTCTTAAGCAATATTTTATCCATGAAACCAGTGCGGTTTACCCCTGTTGCCCATGCCTCGACCCAGCCCTGTACTGGGCTTTACCTAACTTAATAGCTATTTTCCTATTTTCTTTTTGATCAATGGAAACGGGAACCCGATTTCCCTATTTCACTTTTCAGTCCGCCTGCTTGATCATCACTGAAATAAGAAAACAGCCAATATCCCTGTCAGCACAGGTCATAAATTGCCATTAAGATATTAATAACACTCGAGTATGCACATGCCATGGCACCGTCGATTAGAATATCTTAGACAGTGGCCCTGGTACTGATGCACCAATGAGTTGGTCCTTTGTTTTACTAACTGGATGATTTTTGGGTCGTTATCGGGTATTTCATTCATATCACTTCTCACAAAATAATTTAAGGTAATTAAAAAAAATTGATATCTAATATGAATTTATCTGGCTTTTTCACTAACTCGCAAAACCAAGTTAAAAGTTATCTATAGTGGACTGTGTCTAGAAGATTTTTATTCTTACTTTTATTATTCTGGCAGATTCTGGCATAGTATGGTGTGACCTTGTTAATATGAGTTATTCGCGGCATTGTTTTCGTATACCGCACTATTTCATCGTAAGTAACTTAGTTGTAAATGCCAATAGTATTTGACCAATTGCTTTACGTAATACAACGTAAAGGTATTTAAGTTAGTAGCTTTAGGTCTGCACTGCATGGGTATATTTTGCTGATCGTGATTTGTGAAACGCTTGTATAATCAAAGTGTTAATATGTACTAATTTTTTTTATTTTATGATTGTATCTTTTTTTTGTATTAAATGAGAGCCTTTAAATAATTACACATATTAACTTTTATAAATGTCATTTTTCACTAATATAAAGTTTACTATTCACTGCTATTGCATGATTAAAATCCTACATAGTTGACAAAATATTTACAAGAGTATTTTTAAATATTCCATGTTTATGCAAGAAATGTGTTTAACTTAACTAATTCTAAAGCTATCATTTTAAAAGGTCACTACATGTTATCGCATTTATTTATTAGGAAAATTGTATTAATATGAAATAAATCAAGTTTTGCCAAAAAGTAGTGAAATAAAAAAAAAATTGTTGTTATTCTTATAAGGTGAAATGTGTTTGTACATGCTTAATTTACTAATAAGGTATCAAATAAGTATTATTGATGTAACAGGACTGATTAGTATTATCACAGTATTACTGTGATACTGTGATACTATGGGCTCCAAGGTGATTGTAAAGTTAACAAATCAAAGATTAACGTATTGCAGCAATCTGGATAGTGCAATTTTAATATTATTAAAAATTCTTTGACCTTATGAGATTAATCTACGTAATACCTTTTTATAACATCTATGCTTTTTTAAATTTCTATAAACGCTAGTATCTATAAAAACTCATTTCATCTATTTTGAGGTTAACACAAACCAATTTGTAGGTGTCGGCTGTTGGTTCAGAGCCGTCGGGCCACCAGTTAGAAAAAACTGTTGATCAAAAAATCATCATCCCTTTTGTACTCTGAAGACAAAAAAGTCATGCCTTTTGTATTAGAATGTCTTAAGCAATATTTTATCCATGAAACCAGTGCGGTTTACCCCTGTTGCCCATGCCTCGACCCAGCCCTGTACTGGGCTTTACCTAACTTAATAGCTATTTTCCTATTTTCTTTTTGATCAATGGAAACGGGAACCCGATTTCCCTATTTCACTTTTCAGTCCGCCTGCTTGATCATCACTGAAATAAGAAAACAGCTACCGTAAAAATATTAATAAATCTTACACGTAATAGTTCTGATACCTATAAATTGTCTTGAGAAAAATACATAAAATAAGATTTTTATTTACATACATTTTATGTCCAGATTTCTTAGTGAAAAGTCAATAATAATAATAAAACATGCCAAACATAACTCATGGCTAAAAAAAGGACATTCTTTTGTATTAAGGTAACAGCAACAACCAACTATCATCAATGGGCGACTAAAAAAAATATGGCATGTCATTTGTATATGAGAAATATGTTTAGTAATCTTTAATCTTAATTAGAAAACGGAGACTTGAAAGGGCAATGGGGAACAGTTTAGGGGACATTTTTATTGAATATGGGAGATGAATGGTTACTTTAATTTTGAATGAAATATGAAAACAGAACGGCATTAATCTTAATTTCTTATTTACAGTTTGTTAATCAGTATATCATCTACAGCCAGTTACGAGCGCTCAGATTTTTTATATAACGGCTTTCAATAAGGCATTGGAAGCTATATAAGCTAAACTTATCTAAATTGAACCTGTTATTTTTCTATGTGTCATTATTTTATAGTTATAAAAACACATCATTAGACTTACCGTTAGTTGATACTTTTTGATTATTAAAAGTTATTATCTTATGCATTAAGCCCGAAAAGCATGTTTTATTTTTGCGAACAAACGCATTACAAATATCGGTTGCCACTAACGAACAAATATAATGCCTTTACTAACTTTGACTTCACTTGCGTTATTTTATATATCTGCCGAGATTTAAAGGAATAGGAAAGGAGAGTAGGGATACTTGATCCCCCTTTTAAACTTTTATATCCATTTTTTGCAAACTTTCATATTTTGATATTGGGCATGGTGTAATGTCTCATGGCAACTCTGCTGCATCTACTTTTATACAGTTCTATGCTAAGGCTTAAGGATATTAGTCGTTTTTTGGGAACCTTGCCTCAAGATCAAGTATACAATACAATATTATTCTAGAGGGTGTTCCAAAAATTTGAAAAAAAAATTGTTCCCTATTACACCCCGTATATAAAAACAATGGAATATGTTGACAAAAACAAAATGCAGAATTACTGTCTATGAAATTTTCTTTCGACTGATGCAAAGCCCAACAAAATACTATAAGGCGTTCAAAAGATATACCCCTTCAAAATATACCTAAATATTTAGCACGTCACTTTTTTTGCATGTCAGTGTATATATATATATATATATATATATATATATATATATATATATATATTTATATATATGTATATATATATGTATGTATATATATATATATATATATATATATATATATAAATATGTATGTATATATATATATATATAAATATATATATATATATATATATATATATATATATACCCCCTTATGACCCTTGATTTTTTACCAAATATTGAAGTTAATCGGATGAATAGTTCTTGAGCTAAGTCGCGCACAAACAGACCGCCGATTTTTTCAGGATCTCATTTTCAATATTTTTTTGCATACTTCTATTTGCTGTTATCGAACAAGTGTTTAGCTTTAGACAAAATCAGCGATCATCGATAACTATAATGCATGATCTAGTTTGAATTTTGGTTACTGAGTTTGGGTAAACTTAAGTTACAAAATTTATTAATTTTTTAACGTACAAAGTTTCAATATTAGTTTTAAAAATTTTACCCCCTCTATGTGTAAATCACTGCGTTTTTCTACGTACATATGAACTAAGTATTTTAAAAATCAAATTTTGTTTAGCCAGTATTTTCGTAAAATGTTGCACATCCTTATCTTAATTTCAGATTTAATTGGGCAAATCAAAATGATTGACGTGAGCGTGGCGCCAATTTTCTCAGAGTGATAAAATATAACTAATTACTCATAAATATAATTTAAATATGTAGATATTTTTTCGCATGAATCCTAAATTAATCGATCCGAAGAAACTGAACCAGAAAATAGTACTTACCAGAAAAAAAAATTATTTTTAGGAAGATAAAATTTATATGGTTTAAAATGTCAATAACTGAATACGAGCTAGCCTAATTTTTTCCCAAATTCAGGCTTTACCGATAATAAGGCGTAGACTTTGTAATACCTGAGTTTTCTACAGTCAAAAGTCAATATAGAGCATTTGCACATCCCTTAAATTTGCCCGAAAAGTATGCGTGAACTACTGTCAATCTTATCTCAGTGACATGTCGTGCGTCTATGTGTATGCTAAAGTAATTTAGCTTTGATTATTGCAGGTTTCTTCTAATTTTACTGGTTAATGTACAAATTGTCTTTATATAAATTTTAAACAAATTAGTTTGCTTAAATTGTATTCACATGACTCTTCTTTTTATGCTTCTAAAACAATAATATTGAAGAAAACATGACATAAGTGAACGCCTAAAGACTTAGAACTTGTATCGAGGAATACATGTATTTTATTACTTGTTTACGCGTTCTAATTCCAAATGGACCAAATCTGTTTTGCATTTTAGTAATTGAGCTTCATGTTCCCAATAATATTGGATCCAGTAATTAAAATTAAGTACCAACTTGGGAGTTATACCTAATTTAAAATGCTTAGTTATTATCCTTTTTATTTTTGAAATTATCCACCATGTGAAAATCAATTGAAACTGGTTATGTTAAAGCATAAAAAATCTCTTAAGATATTTGCAATTACTATAATTTCTCTTTAATTAGGTTTATCCAGTCGCTTCGAGAAAAAAGTGACGTCCTATTTACGTCACAATCTTCGTTTTGTTTGTCCCGGTGATCTATGACCTTAGTGATAAACCTTATTACAATCGCGACCTCGCTGCTTCTGAGGCAAATTAACTAAAGCGATTCGTGTGGCAGAAAAATAATCACCATTCAATGTTTTAAACGACACCTAACCAGAATCTCACATATATCAATGAGAAACCAAATTCAAATACGGGTAAATTCATCATATTTAAGGATTATATCATCATTCTTTATGACAAAATAGTAGGGTATTAAGGTTTTTGTTTAAAACGCAGAATTAATATATATATATATATATATATATATATATATATATATATATGTATATATATATATATATATATATATATATATATATATATATATATATATATATATATGCATATATATATATATATGAATATATATATATATATATATATATATATATATATATATATATATATATATATATATATATATATATATATATATATATATATATATATATATATATATATATATATATATATATATATATATATATATATATATATATATATATATATATATATATATATATATATATATATAGATATGTATATATATATAAAGAAAAAAATATATATAGAAAGTCGGAATCCTGTCCATCAATTTTTAAGATTTCATTTTTTAAATTTGTAAAGGTTCTTTGCGATAAATCAATCAATCAAAAAAGATGTCTGGGCCTAATAAAGTGGCAAAAAGGAGGTTTCCATCCGTGAAATGCGTCTTGAATCTCTTATTTGAGGAGTCAGCTCCTTCAACTGGATTGTCCATTATTTATATATATATATATATATATATATATATATATATATATATATATATATACATATATATATATATATATATATATATATATATATATATATATATATATATATATATATATATATATATATATATATATATATATATATATATATATATATATATATATATATATATATATATATATATATATATATATATATATATATATATATATATATATATATATATATATATATATATATATATATATATATATATATATTACTGGTATATTACCGAATTGTGCCTTGTTGGTATTTTTACGTATTTGTGTATATTTTTTTTTTATGAATTTTAAGTAATTCATTGACGAGCTTATTATATTGATTCATTGTATCCTTACCAATGTTTGTAATATTCATAATATATATATATATATATATATATATATATATATATATATATATATATATCTTTACCCCATTACGATTGCTTCATTAGTTTATTTTATGAACCAAATACGAAAGAAAACGCGATTTTTGGCGTTAAATTGTTGTTTGGGTTCAGTAAATAATTATAATTTCGTTTCTACTTTCAAATGAAAATTTGTAGGTGCCATGTAAAACACTTTTCAAAATCATTTTTTCTCGAAAACAAAATTATCGAATTTAACATGATATGACTAACGTATCACAAGAAGATAAAGAATTTCTTAGATCACAAAGAGAAAATCGTATGAGGTTTTCGCCTCAAAAATAAGAACTAAATGTACAAGGGAAGTCAAATATAATCCGTATAAGAATAAACAATACAAAGGCTCGCTGAAATCAATAAGACAGTTACACTGGAAGACTAATCTCTATCATCAGCATCTAGTGACGAAGAGGTCAAGTTTTTGTCTCCAGCAATGAAAAAATTAGTTCAAGTTCTAGATTAAAACCTTTTGATAAGAAAATCACGTCAACTTGGGATTGAGAACAGCTCTCTATTCAACAGGCAAGTACTTCATTTATAGCAACTGCAAAGAGCCTTCGCCACGATGTTTCAAAAATTTCCGTATATCCAGTTACCGTTTACAGAGCTCGGACGATCAATAGAAGTGAAATAACATGAAAATCCCCCTCATTTGGTCTTGCGTTGATATATTAAATTGTTGCCCTCAGTTACCCATAGAAGTGTCAAAACAGCATTTGCTTGGCGTATCTGTCGCTCGAAAAGGCTGTGATTAGCAGACGGATGAAATAGGCATTCGGAAAGTGGACCCACTTGGGCCACGTGACAATATCATCGATATGTCTTTTGTTACTACAATCTCTAATACAGGACTGATTCAAGGGGCAGATACCAGAATTGAAAAGGACAAACATTTTTGTAGTTGGTTTGCCGCCATCATACCCAAGAACTAATATTGAAAGGAGTGTTTGAGGGGCGTTGTCGCATACCATCAAGTGGCTCTGATATGCAGATTTTAAAGTGCCAATGTCTGTGGGCTTTACTTGATAAGAAGTCATATGCGACAATGCTGGATGAAGAAAGTCCCGTTCCAGGTTTTCTAGAAGAACAACGAGCAAAAACGATTAGCTACTTCCAAAATGGATTAAAAACGGAATTCATCAAAGAAAAGACTACAAATAATTATTACAACTCTCACTCCTATAGCTAAGAGGTTGGTCTAAACACGACTTCAGTTTCAGAATCCTAGGGGTTCTGCATCAGGCAAGGTAGTTTGCAAAGGCAATATATGCAGTTAGAATTGTTCTCTTCACCAAACGGTTGGATATTTCTCAACGAGAATTGAAATGATGAAACGGGATGCACATTTTTTCAGCCTCATATATGTTCACTTTCTGCACGAGGTAATTGTAAGTCGATGAGCTCTAAAGAATGATATGGATATGTTACAGCTTCTGAGCCAGATGTAGATGTTCAAGAAAGTGCTCTCTCAGTTGCTAAGAGACACCTTTGGACGAACGTATTACTTACGCTGAGAAACAAAAAAAAGACCGAAATATAGTATCGAAAATTTAGAAACCAAACCTGCAAAGAAAAAGAAAATCAAAAAATTAGAGGGTAAAAACCTAGTTTTTGAATGAAAAAACCTGAGTCATTTTGTAACTAACAAAATAAAGACATTCTTTGCAGTGGTTCTATAAGAAACCATGTGAACTTTCTTAAGGTGAACAATTCTTGTTGAAAATAGGCGGGTATGTCAGAAAATTGCAGGGGATTGCATTGTTCAAAGTTTATAAATATAACACATTTTTTGCCTATCGTACTACCTATTAATCTTAATGTTTAGTTTTAGCATTATTTTAAGTAAGTGATATCTATTTTTTCCAATAAAAGTAAATCACATTGAAAAATCGTATTTTTGCCTACTTTTACAAAATTGATCAAAGTGTGCAACCTCGAAATATTACCCAATCTTCTTGAAATTTTGGTTTTATACATATATTTTATATAAATGATACTCCGGGCGTGAGCAAGTCAAAAATCTGTCATTTTATTTTTTGCATTACAAAGTGAAACACACTAAGGTATGGGTATAAATTGAAATTCAATGGTTCTTATTATGCCCTGTAGAAAGATCATTTTACTGCAATTAATAAAGTCAAACGAATTATGATGAAAAATACGTTACCAGTAAAACAAAAGATTTTGTAATATTTCAATATAAAAATCATATTTACTTACTTTCTTCCTGGTCGAATATTTGTTAAGCTTTTCCTTTTTCTCTTACCCCGAATTAACCAAGCGTTGATAGCCATCATCACTGAAAAACGCAGCAGAGCAATGGTAATGTATGTGTATGTATGAAATCTCGAAACCATCCCAAAATAAAAATAGTACCTCAAAGCTGTTTAAAGGAGTTGTAAATTGTCTGGTGTTAACAGTTTATACTGAAAGTAATTAAGGGTAAAAGGCATTTGAAGAAAACACTAAATTTAAAATGTATATATCTTTGGGAACGCTTGTCACCCACTTCATTCATTGAGTGTTTTGTAGCTCGTTTTTAGTCCCTAATGCGCGGCTTATAAATACTTCACCACATCAAACAGTATCTGTCTCAAATATTTTGCAAAATATCTTTCAAAACAGCTAATAAAGTAGCACATATTATTCTTGTTTATATTCTTTGTTTTTTAAACATTTTATGAGATACAAATAGATACTAAATTTTATTTCGTTTGTTGACACTTTTATTGCGTGCAACAAATCTATTAGATGTGAAGCATTTACTGTGAATGTAAGCGTATTTTTTAATTAGTTAGTTTTTATATTTTTTGTGATCCTGAATCCCAAAAACTCAAAACTCTCATACTTCATCATTATGGAAGTTAGGGAGCAAAAATAAATATACAGCTAACATGGGCGCAGTTAGAGTTTTTTTTCATAAGAGCTGAGGATTTTAAGATAGTTTATTTGATTTTATTGCAATAAGGATTAGGATTAGGAAAAACACAAACAAAAATATCAGCTAAAGGAAAAAGGATAAAAACACATATGCCAAGTAAAATAAATTCCTGAAAAATTATATACAATTTGGTTCAGAGCAATTTGAAAATGGCACTAAATATTAAACTGGGCTAAAGTGTAGTGCAGAAGCACAAAAAAGCTGAGTATTGAAGAGGTTCGACCGCGGCCGTCTAAATATTTCTGTATCTAATGCCTAAAACCGATTGTCAGTTATAACAATAATGTCAATCATCAAGGAAGGTTCTAAAAGATACCCCCGCAGTATCAGGAATTCTGGCTGAAAACCTTCACAATATGAGTGTAGGTAGCGCTTTCCTGTCTAGTTGTTGCGAAAAACTTTGTGATTGATCTGTTGTTTCATTGGTCAGATAATCCATTCTCATTCTGAATATAGTATACACACAATACATAACTTATTGGATCCTTATATCGCACCTTTAATCATAAAGTAGCAAAATTTAACTCGTTATGAATTTTTTCTTTTATTAGGAATAGTGAAGTGTGACCCAAATTAGGTCCGCACATAAAGATTTAGTAACACATACATTTAGGTACTGTCTTTTCAAATATTTTTATTGGGAACCATTTTATTCCATTATATGATTCGTACCATTATTTACTGGATTTTACATATGCCACACTTGTTTTTTTGAGCATAATTTCAAATAAATTGAATATGCAGTTTTTCAACTGATTTTTAAAAAAATTCGTTAGACCGCCGTTTTGTTCGGTAATTTTGTATTCCTACCAAAATTTTATCTCTTTATCACGTTTAATTTTTGTACAAATTTTGAAGTCAGTTGAAAAAGAAGTTTTTTTATATTGATGTATTAAACATTTTATTTCGCCGCCATTTTGTTCCACCGTCTTGAATTCGTATTACAATTTTACCAGTTTATCTTTATATCACACTGAATTCATGCACAAAATTTGAATTCAATCTAATAAGTTGTCTTAACAGGCTGATTTTCTAAATGTTTTATTAGGCCGTCGTTTTGGTTTGCTATCTTGGATACATTTTATTTGGCCGCCATTTTGGTCCGCCACACTGAATTCGTATCACAATTTTAACAGTTGATCCGTACATCACATTAATTCTTGCGCAAATTTGAAATTACTCTAATTAGTTGTTTTTCAGGCTGATTTTTTAAATATTTTATTAAGCCGCCATTTTTTTCGCCATCTTGGATTTCTACCAAAATTTTAACAGTTCATTTCTATGTAATACTTGATTTTTATGCAAAATTTGAGGTAAATTGGATAAGCAGTTTTTTAGAAATATTTTTTTTTAATATTTCACCATATCGCCATTTTGATTCGTTATATTGGATTTTTATCAAAATGTTACCAGATGATCCCCATATGACTCTTATTTTTTGACCAAATTGAAGCCATGCTATAAGTAATTTTTTAGCTATGCTGCGAAAAGACAGACCAACAGACCGACGGAATTGAGAAACAATGATTTTTGACATCTAAGGACCCTAAAACGTAAAAATCTGTAAAAACCCGGGGATGACTTTTCCATGATTACATAAAATTCCCTTTCACGAGGGAGGTAAAAAGCTCACTAATAGCAATCGTTTAAAAGGAAGGAAAGGGAACTAACTTTTATTCAGGTAATTGCTGTGGGTAAACCAAAATGAATTTATTGCAACTTTATACTTATACGGAGTAATTCGTTATAACATAAAAGTTATCATACATACATTTCTAATTAAAGGCCATTAAAACTATTTAGTAGTAATGGAATTTACATAGTCAGAGTGTGACGAAAACCATGGCAGACGTCTAGATGGGGGATAGAACAACGATGCAGGGGAGTATGCTTATATTCCGAAAAAAAACGTGAAATCACATTGTAACATAATAATAACTAATAAAAACACAATGCCAGACATACTTATTAGAACAAAAAGGTGTGGTCAAAGTTGCACCTTTATACCTATTATTAATGAGGTAAATTTTGAACGGGCTATACAAGTTTTATTTTAAAAGATAAGAAAAAATATTGAACACAGAAGTTTCAGAGATGTATTTCCAGGATTTGCTAAAAAATCTACAACTGACAACAGGAAAGTAAAAAATGAGCATCGGCTTTGTTATTTTAAATAGAACATCCTGTCTGATATACTTTCATTAAATCGGTCTCCTCTTGCTAATTAAAAATATGCTGTTTGATATTTTTATCTTTAAAGAGAACCGTAAAAAAAGCGCAATAAGAAGCAATGCGTTAGAAACCGAGAGAACCTCCTAACACATATTCATTGCGCGTCTTTGGAAGTGAGTAATTGGGATTTATTTAAAAAAACAATTTATTCCATTTATTTAGTAGCAATGAAAATTACTAATTAAATTAATTTATCATAATAAGCTATATATAATGTATACTTATGTGTAACAATAAAAATCAAAATGCTTCGGTACGATTAAATTTATAACAATAACATAAAGTATAACAAAGTTCTTGTAATGTTCACAACTTTGATTTAAAAATCAATATTTTGTGGGATCTCCTCTAGCTGTAAGAGCTGTATCTACCCTCCTTAGCATACTGAAAATTAATGATGAAATAAATTTTTGATCCGAAGGTTGCCATTCTTCTCTTAACGCAGAGAGTTACAGCCCGACAAACGAAAGAGTCATTTTAAAATGCCTACGCGGTGCGGATGGGTTTTACCGTCTGTATGCAACAATATTGGTTCGAATATCGTGGTATATCTGAGCATTCATGGTCTCTTTGTGCAGAATGAGTAGCTCCGTTCGCGACCCCAAAGAAATTTCGCCCATACAGTTAGAGAGCCTCCTTCAAGAGTTGCAGCTATATGTTGCTCGTTGCCTCTTTTTCTACGTTTCTGCCTTGTTAAAATACGGCCGTCTGAGTGATATAAGGCGTACCTGGAGGATTTATCGTTAAAACACTTACGACATTCCGCTACAGTCCAGTGACGATGCTCAATGGCCCACGACCTGCGAGCAACGCAACGTTTTATATTCAACTGTGGATGTCAAGCACATCTTCTGGCTCTAAAACCGTCTTCGTGCAATCTTCTAAGTGTAGACAGGCTTACATGAATTCCCGTGTGCATGAAGCCTGGAGGTAGGAAGACGCTATCCTTTATTATCTCTGCAATGGTAAACATATGTACAGTGAGACAAGAACTAAACTATTGGTTTTGTTTATAATATAAAAGACGTTAAAAACAAATTGTATGGTAAAATAATTTACGATGTTCTTATTATTCAATTCAATTGGCATACAATATATCTAGTCAATGTCTCTTAACACAGGATTTTTGTCGATTTTCTCGGTTGTCTTTAAAGACAAAGGTATCAAGCCTCGTATATTTATAATCGGCAAGACGAGACCCATTTAATGAAACTGTAATATGCAGGGTGTTCTTTATAATATAATAAAGATGATGCTCATTTTATACTATCAATTGTCAGTTGTTAATTTTTTTAACAAACCCTGCGATTCAAATAAAACCTTAGAACTTCTATATTCAAGATTATTTTTCTCCTTTTAAAATAAAGCTTGTAGACCCGGTTCTAAATGCACCTTGTTCGATTCTATTCGTAAAAATAAAACACGCCGCTCCGTATACAAGCTTTATTCAAACTCAACTAACTTACTTAAATCTTAATAAATGGAAAAATAACAAACCAGAGTATGCAGCGTAAATTAAACATAGACTTGCCGATCAATACATTTCTCAGATATCCGGTTTCAACAAGTCATAAAGATATATAATCAACTAGTATACCTATAAGAAAGAGTTTGACTTTCTGCATAAAATAATAAACATAAACCATATTATTCATCACACCTCATTAATAATAGGTGTAAAAGTCACCCCCCAAAAAAACCAACATTTAAAAATTATGTATTTCATCTTTAAAATAGTGCCACGTATCGTTGTTTTATCGCTCAGCTACCAAACGTTGGTTTCCGTTGCACTCAAGGTACCAATGTTCATTACAAGACTAGTTTTATCCATTTATGACGTAAGTATGCTCAGTGGCTCTTATACTATAGAACATTTATGCTATTGGTACATAGTATATTATTTTAACCTGGAAAGGAATAATTTATAAATGATGTCCAATGTTCTACGTTTCTGTTCGAAAGACGCCTTTGTCACAAGCCCATTTCTGTTCCACTAGGCAGCTAATAATATCTCAACATATTAATTTTATTGGTAATCATGCTACTAAAATTGGAACACATAAAGAACACATTGTTTGCTCCAAACAACAACGTAGTTAAACGAGGCAATTTAGTTTATCGTAAAAACGGTCCTTCGCCCGGGATGTAAGCTGACCTGCGGACGGATCATTTGCCCTGGTACAAATGGTCATAGTCAGACACGTTTGGGCCGGCTGCACGTGGGCGGCTGAAAAGGCACGTTTCTTAATTGACTCGAGGCGTTTTAATTTGAAGAAAGGAGCATCAAAAAGGTTTACAAAATATTTATATGCACTTATTATTTTCCCATAATAACAACGTTGTATATACTTACTAACGTTGAATGGGGTTGAATTGATGTCGCAGGGTGACTTTGATTACTAGTTTAAGTATACAAATTTTCCGGGTGCCACAGCATTTGGCCATATACAACGGTGTCAGAATCTTGTTCAGTAATATGGTATGAAGTGACATATATATATTTATATATATATATATATATATATATATATATATATATATATATTATATATATATATTTATATATATATATATATATATATATATATATATATATATATATATAGTATATAGTTTTTTTTTGTATTTTTAGATGCTAAAGGCAAGAAAAGAGCTCGTTAAATTCATACTTTCAAACTGCATTATTGCCGGTTGAATTATAATTTTAGGGTTAAATTGTTCACAACATTGTGGTGGCATTGATCACTTGATTTTTTTTTATTATTTGGTCAGTTTATATTGAAAATTAAAAATGTATGCCTAGTAGTCGAAAATAAAGTGTAGTTTTGTGGTATACAAATATAATATTTAAAATGGTAAGATCTTTTAAAAGACCGTTAAGTGCATGGAGCGGCTATAGTGAAAAATGTATAGTAAATGTTTTGAAGAAAGTTATTGGCGAAGGCGAAAAAATTACAATTTCCTAAACACATTAAGAAAATGTAATAAGAAGAAAAGTAAATGTGTGGTAAAACCAAGAGATTTAGTTTAAAGATTAAAGTAAATGTTTCCATAACCAATGATGGTTCTGAGACGGGATAAATATCGATAATTTTATTACGAAAAAACGAAGAGGTTGAACATTTGGAAGTAAATTTAGTGAGGATAAAAATAGGTTATTTTCACTAGTAAAAGTTGTTGGATGGGATGAGAAAATATTTGTTCATCGTTACCCGCTAATAGTTGGTATAAAAGGTTAAAATGGTTGTTGGTGTGTAGATCGAATAAGAGCGAACATTCAGGCCGAATGAGATGAATGTACAGTAAACTTTGGGAACATCATCGCTATATTACCAGATCCCATTTATTTAAATTCTAAAGACAATGTGCGATATAATTTTAAGAAAAATGATAGAAGTTAAGAAAATACAATAAATAGCAAAAATGGACTATTGTATTTTGAACAGTTAACTGTTAAAAATGTCTTGCTTAAGAAATAAGTTCCTACGTTTTAATATGTCTCTGTTTCATCTCTTAAGAGTCTAGTTAACGTATTATGCATTTTAAACCCTGTAATTTTCAGTAATTTTTGATCTCTTAGAACATTTTTACACTTTACGTTTTAACTTTCTTTGCTATAATATTACATTGTCTATTCATAGATTTATTTTCCAAATGGAATCGAGGAAAAATCTTAAGCGGTCAGAATTTATGAGCTACAGTAAAATTATTATGCTGATCAGTTTCCCCACACTATGTATGAAGTTGATCAAGTAGTATATAGTCAATTTTGCAAAAATTAAGTGCTGTATCATATTGGTAGTGGTGAGTATATCTTGGAATATCCGTATAATTTGCCATTTACTTTGAGAATACATTTCATCAAAGCTTATAAAAAAGTTATAAAAAACAAGAGCAATTTTATGATCAATTATACCATTTCACTCTAAATAACTACAGCAGAGAAAGAGAATAAAAATCTCTTTTCTTTAAAATATTACAAGATACTTTATATACTCAAATAAATAACAGAACTCTTAAAAATCCATAATACAAAACAGTGGTTTTTAACCATAAAATAAATGTACTTCTCGTGTATGCTGCAATCCGTTACATTTACAGATTACCAATCATGCTTTCCCTCTCCAGAGCAATCTTAAGCCCGCTACTCATTATTCGTCGATTACTCACTATTCGTTGATTCGTCGTTTGATCACTGTTTGATGCAACGATTTGCAAATATCCGCATAGTGTGGGGTCTCCGGTTCGTCTGTGCGATTCGTTATGGGACGATTCCGGCTGAAATCGGATTTTGGGCGACTCATCAAAAGTATGCACGCATCAGCGAACTGTGCGCCCGCATTAATATATTTTTCATGCGCACGAATTTATATGTAAATAAAATGAATGCACTGTCTGGATGAATAAGGGCCCATTCGTTGAATTATGCCGCAATTGGTTAATGCATATGAATTGATCAATCATATTACCGAATCTTATCAACGCATGACACCGTATAGTGAGTAGGGGTCTTTCCAAGCTAAGTCTACTACTTTAATAACGAATAAACTAAAAAAAATCAATCAAAAATTAAGTTTTTTAGTTATCAAACAGTGAGATTCTTGCCATATCTTAGTTTTTGTTATTATTATAACAAGCTATAATTAAAAAAAAGTCATTCATGTATCTGATAAAGAATTTTTTTTTGATGAATTGAAACAGGACTTTGCTCCGTTCGGACTTTTATTTTTATTGAAGTACTACCTGTTTTTCTATCACTGTCGTTCCACCTAAATAAGAAACCCCTGGGCATCTTGTGTTTTGGTTGTTTCGTTAGATATATTATCTTTTATTTTTCAGTACAGGACCAAGCCGAGTCTTTTCCTTGTGTGGAGCAAAACATTGTTTGGCCGCCCTAGTTACCTTATTTTCCTAAGAGGAGCAAGTACCCCAGCCGCCGGGCCTTCCAGAGGTCCTTTATTTTATTCGTACGTCATATAAAATCTGTGCTTCAAATGAAATAAATGTTTTGTCTTTAATTTTTGCTTTCTCACATTCCTTCCCTTCCCCTTATTGATGCCTTTGCGCCTTAGTTTATCTTCTTAAGTTAAAATGAACTTTCTTAATAAAATGAATTAAGATGCATATTATGGGATATTAATTTAGGAACAAGAAATGGTTTTTTTTAAACTTAAACTAAAAGATTAAAAACAAAACTTCGTTTATAAAAGCAAAATACATATCGTGTAACAGTAAACTTTTTAACCTATACTAAGCTTTTTATTATAGTATTATAAACAAATTAATGTTATTAGCAACCAGTACATAATTTTATAATAAAATAAACGTAAAAAACCAGCTTTTATTTAAAAATTATTGAAATAAAAAGCAAAAAATAATAAAACTTACATAACCACAGAATATTTAAAAAATTGAATATTTTTTGAAATGTTTGAAGATTTTTTTCAAGTGTGATGGCTCTGTCTCACGTCTCAAGCTTTTAAAAACATATTTTTAAAAGTTTTGTGTTTATGTAAGTTTTATTATTTTTTACTCTTTAATTCAATGGTTTATAAATAAAAACCTGTTTTTAAAAAGATTTTTTACTTTTTACAATTAGAATTTATTTAATAGTATCTGTCTTAATATTTTCGCTTGTGCTTTTATTCATCTGTTATTATTAAATTTTAATAGTACGTACTTAGCAAGACAAATCATATGGCTGCCTTCCGTATCCATCGTCAAACCCGCTCATGATTTCATATTAATAATTAGTTATTACATTTGAATAGTACTTGTCAATCAAGTCAATCCAACGAAGCTTTAATCAGACCAGATCCTTGGTACCATATTATTGCATTGTCACCGAAGTTTCATGGGTACGCCAAATTTTAGTTCAATCGGATGGCAGCAAGTCCTTGAAAAATGGAGCACAAATTTTCAGCCGGAAATACAGACCATAGTCCATATTACACTATTATACCATATTAATGCATTATCATCGAAGTTATATAGGTTTGCCAAATTTTAGCTCATTCCCATGCCTGCAACTGCTTGAAAAATAGATTAGAACGTCAATACTTTCCAAAATTTTATACTCTATAGAAATAGTTGTCTATTTACTAGCTTTTCTTGACTCATAGCGAACCTTAGGTAGCTTTTTTTTTTAATTTTAACTTACTATATGATCGTTCTCCTTGAGTGACGGTAACTAGTCATGTAAAATAAATCCTGACGGCGCGGCGCGTAGCCTAATAAAAATAGACTAAATACAGACAGAGCCTTTCATTAATTCGTAAAAAGCTGGAAATTATTTTTTCCATTTTGAGCATATCAAATATAACTAATATTAGTTTGCGACGGGACGACTACATTTTAGGTAGTTATGTGGTTAGGTACTTCCTGAACGCAAAATGTGATGTTCTAGAACTTGGTTGGCTGGTTGGAATAGCCATCAGGTCACAGGCGTCTGAAAAATTTGCTCATCTTTGACTGTTGATTATGACCAAACAAAAAAAACATAATGCTCTTTAATTGTGGTAAGAATGAAATTTTCTGCCATGCACTCCATAGATTTTTATGTGCCAAAAACTGAAAAAAGTGTAAACATTTCGCGTTTTTTTGTCTCCCAAAAGTTTAGTTTACCTCAGCAACCCGTCGCAAACTAATATTAGTTTTACTTGATATGCTCAAAAGTGAAATAAAATCATTTCCAGCTTTTTATGAATTAATTAAAGTCTGTCTTTTTTTGGTCTACTTTTGTTAGGCTACATATGGCTAAAAACAATTTAATCGAAAATTTTCCATCGCCGCGCCGCACTGTGGTCAAAATATAACATTTAGAATTCCAAAAATCAGAAAAGCCGAAAAAGGTTGTATATGATATTTTTTTTTTCATAATTTGATGTAAATATTATATTTCAATGAAGATAGGTTTATACTGCTTAAAAAAAAAGCTCTAGGACTCTTTTTCTAAATTAAGGTGCGATTTATCAAACTAAAAAAAAAGAGAACCAAACCTTACAAAGTAAAATTTCTAGGTTGCTTTAGGAAACTATATCTAGCTTAAATATAATATTAAGAATAAATTTTATTAGTTTTTGTTAGTATCTATAAATTATGTATTAAATACACACATAGTCAAAACGAATTAAGGATCACTAAATATTTTGTCATGTATTTCAATGTAAACATGCTCTAATTTAAAAGATATTCCGAAGTCAAAACAAGTACGATCAGAAGTGCGTAATGTTACTTTATCTAGTTTATTAAAACCTGAGAGACCAGCTTTACAAATGTAACACTTTTGGGAACACGAATTCGAAGCCAAAGTGTTGCAAACTTTGTCATCTACCATGGTTTTTCACAAGTAGTGGTAAATAAGGAATTATTTTTCATTTAAACTAAGTTTTGTAGGTAAAAGCGTAAAAATTTGATTGCCAATGTAAGAAAATTCTTATTTAATTACCTTATTAGTCTCTTTTATGAACTGAATTCTTATAGGCCGACAGAAACGCGTTCACGAAGTACGTGGGTTTTGCTATAAAACTAATTTTTGTTTTGGTAATACATTTGCAAGGGAACTATGTGTGTAGTTAAAATACTAAAATCATTTGGCGATTGATTTAAATTTTGTGACTCAAAGTGTTGATTATAATTGCTCTAACTTTGGCTTCCGTTTGCACCCCATTTATAAAACATGTACATTTACAATAAAATCATCGTTATGAATAGACAATAGTACTTAATTTTGTGTTTCGGCAATTCGAGATATCGTGTGGTCCAATAAAGGTTGTAGTTGTACTTCAGCTGATGTTTTTGTCGTAATAATATTGGTTGTCGGATAGCATTTTTTTTTTGCTTCTATAATTTTATAGTATATAATTTGTTTAAATTTTTCTTTTTTGCAGACTCCCTTAGACTTATATATTGACTGCGAGTCAGTTTTAATCCTATAAATAGTGCTAAAGCTTCTTCGGCCGAATAACTAGAAATATCATATTTTTTCTTTTGTTCAGGTGAATGCGTTTTTAAATCATGTTGCACTCTTCGGTGAATAGGTAATTTTCTGTACAACATTGGCGGCGTCTCTGTTTCCGCAAGAGTAAAGCTTCATTAGTGCTGCCAAGCATAGCTCTTCTTCACTTGTTGAGTTAACAATTTCTTCCACTCTTCTTCGCGTTCTCTGTTGGCTCGTTTCCGTAAATAAAACTTTTGGCCGCTAAAAAATAGATGTGCAGTCAATGGTACCTGATGTAATAAGGTCTTCCTTAAGCCATTCAGTATTTTTCTGCATAAATCTGGACAAAAATCTGTGACTTTCATTCCACCTCCTCCATAAAGCCATACAGAAAGTATGGATGGCCTTTTTAAGCTCCTCATTATCTTGGGTAGTCACATTCTCAATTCCAATAATGTTAATAATATGTCCAAACAAAAATTTTTTTGATTTTACCTCCATAGGACGAAATGGAGTTTTTACTCGTAAAACATTAAATAATGTCAGTCGGGTGAAACGCGCACATCTACCTAAAAAAAAAGCATTTTTTTCTAAGTAAGCCAATGTGCACAATAAAATGGGTATATATTAAAAGCCTAGGCTCTACTGAACATAATTATCCTAAAATAAATGTGTGCTAAGATGTGCTAAAAAAGTACTTCTATACTAAACTTTGCATATCATGTTTTTTTCAATAAAACCGTACAACAGGAATTAAAGAGCAGAAATAATAATAACTCAAAATATTTCACAAATTTAATATATATGCTACTAAAGTACATACCTTAAGCAATGTGAACCATTTTTAAAATAACACATAAACACTTCTGGCATCTGACGTAAACATTTTTCGTGACAGCTAAAATTGAACTATGGCGCTCAAACAATAGGCGTCTCAGCCTTTCTTGATGTTCGCGGACTTGTGTAGAACAAGATAAGAGGGAAGACGCATATTTGTTAACTTTTTTTGTAAATTTTATTTATAAATATAACCCAAGTATTTTTAAGCATATTAGGCTCATGAAAGAAATCATTTTTGGAATGCCAAATTATAGTTTTTGACCACAGTGCGCCGTCAAGATTTATTTAACATTATCAGTTACCGTTACTTAAGGAGAAAAATCATATAGTAAGTTAAAATTGATAAGATTCACTACGAGTAACATGCTTTCTTCGTATGTCTGTCTTATCGGTTCGTATATCTGTCTTTCCGGTTCGTATGTCTGTCTTCCAGGTTCCAAATTTGTAATCCATTTTTCAGGCATTTGCTGAAATCCGAATGAGCTAAAATTTGGCATACCTACGTAACTTTGGCGATAATGCAATAATATAGTACCACGGTTCCATATTATATCATATGGTAATTTGGACCATGGTCTGTTTTTCCGGTTGAAAATTTGCAATCAATTTTTCAAGTACTTGCTGACATCCGATTAAACTAAAATTTTGCGTATCCGTGTAACTTCGGTGACAATGCAATAATATGGTGCCATGGACCCGATCTGAGTATGGAACCGGAAGCCGGAAGGTAGCCATAGAAACTCCTTAACTACACAACATAACCCCGTCGTATTTGGCCTGCTCGTTGGATTTGACTTGACAAATACTATTAAATTTTAATAAAATTCAATACGGTACCATGGAGCTGGTCTGATGATGGAGCCGGAAAAGACTCCTCAACTCACAACATATACCCGTCGTATTTGGGCTCGTTGGACTTGTCTTGATAAGTACGTACTATTAAAATTTAATAATAAACAGATGAATACGCACAAGTGAAGGTATTAAGACAGATATTATTAAATAAATTCTAATGCTAAAAGGTAAAAAAAACCCTTTTTTAAAACAAGCTTTTATTTATAAGCTATTGATCTAAAGAGTAAAAAATAATAAAACTTACATAAACACAGAACTTAAAAATGTAAATATAAAATATTTCAGAAATTGATAAAAATGCAACTAGATTACATTTGACAACCACATTTAACTACGAAGTTTTTTATAGTATTTGACACGACGTATACATAATTTTGTTCCAAGGCTCACTTTGTAGCTATGGTATCGCAATAAGTTTGTAATTAGACTCAAAGCCAGAGTTTTACAAATTAGTTTTAAAATCTATAAATGTAAAATTAATATATGCAAGCTATATATTTTTGAAAACGAAAAGTATTAGGATGTCGAAGGGCATACGTTGTTCCATTAAAATAAAATAGCAATCTAGTACCAAAAAAATGTTGTAACATTGTCAGAAAGAAACTTTGGGTAAATCTAAGGTATTTAGTGAAAACCGCACTTCGATATCACTTTTCGTTTTTGAGCTATTAAATCTGACTAAAAATTTAATTCCTAAGTTAGTCATAAAAAGCACAAGTTATTGGCAAATAAAAAAGTTTAGGAGAAAAGAATTACAAATGAACTACGCACATCCCACTAAACATAGATTTTGTTTCAGCTCTCCCACCTTCGCCGCATTATAGTCTTAGCAGTGCCCAGGCCAGTGTTTTAAGTAACCATAGCAATGCTTCACATTCATCTCCGGAAACTCCAGAGGAAATTGTACGCACACCTAGTGCCAGTTCCAGTCACTCGCCTCAACCTCAACCGTCCTCTTCGACAAGTTCGACAAATACTAACAATTCTCAAAGTAAACCACCTTATTCCTACGTTGCCCTTATTGCCATGGCAATACAGTCTTCACCTATGAAAAGAGCGACACTGTCGGAAATATATGCCTATATTACATCGAAGTTCCCATACTTCGAGAGAAGTAAAAAAAAAGGTTGGCAAAACTCTATAAGACATAATTTGAGTTTGAACGAGTGTTTTGTGAAGGTTCCGCGAGAAGGTGGCGGTGAAAGGAAAGGAAATTATTGGACTTTAGATCCCCAGTTTGAAGATATGTTTGAAAATGGCAATTACAGGAGACGTAGGAGAATGAAAAGGCCTTACAGATCAGCTCAACCGTACCCAAAAGCTTTTTTCGGGGATGCACTAGGACAGCATGGCCTTGCTCCCTTAGCAAGAAATATATTCACCACACCAACAGGGTATCCACCTCCGTATTCACGATATGAACCTACATGGATGGGACCCACCCAGTTAACTTCGTACAGTACCTGTAATTCAGGATATCCACAGCAAGGGTATGTACAGATTAATTTAAATTTATTCTACTCCTACTGATAGTGCTATAGACCTACAAAAGAGTAATTTCCCTTGTGCACGAAGTTAAAGGAAAATATTGTAATTCGTTCAAAATAATTTATAATTATTTTAATAGTGATAGCGGACATCATTACCAAACTTTTAATGCGATATGTTATTATTCAGAATTCAACGGTTCAGAAGTTTCATATTTTGTAAGCACATTTTTGAAATACCATTAGTGAAAAGCAGATTTGTTCCACCCTGTATAGAATAGGATCTTTCCAACAGCCGCTTTAGTCCAATGTTAGCGTTCTCTAACGAATGATGCTGAATGGTTTCGAATATTTTATTCTATGATAGCTTCTAGACAACTTTTATCTAAAACACCATATTTTTAAAATCAGTCGTTTTCGAATTATGTTTTTACAAAACATTACAGACAACGTTAACTGAAGAAGTTCTGATAAAGTTGCTGTTGGGGCATACGAGTTCGATTCATCATATCGATAAAAGTTTCAAGTAACATTTGGTATTTTATTTAAAATGATATTGAGTATAGAAAATAATTGAGTAAAGTATGCAATTAAATCATTTTTAACGTAAATTGTTTAAGAATTACGATTCAACTTTTGACGAAAAGGCGCGGTATCTGGAAAAAGTAGTTGGAAAAAGCAAAATAGATATGACTTGCCGTGTGCTGTAAAATAACAACAAGGCATAGTCAGTGTCTATCGAAAACTTAAAATTTTATTTGTTTTATTGAATTGTTTTCAGTCTTAGCTTAGGAGAGTAAGGAAGTTTTCCTTGCACGAACATAAATGTACAGAAATTATATTATTAATTCTCACACGTATTATGTCTCTTTATTCAACATTATTTATTATTTAAATTATTACTTGTAACCTAAAATATTCATCAGTTATACATGTCTCTGCCCTTTTTTAGGTATCCCCCACCGACAGCCTTCAGTCCCTGCAGTGTTCGGCAGGATGCAGGCCCTAGGTATCCCCCATATTGGCCTCCTACAGACAGTGAATACTCCACTGCACCCCATAGTTCTCCCCCGACTGACTCTCAGCTCCTGTTACAGTGGTGACAACGGTGAAAGAGGTACGCCCATAACCGAGGCGATATTTAATCCGAAATACTTCTCGTGAATGCTTCAAGGTTAGCGACCGTGTAAATCTACAATGAAGGTCAATCAATAAAAAAAAGTCTTTAGTTATGTTTGGGTGTAATGTAGTTTTTGATTCTTTATTGAAAGGCCTTTTCTTTACATTGTTTCTGTTATTATGTATATTTTTGATGATACCAGTAACAGACCCTTGTCACCAGATATAGGAGAATGTACATACATATTGAAGGTTTGAATATTATATTAATTAGATTATTTTTATTGTGATATGAACTGCCTCTTTTTATAATCTAAATATTTAAGATTAAAATATCTAATTTAGGATCGCCTTAAAAAAGTGAATAACAAAATTTTATTTTAATACATACTCTTATTTATGGTGATTTACTTTATTCTTTGATAGTGTATTTCTTTTAAGTTGTTATTCTTACTCGAATATTTTTTCTGATTTGAATCTTACGTTTTTATTAATATTTTATTTTGCATAAGTACTATTTTAATTTTATTAAATTTATTGTTTTTAAGTGTTACAATGCATAATATAGCTTAAAAATTACATATGCAGCTTCAACCTGCACTGAAACCTTTGAATCATTCCTTCCCATAAGTAATGTATTAGATGAAAAGTTGATTTCCGTAAAAGAGAGAAATTAATAAATTGCTAACTTGTCACTTGTCTAACAAAATTTTAAATTCATGAAAATTAGCAGTATTTGTACATGGTCACCGCCATCTTCGCTGTGATGTCTGTGAAATTTTTATTTAATAATCCTCAGACCTCATTGTCTTCTTAACTTACATTAAAATAAAATATTTATATTTGCTGACTTTCAACTTCTTTTCCGATATATTAATTAATTTACAGGTTGTAATGCATATATATATATATATATATATATATATATATATATATATATATATTTTTTTTTTTGTTAATTTAACTTTTTAATCGACAGGCGTAACGTTTTTTTATTATAACTTAAAATGGTATACACTATCACTTATAGAATAAAGATAAAAAATGGAAATAGTGACATCCGTTAAAAAGACTAAACATTTATTAGAATTTGTTAATTGTGTATTTTTGACCGTCCAGATTTTATATTATACTCACTTCATTTTTGTATATTAGTTTATATTTTCTTATAATTAGTTTTAATGTCAAATGTGAGAAAGTCAGTCATATACTGAATATCAAAAAAATCTATTATGTTGAAAATAGGTAGGTTACGTATAGTTACAATTTAGAATAATTGTAACAAAATGGGATTCTGAAAAACGAGGATATTTTGAAATTACCTAACTTTTTTTATATTGTTCAGAAATTTAATTAATAATTTTTTCGCAGCACCTATTTTGGTTTTAATTATCTTGATTTTCTCGAAAATTCCGAATGATTTTAAAACAACAAAGTTAACTAAAAAATATAAGTCCCCTAAGGAGTTCTAGAATATCAATAATACGTACTTAAAAATGTTAATATATAGTTTTCATCGAAATATTGTATTTTGAAAAAAAATAGTTTAAGTGGATTAATGTATGTGCAAAATGTTTCTCAACAGATCGGAAAAACTTCCATTTTGTGTAATCATTTCCGCAACTTAAAAACTAATTTCGATATATATCATATATTCACCGTCATGGCGGCAAATTAAGTAAATCCAATATGACCATCAGGCGAAAAGTGGGGTTAGACCCGGACAAAAATCAAATAACCAGTGGCTCCCTTTCGAAATTGTTAATTCACACACCGTCTTTATTTTTATTTTAAAGGTGAGCTTCAACGTTTTTGAGGCGAAATCTCTAAGTTACGATTTTGGTCGAATCTAATATAATTAACAAGAAATTATTGTTTTAATTGTCTTGTAAAAGCCGAAATACAGAGGATCTTTAAATGATTTGGTAAATTGAAGGAAAATGATCCACGATATGAAGTGGTTTTATATTGAGGTATAGTAAGACATCTTTATATCGCAAATGAACTGAATACCCGATTGATCAAAATTTTAGTTTCTTATAAAGATAATATAGCTTTCTTGATGAGATAATCTTATGATAAAATAGCAGTGAGTGTAATTTGTGTCGGTCCTCCATGTTAAGTCAGTTCAATTCATTACGAGCCGCAGATACATGACCTTGTTGTCGTATGCTACATATAAGTCTTACGCCGCCATTTTGAATAAGCTGTACCTGTCTCACATCAACACAGATTAAGTTGTGAACATAAATTACATCTCCATAGTTGAGATGAGAAAATATCACACACTTTTGTTAAAATAATGTATGTTTGTGTAAATAATTTTAAGGGTACTAAAATATTTCTTTATAAGAGTGCTGACATGCTTGTCGAATCTTAGTTTATAATCTACAACTCTCTAATCTGGCTTCGAACTTCGACAATGTTTTCAGATATTTATATAGAGTACATAGATTTGGCTAAATTGCTAAATGGCTAATTAGTCTATCTATTTTTCTTCTGGAAAATTAATCTTAGGAATCGGTATAACGTGGAACATTTTCCAAATTGGAATAGGCGTTGCTGGCAATAATAAAATCAAAAAGATATTTAATTACCAACAATATTATGAGGCAACATAACAATAGCATGTTCACCGTATGTAAACCGAGCTACATAATACGAGCCTTGTCTCAGTGAAGTTGGCCAAACTATCAAAACTTTGGTTTTTAAAGAAATTAACGAAAAACTTATTAAAAACTATAATATGTTTCTGATGATGTTTATTCAATTTGAGCCTAAAATACTACATTTATTGTAAGAGAGAAAAAATATCTCACAAATTCAAAAAACAGACGATAGAGAAAAAGAAAATGCAAAATTATTCTACGAGTAAAGTGCTCAGTTTATGGGAAATACAAATATTCATTATTAAGAAAAGTTTTTAACATCCAAATATGAAATCACAAAAGACACCTTTTTTGCACCATCCTTCTCCCTAACAGTAAGTTAGAAGAAAGAACAATCTCATGTACAAAGCAATTAAAACTAAACCAAAAGAATACAAAATATCCTAAAATCAATCACTGTATTATAGGAATCATAACTAAAATAAATAAACAACTTTAATGACAAATGATTCATTAAAACACTCAGGAACCCTATAGTAGGCTCTCTCAATGAGAAGGTTTTTCACTTCTTTTCTGAATTTTTTTTTTGTTAGAGATATTCCTTATGTGTAAGGGAAGATGATTAAAATTTTTCTTGCTATCAAAAATAATGGACTTCTTTGTCAAAGTTGGAGAGGGTAAGGCCGGGTAGATTCAATCTCCCACGCGAACTCGCGATGCACAAGGCACGCAGTCTCCAAGAAGAGTATACACCCCAAAATTAGGATTCTATGAGCAACAAAAACAGGTTTGCATGACTCACGGAAGCCCAGCTGGCACATAAATCTAAGAGCACGTTTTTGTAGCTCAAAAACCATGTTGAACAACTGCTCAGCACAAGATCTCCAGAAGCATGCTCTATAATGAAGATGGGACTCAATTAATACAAAATACACATTCCTTTCCAGAGATATACCCAATTCACGAGACACAAGCCTGACAGCAAAATATCCTCTAGATAATTTACACTTTATATTCAAAATCGGATCTTCAAACTTGAGACGATGTTCTACATATACGCCCAAGAACTTGAGAACCTGTAATCTGTTAATCCAAGGATAGTTCACCAATATGACACTTAAAAGAGAGAACATTTGTTTTTAATGTGTTAAGAGTTAAAAGGTTGATATCACACCATGCCTTATTTAATAACAAATCACTTCCCACGGCATGCTCCAACTGCTCAGAGTCCTTGGCAGATAACAGACGTATCGTCAGAAAACATCATAAACACACCTGTTATGTTTAGTTTCGAAAGGTCGTTAATGTACAATACAAACAACAGTGGTCCTAACACAGACCGCTGTGGATCCATAGATTTCGATCTTACGCAGCACTATTCCATGATCCACACAATCAAAAGCCGCACACATCTTGAAGTAGGAGAAAAAATAATATAGAGACAGTTAAGCCAACAACAACAAACAAGATTTTCAGAATATAGTGTCATAGAAGCCCTATGGTTGAACATATAGAATTTCTTAGTTATTATTCATATTGCATACAGTTTTAAAATCATATCGGGTTTTACGAGTTTCCCGCCAAGACACCAATTTAGAAATCTTAAAAGCTCCAAAAATAGTATATTCTAAATATTCTAAGCTAAACATTCCCGGACGACCGTGAAAATTGAAAGATTGCCGTCGAAGCCCAAGCCGACACAGGCAATACGGAGTCCGGGAATGTGACTTTTCCTACTAGGTATACATACTATTTCCGAAAATTGTTGAGAGGACATACATTATTACAATCAACTTGCTAAAATTCTAAAAAAAGCATTATTAATTTGATTCACAAATAAAATATAAACGTTGCCTGGTAATGACTATTTGCAAGGAAATATTGACTTTTCTTTCAAAAATGTCAATATGTCTGAACGATTTTCGGAAAAAAACTATTGAAAACCAATTTTAAATAGAGATTCTGCTCCATCCATCTTCCTTTCTATCACGTTTAAAAAAAAGTGGTTCTAATTAATAATTTGCTTTAGTTTATTATTCCTTGTCATAACATACCTGCAACATAAGTCTTTATGTTTTATGTTGTAAATATGTTATATTATAATCTTTTTTAATGCATGAAGGTAAAAAATTGTGAATATAAATATAATGTTAATAGTAACCAGAAACTTCCAGTACTAGGGATGCCAATGAACTGTGTCGGTTTTTATAAAAATAGAAACGACTACGTTAGCATTCGTAGAATAAAGATGTTGGGCAAATATTCAGGTGGGAATATATTATGTGCATACATTTTGCTGAATGATATGAAATAATTAAGTTTTGTGGCAAATATTAATACATACGAATCATTAGAAGAACTTTACCTAGCTAGGAAAATATGCAATTAAAAATCCGTTTATAAAGTAAGTAATAAAAAGTTATTACAATTTTTTTCTTAACTACATATTCGATTATATTTTATCATTTTATCATTATTACTTGCTATGAATGCTAAAAGTGATTTTTCTTTTCATTTTGGATCATGTAGAATTTTAAAATTCTAGGATGAAAAACACTTTTTACCTCTTCAGACCCGTTCATATGAATGAACGAATGGGCGAACAACGAATGGACGAATACTTCATCCACACTATTGATCAATTTTTATTTAATACTTTCCTAAGAATTTCATGCGTTTTAATGTTTGAACATACATAAAAAAAGAAAAGATTTGATTCGGACGAATGGTTCGCCGAGGTCAAAACTTACTTGATTATCCGCCCAAGAGACGGAATTGCCACGAAACGAATAGATAAACCGTACCCTCCACGCTAAGCGGACAGATGAACGAATGGACGAATAGTGAGTAGCGGGCTTAAGTAGATTTACTAGACAGTATCAAATAAATTTGGTTAACGTTGTTGAAGTGTCGAAACATACATTCACATTCACGGCACCCTTTAAGCTGGAGCTCCATAGAGGCGAGGGTTTCGGAGTGAGAAAATACTCGCCCACTTTCATACATTCGCCACATCAGTCGCTCGTGTCACCATTTAATCGTAATTATAAGATTTGGGCGGTATTGCCAGTAGCGCGATTTCGGTCTGCTTTTTTAAATGTGTTTAGATTATTTGCTGCGTTTAGAATAATAAACAAAATTTTTTTTTGGCTTTTTTGCACCTGAATGAAAATATCTAACTTTAAATTGATTGAAACAAATATTTATATTTATGAAAGTTATATGCCTCAACATGCGGACTAGTCTGTGCGCTGAATGTTTCAATACATTATATAAAGAATATTATTTAAACAAAAATAAGAAATTGTGTCATTTACTTTAAATTTTTATGTATCCATAGCAGTTGTACAAATTCCTTCATTCTGTGAAGACTCATCAGTGCGCCGATCGTAAGAGAGAGATTTAAATTTTGTCAGTTTGACATATGATTTAGAAGAAAAAAAATGTTAGTTTGCAGCCACATATAAAGTTTTTTAAATGTGTTCAGATTTTTGTTGCGTTTAGAATGATAACCAAATTTCTTTTTTGGCTTTTTCGCAACTGAGTAAAAATATCTAACTAAATTGATTGAAACAAATACCGATATTTATGAAAATTACATTTCTCAAAACTAGTCTGGCCACAGAATGTATCGATACAATATAAAGATTAATATTTAAGCAAAAATAAGAAATTGTGTTATTTACTTTAAGTTTTTGTAGATACATACAGACACGTAGCCAGACCCCATGTCTGGGGCATCCTTCCCCCCGAAACTCTAAAAATATTTTGATATAGTTATGCTTCTTCCCAATTTATTTAGTAAAATGTCATGCGTGCCTATTCGAGTGTTATAATTTACTAACATTACAGTTTTCCCGATGTTCTATATGCTAAAAATGTAGGAAACCGAAAAGTTAAAAAGAAAAGTAGGACATTGCTGTAAAACCGACAGGGACACTGTAATACATAATTCATGTAATTCATGAGCAAAAAAACCCTCTATAGATTTTTCTAAAATTTATTTAGTCAATTTAATCAATTATTATACGGTATACTATATACTATGTATACATTTTCATTTATTATATTATATTAAATATGATCTCTTAAAAACGTCAGAGGTTTATAAAAAAAATAAAAAAAGTTTAATATTTTAACCCGTTTTCAGACCCCTGTTTCTATGACCTTTTTTTTTCTAATTTTTATAAATCACTTCCACAAAAGGATATACATAAATTTACACCCTGTATAAGGGACTCAGAATAACCATTAAACCCCATCAATTTTCTTGCTAATTGTAAATATCTTAAGTGAAGATTCTCGTTTCCTAACATATATTTCTTATGACAGCGTTCGGTATGTTTACCAATTTTCTCTTATGAAAATGAATATCATTCCTAAGATATTTATATATAACCAGCAAGAAAACACATACTAATATAATAATCCACCTTAAAAGAAAAGGTATGCGAAAATTTAACATTTTTGTGCTTGTTTGTTTTTTTCCCCACAATGGATTTAAAAAATTCAGTAAGAAATCGAAACAATCGGAAAGTGTCTGGAATTTAAAGAAAAATGATACAGATATCTTTTAAAATAATAAACAAAAGTTTTATCGTTGTATATGATTTTATGAAAGTGTCGGCGAGATTGTAAAATACTGATGTCTTTTAATTTAGTGTCATATTCTAGGCAAATAGATATAAACAATGTTTCATGTTACCTTTTATCCGTTCGTAAAACTAAAATAATCTATTACTTGTATACAAAGATCATATAACATTATATATTATAATATATATGTTCTTCACCCTATTTCCCATCATTGTTGTTTTTAAGGTAGTTTTTTTTTTGTTTTTTATATTCCGTCCTTCTACTGTATATAGGTAAATAAGTAGGACTTAAAAGGCTTTTTTGTTTTTATTTTATGTATTTATATTGTAAATTTATAGCTTTAGATACTGAAAATAAATTAAAAAATAAGTAGATTGAAACATGTTTTATTTATAACGACATGTTTATATATCCAAATAATTTATAATTTGCAATTTCGCGGTTGAAAAATGACACACACTCACAATCGATAACTTTTTAGAGAAACATTTTTAAATCAGAACACAATGGATATAGATCTTATCGCACCTTGGGCAATCGAATTTATAAAAATCTGAGAAGCAAAACAACGTAATAAATAAAACTAGAAGACAACTATATAATCTCTTCAGTGTCAGATATTTGGAATGTTCTATTTTTAATTTTTTCTGATGTTGCAAGTTACGTACTATTTTATGCAAACGTTGTATTATTAGAAGAAAATATTTGGGTGTATTTATAATTATGTTGTCCTTGTCCAAGCATATTAATTTTTTCAGATAAATAAAATGACCATCATGAATATGTAATTAAGAAAAAGGAAATTTTAGGATTTGGGAATGTTTCTTATTAATTCATCAACAAAATTTAATGTTGGCACACTGGTGTTGTTTTTTTACTTTTTTAATCACATGGTACTAAATAAATTATGCAGTTTTCGTAGAATAAATTTCGTAGTATTTGAATATAAAATCAGATAGCCAGGGATGTCGCAGGTTCTTTGAGTTCCAGGTTCGAACCATAGTTAAATCACTCCCATGGCGTCTTTAGGGCCGACCATGTGAACCTTTGGAGTTAAAGGAGTGCATGGCCGGTTGCGATGAGTGTTGAAATGCCTCAGCATTTAAGAACGCGCTAACTTCTCAAGGATGAAAAAAATCCTATAATGGATAATGTTAATTGGTAATATCACATTTTTAGCAACCGAACGACAAATCTACTGCTATACAGTGTAGCAGCGACAAAGCTAGCCACTATATTCGGCATCAATTGAGAGCGATAACGTGCCTGCTATTGATAAGCTAACGCAGGATCGAAGTGATTCTCCATCCTCCGAACAGAGAGATAAAAAACATATGCTTTGTGACTGCTTTATTAATCAAAGGAGGAAATTGCGGAAAAAAAAATTGAGGAAAGAACGTATATAAGCTAGGGACTCTATGGGGCCTAGGTGCTGTGACTTTGAAGAGATATATATTCTCCTCTACTACAGGGTACTATTATTCAAAATACATTTAGAGACCAATAATTTTAATATAATTTTTAATTTTAAAGATTTGTTTTCCTGTGTATGATAATGTAAAATATGTTATCAACTTAATTTGACTGGTCACTGTAATTTTCTGTTGCCAGCTACTTGTTGCTAGCAACAAAGAATTCTCTTCACGGAGATCTCTTGCAGTACCAAACGCTACTGTTATCGAGGATATAAATCGATGAACCGAGCTGACACTACGTAAAATATCACATAACAAGTGTATTTATATTTGATTCCATTATTTATATCTATATTAAGATAACAACATTACTAAACATACGTTGTAACGTATAACTTTTAAACTGGTATTAAATATTGTCTGTCTACTTGGTATATTGTATATCCAAGAAGACTCACAAACTGTTAAAACTGTTAGAAAATATCTGTTCCAGAAAGTTTAGGAATTCTGCTAATAATATTTTTGCCATAAATATTGTTAAAAAGGCATTTAAATTGTTTTAAATATTCTTATTGGTTAAATAAAAACAAATAGACACTTCGACTTATTAATTGTTTTTGTCATTTTTAGGACGAAATGTAATTCGATTTTTGAATCATATAAGTATTCGATATAAATGGATACTATATTTTAAGTTCCCTTTAAACACCTTGTAATAAATAAAACCAAATATGTCACGATCTCTTACATAATTTGGGGTCACTTATCAGCAATATAAATTAAACACATACATCGTATATCAGCAACTTCTAATAATGTCAGTAGTTTTCGGAACAATAAACTAGGACACGGTCATTTTATTTATTAATGTTCACATAATTTTCTGTACAAATTTATTTTTTTTATAAAATAATACTATATATTTTATTTTATTATTATATTTACTGGGAGATATAACTTGTGGCAAAATTTTCAATTATTATTTAAAAACACCTAGGAATATGTTGTGTCCTGAAATAATAGAGTTATTAGTGAAATATTAATTAGTTATGTATATTAGCTTTAAAAAGATTCGCTTTTTATTAATCCATGTAAAAGGACATCCCACAAATCTTATGAGTTTTTCGCAAAGAACCGATTTTTCAAAAATTTCTATGTCAAAACAAACATTTTCTTTAATTACACCAACTCTCTAACTGAACAGGGTAGTACGAAAAATTAGCTTTAAGTTTTTGGTATCATTGATTTAAATTTAAATATACCTAAACGCCAGTGGCGTGACATGAAAAATGTAATTATAGGGGTTTCAGAATGGTAAAAAAATGTATAAATTTGACGACTAAAAAAAAGGTTCTTAGTTCTGTATTTGGATGACAACAAGCCTAATATACGCCTTTATACACTACCAGGAAAAAATCTGACGACAAAAAAATGACAAGAGAATGCTTTGGGAAGATGAAAAATGCATAATTGAAGAATAAAATACTTTTCTTTAACACCATTCTTTGCATATTGCATATACTCTACATTCAGTCTACAAGCTGATCTGTATACAAAATTTAACGGAACTTTGGTAACTGATATAATAGATCGAAAATCATTTTCGTCCTAATATTCTTACTGTGTGTATAGCAAAATATGACTAAATTAATCTACTTTTATATTGACAACCTCTGACAGTGTCAGCTGTAAATGTAGGGTTGTGTTAATGTTTTGCTTTAATAATCTATTCGAACTATTTAGTACAAACTTACTTTTTCATTTAGCTTTTTTACAAACAATAATGTTTGTGCAAACGATTAATGAGAGTTGTCTGCCAAATGAATTTAGTAATGTAATATTTACTGAAGACGGCCTACAAAATAAAGTTTCTATTATGCTAATCTTCGAGAGCTTCTACCTCAAATTGAGGTGCTGAATGAAGTAAAATATACATTAAGCCATGTTTACCATATTATCTTTTACAGCAAAATAAAACCAAAATATAATAATATGCGATATTTAATAACTTTTCTTGGAGTAAACTTAAACTGAAGACGTTTACGGTCATAGTTATTTACACATTCATCACAAACACTTTATAATTACACGCAAAAAAATGGGTGAACCAGGAATAGAAATCTTAGTTTTTGCATAAAAATTTCCCCTAGCCGTTCTTGATAATCTGACCCATACCGCAGAACATTGTCACAAATTAAACAATCTCTGTTACCTACAAGCAGGACCATGGAAATGGCAAAATGATTATTTTCATTGTTAATGGTCCTGAAAAAACGGCAATTCTAATCCTGACAATTTTGTCGATCATTTTCTTCGTTTGGTAAAGCAAATCTTGATCTGAAGAAACACTGTAAGCGCGCGGGCAACATTCTAAAGAAGCGCCGCCAAACCGGAGTTTTGGATTCATACTAAAATTTGATTAATGTACCAATATATCATATCTATTTCTTGTGCAAACATTATGTCCATTGAATAGGGAGTTTTTTACTTTATCTTTTAAACAGTTTATTTCATAAGACTTGATTTTTGTGCAACATTTGAGGTAAATTGGATAATTAGGCCACCACTGTTCCGCCATATTGTATTTTTACCAAATTATTACCAGGTCATCCCCATTATGACCATAACTTTCGACGAAAATTTGAAGTCAATCGGCTAAATTTTCCAGCTATGTCGGGAACTGACAGACAGACCGTTGGAATTAAGAAATATGTTTTTTGCCATCTAGGGATACTAAGAGGTGCAGATCCAGGGAGTGATTTTTTCTGGAACATACTAAAATTTTACCAGTTCATTCCTACATAAAACTTGATTTTTGTTCAAAATTTCAGGTAAATTGGATAAGTAGTTTTTAAGTCATAATTTTTTTAACAATTCACTTGGCCGTCATTTGTAACCCTTTAACAATGTATTAAATTTTAGTTTTTGGAATTTCTGTTGTTTCATTACATAATTCAAATCAAATGTACGTGGGTATTTCAAAAAACATGCGCCAACGTTTAAAGGGAGATACAAAATAAGATGAAAATATCATATGAACATGGATCCGCACATGTTTAAAATTTAAAAACAAATAATTATAACTTTATTTAGTTATAGCGAAACAATAAAAGCTATTTGATTAAGATTTGGAACAACCTCATAGGTATCTAAGGGCTATATTTTGAAAGTATTCTGCAGTTTTTACTTTAACCACCGGTAACCATCCTTGACTTTCTTAAAAAATGGTACGCCAATTATTTTTTAAAACCATCATTTCAAGAAAAAAGTTTTATTAAATATATACCTGCAAATGCCCTATTTTTGAGATACAGGATGCAATTTAAAAACAAAAATTTTGAAAGTATTCTGCAGTTTTTACTTTAACCACCGGTAACCATCCTTGACTTTCTTAAAAAATGGTACGCCAATTATTTTTTAAAACCATCATTTCAAGAAAAAAGTTTTATTAAATATATACCTGCAAATGCCCTATTTTTGAGATACAGGATGCAATTTAAAAACAAAAATTTCCTACATTTTAACACCCTTTATCTCAAAAATAGGGTTGCGCACAGATATTTATTAAAACTTTGTATAGTTCTGAGCAATTATAACTCCAACTAAAACTAGACGGTGCCATAGGCGTGCGCGTAAATAGATTTTTTTCTCGAAAATCACTTGTCATATCATAAAATAATAAAACGCATTTTTTCTGTATTTTTACATTCCCTAAACGATAAAGTTGGTAGATTTTTTTTAAATGAGTGGCGTACTATTTTTTTATTGAGAAAGTCAGGGATGGTTACCTAAACGTGCCCATGAGTGAAGTGAAAACTGCTGAATACTGTAAAAATAGAGTTTTTAAATACCATATTGGTTGTACCAAATCATAATCAAATAACTCTTAGTATCTCGGAATTACTAAAGAAACGATAATTTTTTGTAAAACTTTAACACCCCGTATCTTGAAAAACAAACATCTGCATACCCATATTTATATGTTCTTTTCGTTTTATTTTCTTACAAGGTATCTTGCTTTAAATGTTAGCGCGCATGTTTTTTAAAACACCCTGTATATACATTAAAATTTTCAAACTCTCATATATGTAAAAACCTTATCCTTAAAAACATTATTTACATACGATGTTTCAAGGGCGCCAAAATATTTACGGCCGCTGGCGATAACCCTTGAGGGAGCCCTGATCTGAAAATTGTCCGCAAGTAATTGTATTCTGGCATTAACCATATAACGAATGTAAAACTTCACCATATTTTTCTAAAATTGTTTTAAAACATAATTTATTGGTTATATTTCAATTAAGGATTATTCTTACTCTTCCCTCCTAAAATATCTTCCAGATTGGTTTTGAGTTAACTATTTAGAAAACACTGTGATATTGGCGTTATATGGCAAACTTACATTTACCTGTCGAACATAAAGTAAAATCTACAATACGTTTAAACCGTTTTACTTTTATTAATAACTTTAGCTCACGCTTTGTAAAGTATTGCAGTTAATATACATATCCGTTTATCAAAGTAGTTAGTTTTATATTTTTTAAAATTTTACCAACTGATTCTTACATAATACTTGATTTTTATGCAAAATTTGAGATAAATTGGATAAGCAGTTTTATAGTAATAATTTTTTAACATGTCACTAGGCCGCCATTTTGTATTGTCATATTGGATTTTTACCAAAATATTATCAGGTCATCCCCATAGGACCGACAGAATTGCGAAAACATGTTTTTCGGTATCTAAGTACCCTGAAACGTAAAGATCTGAAGAATCTCTGCAGATGATTTTTTCACGATTACAATACTTCCCTTTTACGAGGGAAGTAATATATAAGTACCCACTTAGCTGAAACTCGTATCAGAGAATTTATACAAGCAAAATGTGAACTCCACCTAGTCCTGTTAAGATAACGTAAACAAAATAGTATAGAGTTGTAAGTGATTGGTTCTATGTGGTGCGTTTCAACTATTCCAAGTTATTCTCTTTTGTATTATAAATAATAAGTATTATAAATAATATCGCCAGGCGATATGGCTTGTTCTCTCGTTTTATTTTGTTACTTAAGAGTGGGAATTCTTTATTTAGTCTGCGTTGTACACCCTTATAAGGTTATGTTGATTAAAGCCACTAGCCACGTAGCCATAGAGGAATATGAACCACAGTTGGACGATTATATGAATGAGCCATAATTTTGGCCAAGTACTTACATGGTGAATTGTCAGATTGTCACAAATCACAGTTAACTATATTTATTTCATATCAACTTATTTATAATTGTCATGACATGTTGAAATTTGAAAAACCCTTTGCTTTAAAGTATTTTTGCTTCCCCTTATAACAGCCCATATTATAGTATTATTATACTATATGGGCCATTAATACTAAGGAATTATTGTAACGCGAAAAATTTCGAAAAATATAAGTTAGGTTTTCTCGGCGTTTTAAGCCGGGAACACACTTTCGATACGCCATGCCACGGCACGAGCTAGCTCGCGTTGTCTAAAAAGTGTAACCCTTAATTTTACATATGAACCCCGAACAGACACAAACAACTGCCCGGCTCTATATCAAATATCCTGGAAAACTACTTCAAATTTTGTGCAAGAATTAAGTGGAATAAGAGTTGAACTAGTAAAATTGTAATGTAATCGTAAAAAAAATAACCTTCCCAGGTTTTTACTGATAGTCACGTTTTTCGGCCCCTTGATGCCAAAAAATAATGTTTTCTCAATTCCGTGGATCTGTCTGTTTGTCTGTCAGTTCGCGGTATACCGCTATAGCTAAAAACTACTTATTCGATTGGCTTCAAATTATGGTAAAAACTTAATGGTAATACGAGGATCACCTGGTAACATTGTGATAAAAATCCAACCTGGGGCAACAAAATAGCGGCCTACCGAAATTAACATTTCGGTATTATTAAAAAACTAATTAATCGATTTACCTTAAATTTTGCACAAAAATCAAGTGTTACATAAAAGTGAATTGGTAACTATTTGGTATGAATCCAAGATGTCAAAACAAAATGACGGACTAATAAAATATGAAAAAAATCAGCTACTTATTAGATTGATTTTAAATTTTGTGCAAGAATTAAGTGTGATCTAGAGATAAACTGTTAAAATTTTGGTACAAATTCAACATGACGTAACAAAGTGGGGGCCTAATTTTTTTTTTAAATCAGTGTAAAAACTACCTATTCGATGTATTTTAAATATGCCACTAAATCAAGTGTGGCATAGGTCGAAAGTAGTAAAATATTGGTACGAATCTAATATTGGTGAAACACAATTTCGGCCAATAAAAATAGTTAAAACAGTATATATGTTAGTAAATGACTATATGCCGAAGTAAATTGGGTCAGGTTTTATTATTCCTAGTATAATGAGAGTGGCATAAGGAGGGAAATCCCCGGTAAAGGAAATATTGCTGATTTTTTAGGATATGCTTTAGAAAAACTGTTTTGTTTGTTTTTGGTGTAGGTATTATACACATATAATGTATTCCTTGCAAAACAGATAATACAATTAACATGTCATAAGTACTATTTTCCTCTTACTTCATACTTCAGAAAGGAATAGGTATATAAAGAAAAGACAGTTGAAAAATGAGACTAAAATTAGACAGAGATAGGAATATCAAACCATTTTAAATGGACAACTTCGGAATATGTATTGTCGAGCATTTTGAAAAATTAAAACATGTGATACTTATCGAAATTTTGCTATATTTTCAATCTTATCCGATAGACACACAAAATAATTTCACAAACTAAAAAATCACGTAAAAATCTGAGATCTGTCCATAATTTGTTATACCATTGTACCGGGTGACTTCGTAAAAACTGGCACCCCCCGTAACTTTTTTATTTTTTGTCGTACATACAAAAAAAAATAAAAATACTGACATACAGAGGATTTTTTCACGTTATAAATCTGCATTGTAATTCCCAGTAACTTTTCATATATACGAGGAACGACAAAAAGTAAAATTTTCTTTAATGGAGTGCCCTGTAAATTTTTGCCTAAAATGAAAGATCTTTTTTTCTGATTCCAAATATATAATACAAGTTGACATTTGGTTTAGCCATTTTCGAGTTATTTAAGTTTAAAAATCAATTTTCATTATAGACTGTAAACTGGCTATAAAATATCAGCTTTCTGAGCAGTTGGCTATGGAAATAAACAATATAAACAATGTTCCGTCAAATGGCGGGGCACCGTCATGTTGAAAAATTATGCTCATATACTGCCTTAACGGTAAGTTTTCTAGTATTTCCTGTAGATCAGTTTCCAGAAATTCTTGATATATTGGTCCAGTTAATGTTCCTTCGAAAAAATAGGGCCCTATTACTCTATTCTTCAGCAGGCCGCACCACACATTAACTGTTCTCCTACCTTGAAATTGAACTTCTCTTGTGAATTGGGGATTTTCTTGTGCCCAGTGACGAAAATTTTGTCGATTTGGTAATCCACTAGTTGAAAAGCTTGACTCATCGGTCTATAATATATTTTTAAAAAAGTTTTTTTCGTTATTTATTCTATTTAAAATAAAGTTGCAGAAATTGAGTCGTTGATTCTTATGCCTTTGAGTTAATTTTTGAACAGTATGATATTTATAGGGCCTAAATCCATATTTCTTTAAAACCTTCCTAATATTCACGTGAAGTTCTTTTTACTCCATAACGGGCCCGCATTTCCTTAAAAGTAGTTCGCAGTGACTGACTCGGATTTTCTACGTGATGCAAAACAATATTTAAATCGTGATTTTCCGTATTATTTTTTAGTTCCCTCTTCTTTCTTTGCAAATCTGACGTTGTTCTAAATTTGGTGAAAATATTCTGGATTGTCGATCTTGAGGGAATCGGACCATCGGGATGATTTGCCATGTAAGCACGTCGCGTTGCAGAAGCATTATAATTATTTTCAGCATACAAACAAACAATTTCTCGTTTTCCTGCCACAGAATAAACCATTTAAAAAAATATATATCAAAAAGAATTGATTTAGTTCTATTAACAGTGATTTAAACGTCAAAGTCATTTCAGAAACAGTTGTTAATATTGTTTATTTCCATAGCCAACTGCTCAAAAAGCTGTTATTTTATAGCCAGTAATTTTACAGTCTATAATGAAAATTGATTTTTAAACTTAAATAACTCGAAAACGGCTAAACCAAATGTCAACTTGTATTATATATTTGCAATCAGAAAAAAAAGATCTTTTATTTTAGGCAAAAATTTACAGGGCATTCCATTAAAGAAAATTGTACTTTTTGTCGTTCCTCGTATATACGAAAAGTTACTGGGAATTACAGTGCAGATTTATAACGTAAAAAAAATCCTTTGTATGTCAGTATTTTTATTTTTTTTGTACGACAAAAAATAAAAAAGTTACGGGGGGTGCCAGTTTACACGAAGTCACCCGGTACACCAAAGTATTTATTTCAAATGCCCGTAATATGAACTTTTACGGTTTTTTTTTTTTTTAATATTTTACTAGCCAATTCGTACATATTCTAGCTAAATATGACCGTTTTGGTTTTGTCCCGTTCGATGGGCGCATATACACTACCGTTTTATTGCTTTAGTATGCGTTCAGTATCCTAAACACTTGAGTCTTGGTAATCGGTAAATAATTTAAGCAAAAAGCGACAAAGTATTTTTTTTTACTTTTTAATTAATTTATAATTACTATTATTATTATTATTATCGAAATTGACAATCAATTTCACAACAAATGTTGGGTTTCAAGCCCATCCCAGATGCATGCATCAAAAGCAGTGGGCTGGTTTCTATTAGTTCAATGTGTTGTCGTGTAAGAATTTTCTCACTATGTGGCAAGTACTGAGCAGGACTGCCTTCTGGATGTCGATAAAGGTGTTAATATGCAGTCCTATGATTTTCGGGTTTTCTGCCATATGGGTTTTTATTCATGTGTAACTTTACCTTTTTTTTTTTGTGAGAATGCACTTTTTGTTTATGGCATCTAAGGACCGCAACGGCAGAGCAGCAGATGAGTGTGTGGAGCTTCTCAGAGGTGTCATACTCCAAACTAAACTCTTCTAGTATGGTGTTGAAAATCTTGAGGATGCTGTGGGTCTCCCGACTAGTTCTAAGTTTTGGGAGCTTAGGTCTTTGAGTTGGATCTAGGCCGTTAAACTCAACTCCAAAAAAACAGCTTTTTGGAGTTCGTTGTATAATGATATTTTTCCATTGTCCTGGGTGTTGTTGGCTCTGTCAATGATGTCTTGTCTTGTAGATTCGTCTTCACCTATGTTTTCTTCATTTCGTACTTCCTCCTCTGTTGTAGGGGGAGCTATGGGCTCAACGCGTTCGTTCTCAAGTTCAAGCTGCACCTCTCCTTTAAGTTGTTCCAGGATTGGTTCAGCCAAAAGTTTATTCCGGACAATTACTCGCCGTTGGTCAGCAATGCGTTGTTCGGTGATATTCTGAAGATACGGGTATTTCTGAAGGAAAGCATTATGAAGGCCGATCCGGTTGGTGGTTAAATCGGTCTCAAATCTAGTGTTCTTATGAAACAATTCATTTCTGGTGTCCATTTCATACGCTTTCTTGGCTTTCCAACCATCGTGGTCTGAGGATTAGTGACACTCATCTCCTCAGAAACAGCGATAGCTGAGCGTGTGACGTCGCGTCGGTGGTGTGTGAAACAAGATGTGGTGGGATCCGTTATTATTATTATTATTATTATTCAGTCAATTAAATAAGTAATCTTTTCTTTCTTGGATTAAAAGTTGATATCGGGTCTGTTTGTGGGGACTGTTTTATCAGTGTGGATGTTAATGTTCCAGTATTATAATTTTTATTATTATTGTTTATTTTTCATAACATTGTTTACGCAGTCTACAAAAAAAATCATGTTTTTTGATATTCTCCTCAACAAAAAGGTGGTTTTATAAGACCGCCAGATTGTTTTGCCTTTTAGGATTCGCACTAAAAAGATCACGAGTGTATCTTTGGTTAAAACTTAAGTTTTGTGTGAATCTTCAATCTTTTTGGTAGTGAGTTAAACAATTCATTAGCCGCCATTTTGTTCCGCCATAAAGGATTTACACAAAATGTTTTCCAATTTATCTCTATATTACATTTTATTTTTGCGTAAATTTTTGCAGTTTCTTAATAATGCTTTTTTTATGTTTTGAGAGGTCGACATTTTGCTTGCTTTCTAACATATTGGATTTCATCCTCTTATGACTTTTAATTTTTGGCCAACATTTGAAGAGCGACAGACCGACAGATTGACGAAAATGGGGGAACATTTTCGTGATCTAAGGACTCAAAAACGCAAAGATATGCAAAAATCTCGGAGGGTGATTTTTTTCACGATTACGAAAAATGTATTTCAAATACGTCTTAATTTCTTTTGGTAATAAAATTAACGAAACAAAAAAAGTTAAATACACTTTTTCTCTTTTGAAATGCATGGTGAAATTGTATGTACAGGTTGAACGGCTTGTCTTTGTTTTTTAATATTTTTTTGAGTAGGCTGTGGAATGAACCAAGTAACTTTTCAATGTATTTTTTCTTCACCGTTCCCATTTCTGGAAGAAAAATCAAATATAACCAAAACATTAACTTACTAGGTTTTAAAGGTCCGTTTTCTTCTTTTTTTTTGTTTTTTTTTTTGAGATATTATCCTTGAACCAAAAATGTATGTTTGTAAAAGTCTTCTTAGGTATCTGGTTCTGTGGTATTAACAGAAACACTATAGTGGTTTCATAAAGGTTTTAATTAATTGACGTTTCGGCTTCTTCAGCCTTTATTAAATTACATATAGAACTAAAAAGAACAGTTTTTAAGTTTAAATTGTCTCAGTCAATTTTTTTAAAAATCACTTCCCCGAAACAGAAATACGACATTGCACATTATGAAAAAAAAACGCAATCGCATGACTACACTTTTTAAGTTTAAATTGTCCGTATTCTAATTCTAATAGAACTATAAAGAGAGGTTTTTAAGTTTAATTGTCTAATATGGGACAGTATACGAGTAAGTTAAAAGAAGGCAAAGTTGTGCAATTCAATTTCAAATAGTATGTCGTTGGCAAAGTTGGAGAATTTTCACTACTTCCGAAGATATTAGTAAAAAACAGGCTACCTATAATACAAAATAAATTATACATCTTTATAGCCACTTTTCCTCTTCTATAAGATGGTTCACTCATAATTAAAATCTGACGTTTCATCTTCGAGATCTTTTTAATTTTTTTGCAAGCTTTGACCTCTCGAATACACAATATTTATACCAAAGACCGATTATACTTCCAATAGAGAGTACAGCAGACACTTTCATAAATTCGGCAATCCAGTCGTTCATGTCACCGTTTAATTGTAGTATGAGCAAGCAGGCAACAATATATGGCTGTGTGTTGCCAGAATCGTGATTTACATAGGTCTACTTGTTAAGAAATATAATACAATAAGCTTTAAAGAGACAAACATGATTGCAGGGTAATAACCTAATACCGACCTATAATCCAATTTAACCAACCCAACATATCCCATGACATGCATCACGGCCTAACAGCTGTGCAGTGGGCAGATATCTCTCGATGAATCCCAAGTCCCAACTATAATGAATAGAATACAAAGCTGGGATCCATTTAGGAGTTTTTTTTACAATGGATGGTCTATTCGGAGTAAAATCTGTCTTTTTTATGCTCAGAATTTTCATATAAAACATTTTGAAAATTAACAGCCAGCGTTGACTCAATGCTGACGGCCTTGCTCTAATACAGCTAAAACTGTAGTACACTTTACTAATAAACAAATTCCTACATGTCAAACAGATTTGCCTCCGTTGCTTCTCGTTCGGGTATTATTAAAAATAACATATTTTTGTATTCATTTCATGTATTTCCGATATCGGTTTGGCCGATTTTGATGAGTCAAACGCCAAATTGTAGAGGACGTTTCTCTGGTGGTCCTATACATTTTGATTTGAAATTCCTTAGCCCGATTTTTTTTGTAATAATAATATAAAAAAAACACAGGTATAAGGGCGATAAAGGCAGCGAGTTTTATAATAAAAATTAAATTTTTTAAAATACCCTTTTCAAACTAAAGCATTAAGGTGTGTAATAGACAACCCCATTTGCTAAAAGGTATCTCTTTTGCTCTCCCGTTATGTAATTTTATGTATACAGGGTAACCATGAAAATGTGCAACCTCAAAATCTCGTATTTTACTTGACATTTTCGAAAAATGAACATTCGGTATGAATAAAACGTTAATAACCCTCATTATAATTTTTATGTATGTATACAGATGGTGGTAAAAGAAACATATGACAGTTTATATTAAATGACACTGTACAAAAATTAACTAAGTAAACAGCTCTGATATTAATATTTAAATTATTTTATTTACAAAGTAGTTTTGAAGCAAGATCTCATTATTATATATCTTGTGAGAGTTTCCCTAATCGTTGCATTTGCAAGTGCTTTTTTATCATGAGGAAATTTTCATGAATATTTAGGATATCACCGGAGTGGTCCTATACTAAACATACTGAACAAATGATAGAATAGAGGAATAACGCCATTTTGGATTCTTTTTCTCGATGTTAGATTGGACAATATGCGTTTACTAATGCGTTCACTAATCTGGCAGGAAGAAAAACTATGTTACCGTTGAATATTATATAATGAGACTGTTATTATACAATAATATGCAGAGGACCCAGTGGCTATTTGGTAAACTTAACTTTTACAATAAAACTCATATAAATAGAGCTAAAAAGGATGAAATAAAAATGTTTATAAAAAAATGAAATCGAAAGACATTAAGACATTATGCTCGTAGTATTAGACTTCATGTTATTAGGTTATTAACAATAAGTTTGCCGCCGACTTTACAGAGTAAAATTTTCCAGATCATTAAAATATTATTTTTCACTTTTTAATGCACTTTTTCAGTTTCATTTTTTTATAAAAAAATTTTATTTTTAAATGTTATAGTAACTGATTTCTGGGAAAATAGTTGAATCTTCCCTAACTTAATAAAATCCGTTTAGCCGTTTATGTTATACAAGGTTTGTTTTTACTAACTGCTTGTCATTTAAATTAAATTAATAGGAAAAACTAAGTATTCTAAAAACAAAACAAGAACAAATATTATGAGAGAAACACCAATAAAATACAATTCAAATATATGAAATAGTACGTATTCAATTTTTATACATAAAGTTATATCAATAACAAATGAAATGACAGTGGAGAGGTTGTGCCCTAAAACCGTCTCGTTTGGCATAATACCCGAAGAGTTCTAAAATTTGACTTAAACCTCGCCCTGTGACGTCATTTGACCTTGAGGGTGCCCCGCCCACTTGACCTTGGGTTCATTTGACCTTGAAATTTTGAAGGTCAAGTTGATGCCTAGCCCTCTTGACCTTGATATTTTGAAGGTCAAATTGTTTGATATCGAAATGACCTTGAGGATGTTTTGAAGGTCAAATTGTCTGACTTTAAAATGACCCTGAGATTTTTTTGGTGGGGAGTGTTATAAAAAATAAGATTTTATATTTTATATTGCTGCACTTTTGGCGAAAAAAAATAGTTTTAGATAAACATGGGTCGTGTTAACAATACAATTGATAAATTTGGACGTCAAAAGGTTGGTGAAAAAGTGCATTTATTGCGGGGGTCACCAGGAATTGGAGTAGTAAAAGTATGTCGGTTGTAATTCACCCCCCACCACTAGTCCTGACCTTGAGAGCCCAGGTGTGCTGTGTAGTTTGACCTTGAGGCGATGTGACGTCATATGCGACTTTGAGCGCGCATCACGCTTTTTCGATATTTGTCCATGACCTTGAGAGCCCAGGTGTGCTGTGTAGTTTGGCCTGGAGGCAATGTGACGTCATATGCGACCTTGAGTGATAGCTATTAAAACCAAGGCTGACGCCATCAAGCTAAAAAGAGGTACACTGTTTGTGCGGTCACAAGTGATTTCATCATTAAAAGTTTTTGTGCGGTGTATTCTGATTCAATTTTTTAAATTTACGGTAATACTGTGTTTGGTATTAAATCTTTTACATTTTTTCAACAATGAGTGCAAAATTAAACTTGGGTGAAATTAATGAAATGCTTAATACGGATATAGATTTTGTTGGACAAAGCAAATTTTCATCATTAACAATTGGGAAAGTTTTTATAGTTCAAAATATTGCTTTAAAGATGACACGGTTTGGCAAAGCTTTTCATGCAACATTGTACGACAAAACGCATGATAAAACATTTCAATCTTTTCTACCAAAACGTGTTGTCGCAACCATTTCTGAAGATGTTATCGAAATTATAAATAAGTCTGGTGGGATGTATACTTTAACTTATTTGAGGCAGAGCTTGGGGGTAATCTCAGGCACTAATACTAGCAGATCAATATTTAAATTTTGGTGTTTAGAATAAGCAAAATTTAGAGATATTTACTTATTTGGTATTATTTTCACCTTTTAATTTTGGTGCTTAATAGAATAGACAAAATTTAGAAATATTTACTTAATTTGGTATTATTTTCGTCATTTAATTTGGGTTCTTAATTGGGTGTTTGGGTTAATTAACAATTTGGTAATTATTTTACAAATCAAAATACACAGACATTTTAATAATTAGTGTTTGAAAGATGTGTGATAGAAATAGTACCATCACACCAAATGAAGACCTTGATTCTCACATGATGTGTTTGTCGCGTAAGTTAAGAAATGCGGCACAAGAGATATTACATTTTGCAACGTATGATGGGTCGGCGGTTGAATCAACAGTCAGTCAATATAGAAAGTACATGAAAGATGTAATTAATTTCATGTCAGGCGCTCATTTGTGTGAAAGATACCTGTATGGTTCCATCAACTTAGACGAATTTTGTGTGGAAATGATCGACGAAGGTCTCCAAAACTATGTTGTCGAAATACCAAATTTACCCAAGGAATTGTTATCAAAGTATGGTTTGATCTCAGCGGAAGATATCAATGAAGTTGTGGAAAATGGTGCAGATAGTTTGGACCGTGTAGACAATACAGCAGATGCTACTGAAGAATGGGAGAAAATGGATGTTGACGATATAGAGAATGAAAACTGTGAAAAACAAATAGGAATGTAAACAATTATATGTATCATGCAAACATACTTTTGTAAATAAATAATCATTTTATTAATGTATTTGTGTTATTTGTTTATTCTTAAATTTATCAATATAAATATAGAGTATTTTGAGAATAAATTAATTCTAATTAAAGATGAACCTTGAAATAAATTTAGTCTTGTTTAAAAAAAAAAGTCTCCGAGAAAATAACACTCAAATCATATTCACATGCATTCTGTGTGTCCTTGTAAACGCAACCTTGAAAATTCACATGCATTCTGTGTGTCCTTGTAAACGCAACCTTGAAAAAATCTATATGTACACGCCCACAAACGCAACCTTAGGCTATTTCCCAAATATATAGAAAAATGTTTATTTGAAGAAAGTTTTTTGTTTTTCCAAACACTATATTGTGTAATTTTTTCAACGAAATGTATTAGAGTATGAGGAAATGCATATATAAACAATTATAAAACTTTCAATAATTTTTTTCAAAAAAAGTTTCAAATAAAAAGTTTCCTATTTTCGAGTACTATCACTTTGGTTATTGAGAAAAAGTGTGAAAAATCAATAGTTTTCAAGAAAATCGAAAAAATATGGTGGTTTTGAGTTGATGAGCAGACAAAAAATTTTTTTCTGGTTGTTTACTATACAATACGAAAAAAAGATTCAAATAAAAAAGTTTCCTATGTTCGAGTACTATCACTTTGGTTATTAGGAAAAAGTGTGAAAAATCAATAGTTTTCGAGAAAATCGAAAAGATATGGTGGTTTTGAGTTGATGAGCGGACAAAAAATTTTTTTCTGGTTGTTTGCTATACAATACGAAAAAAGTTTCAAATAAAAAAGTTTCCTATTTTCGAGTACTATCACTTTGGTTATTAGGAAAAAGTGTGAAAAATCAATAGTTTTCGAGAAAATCGAAAAAATATGGTGGTTTTGAGTTGATGAGCAGAGAAAAATTTTTTTTTCTGGTTGTTTACTATACAATACGAAAAAAAGTTTCCTATTTTTGAGTACTTTGTACACTTTGGTTATTAGGAAAAAGTCTGAAAAATCAATAGTTTTCAAGAAAATCAAAAAAAAATTGTGGTTTTGAGTTGATGAGCGGACAAAAAATTTTTTTCTGGTTGTTTACTATACGATACGAAAAAAAGTTTCCTATTTTCGAGTACTATCACTTTGGTTATTAGGAAAAAGTCTGAAAAATCGATAGTTTTCGAGAAAATCGAAAAAAATCAATTTTTAATTTTTTTTTCCTTAATATACTCTATACTTATATTGATAAATTTAAAAACTAGGCAAATAACACAAACACATTAATAAAATCAGTATTTATTTATAAAATTATGTATGTATGGTACAATTAATTGTTGACATTCTATACATGGTCATCACCCATTTTGCACCTTTTTGCGCACCTTTTCGGGTCATTTTTTCCACCCCGTATATGAAAATTCAGCATTTTTTTTCCGATAGTTTCTAAACTAACAATTTTTTTTGGAAAAATTTCTGTTGCAATTTAATGTTGGATGAAAATCATTCAGATTTCATTTGAAAAATATTTTTCTATCTCTCATAGTTTCTGAGTTATTACGGGTCAAAGTTGGCAAACATCTAACTATTTATAACCCTTTTTTCAAAATTCCATTAATTTCCTTAAAAAAATTACACAATATAGTGTCTGAGAATACAAGAAACTTTCTTCAAATAAACATTTTTCTATATATTCGGGAAATTTTTTAATTGTTTATATACGCATTTCCTCATACTTTAATAAATTTCGTTGAAAAAATTACACAATATAGTGTTTGGAAAAACAAAAAAGTTTCTTCAAATAAACATTTTTCTATATATTTGGGAAATAGCCTAAAAAAATTATTGAAAGTTTTATAATTGTTTATATATGCATTTCCTCATACTTTAATAAATTTCGTTGAAAAAATTACACAATATAGTGTTTGGAAAAACAAAAAACTTTCTTCAAATAAACATTTTTCTATATATTTGGGTAATAGCCTAAGGTTGCGTTTGTGGGCGTGTACATATAGATTTTTTCAAGGTTGCGTTTACAAGGACACACAGAATGCATGTGAATAGGATTTGAGTGTTATTTTCTCGGAGACTTTTTTTTCAAACAAGACTAGATTTATTTCAAGGTCCATCTTTAATTAGAACTAATTGATTCTCAAAATACTCTATATTTATATTGATAAATTTAAGAATAAACAAATAACACAAATACATTAATAATCTTCAAACACTAATTATTAAAATGTGTGTGTATTCTGATTTGTAAAATAATTACCAAATTGTTAATTAACCCAAACACCCAATAAGAACCCAAAAATAATACCAAATTAAGTAAATATTTCTAAATTTTGTTTATTCTATTAAGCATCAAAATTAAAAGATGAAAATAATACCAAATAGTTAAATATCTCTAAATTTTGCTTATTCTAAACACCCAAATTTAAATATTGATCTGCTAGTATTAGTGCCTGAGATTACCCGCAAGCTCTGCCCCAAATAAGTTAAAGTATACATCCCACCAGACTTATTTATAATTTCGATAACATCTTCAGAAATGGTTTCGACAACACGTTTTGGTAAAAAAGATTGAAATGTTTTATCATGCGTTTTGTCGTACAATGTTGCATGAAAAGCTTTGCCAAACCGTGTTATCTTTAAAGCAATATTTTGAACTATAAAAACTTTCCCAATTGTTAATGATGAAAATTTTCTTTGATCAACAAAATATATATCCTTATTAAGCATTTCATTAATTTCACCCAAGTTTAATTTTGCACTCATTGTTGAAAAAATGTAAAAGATTTAATACAAAAACACAGTATTACCGTAAATTTAAAAAATTGAATCAGAATACACCGCACAAAAACTTTTAATGATGAAATCACTTGTGACCGCACAAACAGTGTACGTCTTTTTAGCTTTGAATGGCGTCAGCCTTGGTTTAATAGCTATCACTCAAGGTCGCATATGACGTCACATCGCCTCAAGGCCAAACTACACAGCACACCTGGGCTCTCAAGGTCATGGACAAATATCGAAAAAGCGTGATGCGCGCTCAAGGTCGCATATGCCGTCATATCGCCTCAAGGTCAAACTACACAGCACACCTGGGCTCTCAAGGTCAGGAGTAGTGGTGGGGGGTGAATTACAACCGACATACTTTTACTACTAATTGGATTCAAGCTTACTCCAAATGGTCAATGACATTCAAGGAAAATCTTTAAACATTGTCGCCACACCGACCAAGAGTAGCGATGCTGTTACCCTGGATTATGCGCTTAAAGAAATTCACCGATTACGTGTACAAATGGCAGATATGATGAATACAGATTTTCTTAATATGGTTCGTAGTCAGATGAAGCAGCTTGAAGAAAAAATTGCTAATATTGAAGCAACAAAAAGAGATGTGCTCGAGAGAGTTGATGTTGAGTAGCGTGATCTAGACAAAAAAGTTGTTATGTTAATTTCAGAATTTAAAGTAAAGACAAATCAATATAGCTCCAGTTTGTCGAGGAGTACTCATATATGAAGATAATAATATTTTAATTTGTAATTATATAAGTACCTATTTAAATAAAACAAGTTTGAAGTTCATGATGTATTTATTTTACTAGTAACCTTAACCATTATACATATTTTGATAGGTTAGAGATTATTACCAAATAAACTATTTTAAACAATATCTGATTCATCAATCCATGAATTAAATTGATCTGAAAATCCTAACCATCTAACAAATAATTGATTAATATTTTTCTTCTTGCGGCGGCCAAATACCGCTAAATAAACGTTAGGACTATCGTTTTTTGCAGTTCAGCTTCATAAAAACATCCTTTAATAGGCTGACCTTCTGCTGATTCCAAGAGGTATTATTGGGGGATTGGTAATGTTAACTTGCGATTTTAAATTGTTCTGTTGACCATGAGGGTGTATAGCCTTTATCAAAGAGGCTTTTGTATTTGCTTATACAAACTACGTCACCCAAACGAAATTTGAACTTTTTGGGAACGACTTTTATCTGACTGAATAGTACGATGCTTCGTATTGTTATAGGTTTTTGTGATCGAACGCAAAAGTTGTATCCATTTGTAGGAACCTCTAACTGAAAATTCCTTGTACAGAAAATTTTCGAGCGTGCGTATGGCTCATCCAACTATAGCTGCTTTTTTAGTGCTGTACGTCGAATAAGGATTAATATAGTATTCCTTGACAAGATTTTGGAATTAGTTATTAAAAAATTCTTTTCCCTGATCGATTTGCAGATTTGTTGATGTATATCCGGCTTCTTCAAAAATGTCTTTCATTGCTTTAGTGACTTCAACCCAAGTCTTGTTTCTAATTGCCCTAGTATAGACAAATTTGGAGTAGCAATTTATGCACACTAGGATATAACGATAGCCATCGTTTTCATTTGTATATTATTGCATTTCGGCCAAATCTATTTGCCACAAGTCATCGTACCCTTTAATAATAGTGCGTCTCCTAGAAAATTTTTTTCTCGCAGACCTATGAATTTCATTGACAATTTTTATTTTTTCACTGCTAGGATTCATAGTTTCAACTCACGTCTCTCAAGATACTAATCAAATTAGGTGATTACTTAATAAATTATACCTTCCTTGCGGAGTTCTTCGATAATTGACATTATTTCATTATTGTGTCCGGTATGACCAGCTATCTTTGACCTCCATAGCAATCGTAACCGTTCCACTAATTCCTTCGGTTTATTCCAATAGACGTAGTTAATATTTTTCGATAAAACACGCTTTTTTAATGGTATTGCTACTTTCGCATATGTTTTTTTTTCTTGCGCTCCCACTTCTCAATCGATTTCCTGTCATTAACGGTTTTATAATCTGTTCATATTTTTCCACCTGGTTTCTTGTAAACCCCGGATCTCGTCATAGCCTTTGTACGGTGCATTTGTCAACTGTAACATATTTTTATAGGTTTCTGAGGCTTCTGGTTCATCTATGCTTAAAGTTTCTCTCTCAATCTTAAAAAAATCAGTATGTCGTTAACTCCCCAGATGGTTATAAAAAGATCGTTGAAAGCATATTATCGTTCCGGTAGTTTATTAAAAATGACTTCTAAAGAGTTAGAAAATACGCCCAAGGAGGTAATGATTGCTTACTCCCCAAATGAAGGCGCACTTGTTTGAGATAAATTACCAGAATACACGAAATGTGATATCGATGTATTGAAGTATCAGTATTGTACGGACCATTATACTGGCAATAATTTAAATGTAGATGGTGTAGGTAGTAAATGGCGATGGACCAGCACCTAGAAGATTGTTTTGCTGCTACTGTAAAATACATGATGTAAGCATTACAGAAAAAAGGGGCTTAAAAATTCGGAAAAAGAAACAAATTGCTAGAGCGGAGTTCATTTACGATCCTGACGTTAAATCAGAAGGACATCACCGTCTCTCTGTCAAAGATCGTAGATTTCTTCAATCCATTGGTTTGAAAGTACGAAATCGGCGAAAATAATGACAACTAGTGAAAAAATTGAGGTTTTTACTGAACCTATTTTCGATAATTCCACCATAAGTTTGCAAGAACACACATATAAACCCTAAGGTTCACCCAAATTCCAAAATTCCGCTGAAATTCGTATTCCAGTTCACTTTCAAGACATCATTTTGGATATATCGGAAAGTTACATCTATATCGAAGGAACATTTAAATCAAAAGATGCTACGAAAAAGTGTTATCTATCTAACAATTCATTAGCTTTTCTATTCGAGGAAATTCGATATGAGGTGGGTGGTGAGAAAGTTGCTGTTGTCAGAAAACCAGGTGTTACTACAACCCTTAAAACAATGGTTTCCTTTGGTAGTGCACAGCTGAAACCACTTTTGACATGTGGCTGGGGTCTAAATGAACAAAACCAAGACATTGTGGATTCTATTAGTAATATATTTTCTGGTAAATTACCCCTAAAATATCTAATGGGTTTTGCTGAGGATTATACGAAGGGGATTTTTAATATTAATGAGGAATTGATTATAATAATTGCTCGCAGTTTTAACAACTGTTATATTGGAGAAGTTGAAGCCGATATTAATATTAACAAACTCGAGTGGAAAATTCGTCACATTATTCCCGAGGATAAGCAGAAGCTGAAAATATTGTCACGTATTAATAAGGGTGGTAGTAATGCAAATATCCGAATGGCTTATCGCATGTGGGATTTTTACGAGCCTCCCACTCTTCGAGAAACTTCGTCCGACGTTTGAGCCATAAGAACAAGCACAAGTCTAGAAAAACCTCGTTATTTGATAATCGGATTTCAGAATAATGGACAAGCCGGTAGTTATAAAGAAGATGCTACTTTATTTACAACTGCAAATATAAGCGACATTCGAGTTTATCTTAATTCTACAGTATTCCCATATGAAAAATGGAATTTTGATTTTTCTTAGAAACTCTACGCGGCAGCCTATTATAATTACCATAATTTTCAAAGTAGTTTTAACGATCGAGCATTTAATGACCCTATGATGGATTTAGCTGAATACTTAATAAATCCGTTGTGCGTTATTAATTGTTCACATCAGGCCGAAGCTGTAAAATCTTCAACGGTGGACGTCAAGATCGAATTTGAAACACGAATCAATCAGTTTTCTAAAAATACTAAAGTGTTTGCATTGATAATCCACGATTCCTTTTTTAGTTATACGTTAAATGGTTCTGTATCAAACTCGTTTTGTTGGGTAAAGCTATTTATAATTATACTTTATATTTAGCATATGCTAAATTACATTTTATCATATATATTGTTATACAGTTTAGGTTAAGTTTAGCGTTTTGATATATAAATTTAAGTGTAAGAGATAGTTTAGTCTTTAAGGCTACAACAAATTAAATAATAAAAGATATTGTACCAGTTATTTCGCATTTTATTTTATGTATAAGTTGTAAAAGGTAAATTAACATTCCTCTAGGTAACCACATGGCGAGTGAGCTGCCCCTTTCCAATTAATCTACGCATTTCACTTTTTGAGGGTTCAAAATTTAAAAAAGTGAAAGTTTAAATTTAGTTCTACGTCGCGCGTGAAAAGAAAAACGTAAGAGTTGTCGTAACGCCAATCGACTTTAAAAAAATGCGTGTTCAAAAAAAATGTGTAAGGTAAAATTTTATTTTCAGTTGCGAGTAAAAAATTTAAAAAAAAAGGTAAGACTTGTCGTAACGCTAAAAAAAATAACGTAAGACGTGTCGTAACCTTAATCGACTTAAAAAAAAAAACGAAAGACTTGTCGTAACGCTAATTGACTTAAAAAAATGAATTGCCGGCACTTTTTATTTATAACTCCTTTTTTCAAATTCAATGAATTTCATGGAAAAAATTACATATGATAGTATAGAAAATACCAAACAACTATCTTCTTATAATTTTTTTTCCTAATCGTCAAGAAATACGTTAAAAAAATTATCAAAACTCGAATCTTTTAAGTCTAAGTAGGGATCTGAGAGCCGCTTCTATGGTTTTTAAATGTTACTTTTGTTCAGAACTCCATTGTCAAAATGTTGTATAAATAAAACACCGCCTTATTGGGAGCGTAAATGGTAAAGTTTTAAGCATGTGTTGTTCGAAAAGAACTCGCACTGTAAACTTCCATGGTTTATGCAAACGATGCATAAAAAAATTAATTTTGAGAATCGGCGAGGTAGGATAGCCCAAAAGCTTTGTACAATGTTTAAAACATCCTGCGTCCTCTTCATGATATTTTATTGGAATTTGAAAATTTTGGGTATTTTTAGCGGTCTGAGAGCAATTTTAACGCCTCTAAATGTTACTTTTGTGAGAAAAAAAGTACTAATTCGCGGTCCAAAAATCTTGTATCACGGGACTTAATTTTTTTTTAAGAGAGGACTCCCATATATTTGCGTTGTTGACAATTTTAGACATAAGAGATATTTGAGTCTTTTATATATTTGAAACAAATTAAATAATAAAGCGAACTGTATCAGTTATTTTGGCATTCTATTTTAGTAATAAATAAATTATAGCAAAAGGTGTTCACTACCAATGTTTCCAGATTCCGTGTTGTCAGATATTGTGTCTTATTCTATACTTATAAGGAGATAGATTATTTGCGATGTTGCCAGATCTCCTATTTTATCATGAAACATTATAAATTGCACCCAACCTCAGTGCGTAATACGCACACCTTTTATTAATTTGGATGGCTTATGCCAAGCGGGTAGTGAGGCGGGTGACGACTTGGGGCCGCCTTTATGATGATGACGGGCCACTTGCAATATCCTCCAATATATATATATATATATATATATATATATATATATATACATTTTTAATAAATAATAAAATATTTGAAATATATTAGAATATACAATACATACATACAATTATTTAAAATTAAATTTATATTTACAATTGATTTCTACATATTTAAACCTAATATTATTTAAAACTTACACTGAATATGTACACTATATATTTGCACTAAAATTACTGATGTAACTCAGCTTTTTACGGCAGGCTTCTGCAAATTCGCATAACCAGGAGATCTGTCTCCACCAACGCTATTTGCGTGTCATACTGCTCCAACATATTGATCAAACTCTTTTTTAATTTCAGAATTTGCAGAATGGCACCTCGTTCATTATTGCTGAATTTGTTCAGCCACAGTGGTGGAGACGACGATCCTGACTCTGCGGCTGCCTCGGACTGTGTCACTTCAGTGACACTAGTATTAACAGTATTCCGTCATGCGCATACTATTTTTCTCACAAATTAACGCGCAACCATTCTTGTCATCCACCTCACCCCATTTACTAACCATCCTACTGTATAAATACTTCTAATACATGGCCGATATCTTCATATTTCCCTTGTAAAAAATACCACGAACATGTCTGATGAGGGTATAGTTGCGGATGAAAATCTCGAGCCACTTTTCGGTTTTCGAGCAGTGAATCGAATGGACCTACTGCAGGTCCAACCAGACACATCTCAAGGTCAAACAAAATTGTTTGGTCAAGGTCAAATGAACCCAAGGTCAAGTGGGCGGGGCACCCTCAAGGTCAAATGACGTCACAGAGCGAGGAGCAGGGACGTAAGAGGAGGGGTGTTGACCTTCAAAAATTCAAGTGGATGGGGCCTCCTCAAGGTCAAATGACGTCACAGGGTGAAAGGGTAGCGACGTAAGAGGGGGGGGTCCAAGGGATATATTATTACTCTACTTACTATTTTCGTTCTGTACACTCGCTACGGGACAGCCATACATTTTTTTCGGCAGGCTGCTTGTTCTCAAAACCAAAGCTCCTATGCCTAGCCTAATCTAACCGACCTAAAATATAAAACGGGAAAATACCATACAGACATAATTTTAATAATATGAAGTTAGAAAGCCAGCAAATTGATCACATCCTTAATTAAACTTATTTTTATTTGCAATTGAAAAATATTGAAGCTAATAAAAATTTTAAAAAACGAGCTAAAAGAACAATTTAAATTTATTTGCTTAGCGTTGTAGAATCAGGCAAAGAGAGTTTTTCATTATTTGGATGGGCCATAAGATCGATATCATCATGGGTATAAAAATATAAATGAGTCCATTAGAACTACTAATTAGTTTATTCTGTTCTGTAATTAACTGAACGAATGTTAATCGTTAACAAAACAAACAAAAACAAAACTTGGATCTGATCTTGTACTGGTAGTGGGACTAATGGCATTGCAGCCTTTTAAAAAATTGGCCTAGGGCAAAGTGAAAAACCCTTTTTTTGTATAGTCAAGCTTTCGAGTATATTTTCTACTTTTCCTCAGGACAGACTATAAGCAATACAAAAAGTATACCAGTTAAGCTAATAACAAAGTATTACATAATAAGGAGGACTCACTAAAGTTGAATTTATAGTGGAAACAGGCAGTGGCGGCTCGTGAGTATATTGAAGGGTGAGGGTACATGAGGTTAATTTTGTTTAAATGTGAATAAATTTCCACGTCACCCATGAGGTATTATTCTGCGACGCGTTGACCTTTTTTTTTTTAATGGAGGTTATCGCCAATAGCCCTACTAAACCATTAAAAACTAAAAAAATAAACTCTAAAAAAAGTAAATAAAAAGTAAACAATACAAGTAAAATATGTACACCTATCACTAAAATATAGCGGTGATTGCGATAATAAAAACATAATTTAGTTTATTAAAACTTAAAATAAATAGTTGTATGAAATAAGATAAAAAAACTACTTTTTGTACATTAAATCTATACGTCTGTCTTTTAAGGTTGCAAATTTATCTATAATTTGGTAAAAGTTTTGGTCTTCACTAAGTTCTGACAGTAATTCCTGCTCTATTGACATCATTGCTAAACCCGAAAGCCGTTCTTGTGTCATTGTGTTTCTTAAGTAGGTTTTGATCCGTTTAAGACATGAAAAATTTCGTTCGGCCGATACACTTGTTGCGGGAATAGTTAAAACTAAATTAAAAAGCTTATATGCTTCCGCAAAAATTGCTTTAAAATCTTTAAATAACAAAGCTAGACTTTTTTCGACATCTAAATTTGAAAATTGTTCATCCCTATACAATACAGAAAGCTCATTCTTTAATCTATCTCTGTCAGAAATGTTTGGATAATTTTTTAATAAATTATTTAATAAGTCGTCTGGAAAGCATTTAACATATTCCGAATATTTTGTGCAATCGACTAAAGCAAAGAAATTTAAATTATTTAAATTTTCAAACCGCGTCCCTAATTGAAGAATTATACAATCTATTATTTCGAAATATAATATTTTATATTTAGTAAAAATATCAAAGTCGCTAGAACATTGCCCTCGACGTGTGTTAGTTGGCAGAATAGTGGCTTTTTTAGCAATATTGAAAAGTTCTTTGAAATGGTCCTCGTTTCTAAATTCAATAATTCGTTGCTTGGCAAGGTTTATTTGCGAAATGCAGTAATTTATATCTAAATGCTTTAACTGTAATATTTGAAACAGTACATCAGTGCAACTAAAAATTTGTTTACAAATATGCGTTGAAAGGCAAAATTCGAAATCATTAAAATGCTTTAGAAATCCTTTTGCACCATTAATAGATTCTGTTCCAGAACTTAAGTCATTAATAATAGTTTCAAATACCATAATTAAATTGTCCCATTCATTAACCACTAAGTTTAAAATTTTAGACCGTGTATACCATCGCGTTTCTACAGCTCGCGGAATTCTTTTACCTACTATCTGATTAAGCACAAAAGACCGTTTTGGTGATTGGTGGAAATAATTTGGTATTCCTAATAGAGTGGCAAAAAATATACGACTTTGGGTAATCAGTTTTGTTCCCTGTTGTAAAACTAGATTTAATCTGTGGGCGCAACAATGAGTAAACATAGCTAAAGGAGCAATAGATCTAACTTTTGTTTGAAGCCCATTTATTTCACATGCCATAACACTAGCCCCATCGTAACACTGCGCGACTAATTTATTTTTAAAGTCATAAGGCTCTAAGCTGTTTTGTATTAAATGAAAAAGGCTCTCTGCTGTTCTATTATCGCTAACCTCAAAAAATCCTAAAAATCTTTCTTTTAAAGATCCGTTGGTCACATACCTAACTGTTAACACTGTGATTTCTCTGTTATATCAGTACTATCATCCGCAATTACGCCAAAAAAACAACAATCGGTGTCATTGATTTCTTTTTTTATATATTCTTGAATATAGTCATGTATGCAACCAATTAGTTCATTTTGTATAGTCTTAGATTGTCCCGTAAAAATATTACTAAATTTAGCACAATGTTCAGTAAGTTCGGAATTTCTTTTTATTAAGCATGCAAATATTTCCTTAAAATTGCCACGGTTAAAAGAATCTGTTGTTTCATTATGACCTCGAAATGCCAAGTCCTGTTTACCCAAAGTAATAGTAACATCAATTAAATAATTTAATAATAAAGGGTTTTTTCGAACATTTTCGTTATAAACAATTTTATTAAGACTTGCATTTTCTTGTAGTGCATCCGCAATAGTCGCCCTATTTTGCTCCAGTCTTGTAAGTGCTACCGAATTTTTAATATGCTCTCTTGAACTTTCAAGCGATTTTACTGCTCGTGAAAAATTTTTTAAATCCGAATATCCGCCCCCTGAACTCCAATTATTCTTGACGCAACCTAATAAAATACAAGGCCAACAATATAAGCTTTCTTTATAGATACTTCCGCATAGCCACCTATAAGTTTCGTACCAAGATATTTGAAAAGTTCTTGAATATTTTTTACCTTGCCTCTTATCGTTAAATATTGCTAAAATTTTCGGCGTCGGACGGCTACCTAATATCTGTTTCTTTTCAGTTTCGCTTCTTCTTAAAAAAGGCGTTTCAATTAATGAAGCAATAATGTCGTGAATAGGATTCATTTCAAAAGCAAAAAGCAAATACAAAAAATGGAACGGTCCAACTTACCAAATCAAAACAAAACAAAAACTTACTCACGCGTATTTATTCACCTTAAAAGACAGAATGCCCTCAATCAGCGATTATCGCAATCTATTTCCTATTTCTTTCTCAGAAACGCACCACGTAAAAAGAAGCCGTTGGAATATTTCGCTAGTCATGTGATTTAAATAACCAATAAAAGCATATCCAAGCTACAGATTTATCGCCTCAAGAATGCAATAGAAAACGCGTGCATCGGCAATCGCCACCATCCCGCTCTGTCGTAATCAGGTGACTCGCCGGCATCGGCACCGGCCGTTGATAAATAGGTCAGAAGTCGAAACGGATTGCACGGTCGGGTTTTTGATGTGGTCAGAATTTATTTTCTAAAATATTTATTATGGGATTATATTTTGTTTTTTTTCTAATGTTATTATGTTGTAAAACTGTTAAAAAGTATATTTCTAATTGGTAATAGATAAAAAGTTATATAAAAAAATTCTCTTTTCCTTTATTTTGGGGGTGAGGCGCGGCCTCAGAGGCCTACCCTGACGAGCCGCCACTAGAAACAGGTAATATAACAACAAAACATGGAGAACATCCTCAATTAATCTAAGTAATATTGTTATTAACATTACATTATATTTAAATATATATATATATATATATATATATATATATATATATATATATATATATATATATATATATATATATATATATATATATATATATATATATATATATATATATATATATATATATATATATATATATATATATATATATATATATATATATATATATATATATATATATATATATATATATATATATATATATATATATATATATATATATAATAAACATATAAATGCGTTAATGTTTTTCAACCTGTTCCCAGCTTTATGAGCTAATGGATTTCGAATTTAGCCTAGGTTAATAAATTAAATAAATGTAAGCCGTAATATAAGTAAATTAACGTCTAAAAATATATTCTCGAATTTTTTTCGGAGACAAGCAGCATTTCAGTGTCATAGTATCAAATAAGTTGCTGCACTGGGATTCTCCCAGCTGTTCGGTTTATATCTTCCACACCCGCGCGACGCTTCAAGACAACTTCCTGTCTTAAAGAAATGTCTTTGATACAAAAATTTACGCTAATGTAAATCTTAAGTAACTGTCAATCCTATGAAATATTTTTTTAATCCAGTTCAAATGTGATAGGAAGACATTTATTATCTTGGGTATCAAGTTGGAAAATAATAATTTCTTTATTCTAATATATATATATATATATATATATATATATATATATATATATATATATATATATATACATATATTAGAGGTGTTAAAAAGTAACTATTCGGTACTCGAGTACTCGTTACTTACTCCAAAATGAAATCGTTACATTGATTACTTTGATTACTTTTGGTAGCCTGATTACGCTAAATGCGGTTATTGTACCGAAACCGATACCGATTACCGATGCGCTGCTGTTCGACAATTCTCGCATTGATATAACTAGAAAATATGAACCCTACTAGAGAAGCAACACAGACGGATTTTTTTTGTGGATTGGCCGCTGCATTTAATTTTTGTCGCTTCTTGTCAAGTTCATAATAATATTATCTTTATCTTTGGTCTTCCGTTGTCGGGACTGTACTGGGGCTCCTTTTAAATATTGCATAGTGGTAAGACAAGACAAAACTGAATGATTATATGATATCTGGCTGGCTGGACGTGGCATATAGTCCCGTAACGGAATGGATTTGTTTCCATAGTTTGAACTTGTTTGTTGTAGTTTCTTATTATGATTTGATTATCCGCCCGGTATACTTCAAAGTGTTTGCTTCGAAAGTGTGATTTACTAGTTTTGACAGTTTGATTATTAAATTTTATTGTATGCAAATGGCGAGAAATATTTGGTTTTTATTTCTCTTGTAAAAAGAAACGAGATGTTTTCAGATCTTTACGTTTCGGGGTCTCTAGATGCCGGAAAACATGTTTTCTCAATTCCGTCGGTCTGTCTGTCTGTCTATATGTGGCATAGCTCAAAAACTACTTATCCGACTGACTAAAAATTCTGGTTAAAAATTAAAAATCATATGAGGATGACTCGGTAATATTTTGATAAAAATCCAATAGGGCGAAACAAAATGGCGGCCTAGTAAAATATTAAAAACATTATTACTAAAAAACTACCTATCCAACTTACCTCAAATTTTGCACAAAAATCACGTGTTACAGGAATCAACCTGTATATTTTGGTACGAATCCAAGACAGCAAAAGAAAACGGTGGCATAATAAATTATTTAAAAATCAGTCTGAAAAGATTAATTTTATATTTTGGTTATCCGTTAAGTGCGATATAGAGATAAACTGGTAAAAATGTAATACAAATTCAAGACGGCGAAATAAAATGTCTAAAAAATCAGTGTACAAAAATCTTATTCAACTAACTTTAAATCTTGCAGCAAAACTGAATGTGACACAAGGATCAACATAACGATACAAAATGTCGGTCTTAAAAAAATCAATGTATAAACTACTTATTCAATTTATTTTAAATCATGCCCATAGGTATAGGTAGAAACTGGTAAAATATTGGTACAATTTCGATATGGTACAACAAAATGGTGAGCAATAAAATTGTTTGAAGAGAAGTTTCGGGTAAAGCAAATTTACCCGTTTTTTATAAATTTAATAATAATATTTTTTATAGCTCATTTCATTACAATACATTTTTAAACATTCAGTAAATTTAAAACAAATTAAGTTTTAAATATACTAATATTCAGTGTTTGAGTTGTCTGTAGTTTAATGAAATCAATTTATTTAATTTATTCGAACAAAGTAATAACAAATATTATTTCCAATAAAAAATATTCCATGTTATCTTTTAAAAGTGATACTTTTTTTATTTTCTTTATTTATATTAGTTTTTCTTAAGGGTTCACGTCTCAAAAATTCACCATTTTACACTGTAATTAATTTAAAACATTGTATACTACCAATTTCGTATTCGTACCACTACGTATAGATACATACGTAACGATTTTAACAAGAGTAATCAAAGTAACGAATACAATAAATGATTACTCGATACGATAGTAACGAGTTAGTAACGAGTATTCAAAAGTACCGTTAATCTGCATCTCTAGTATATATATATATATATATATATATATATATATATATATATATATATATATATATATATATATATATATATATATATATATATATATATATATATATATATATATATATATATATATATATAAATATATATATATATATATATATATATATATATATATATATATATATATATATATATGTATGTAGCAAAAGGCAAAATATATAACTTTTGCATGTAAGCGGCCTACGAGAAGACATTGCTTTCGATTGTGTCACAGGATACTCCTCCTGCGATCGATTTCTGGGCCTTTACTCCCATCAGCCAAGCTTGTATCTAGGGAGATCTCAATTAAGAGTTCATCGATGCGACACAATCGGAAACGAAAACGTCGATATAAGTGGGAAAGTTCAGTTCCACGAGCCAAGCATAACACTTCTACATCAAGACATCTGAATAAAGGTGTGTGAAGAGTGTGAAGACACATTTTTATTTCTTTTTCAGTTTTACCACGCATTTTAAATGCATTCGCCAAAATCCTTATGGGCAACCTCTAATAAAATATAAAAACAACGACAAAAAAATGGAACAATATTGTACTTCCTGATAAAATAAAAACAAATTTACAATTTGAATTTACGAACAATTCAGTCTTTATCATATCCGGTGTACGACTATTTCTGCTCAACCGCCACGAGTTGGACATTAAAAGGAAAAATATCTCCAGTTTCGCTCGGCTTACATGAATACTTGGAGAAAATTGGAAAATAAATTTAAGCTGACGCATATCTTTTTCTGTTTTAAAAAGTGTCACCTGGTTGCCGTTAGTAGCTCCATCTTTTTTTTTGTAACTCAATAATCTTCATATAATTTATTCAATTGCATTTGATATGTAATCATTCAACTATGACAGTCAGAGAGTCGAAATCAATATCCATTTCTGTTTTAATTGATAATGGTGATATCCGAAACAGGTTATCAGTAACTTGATTTATCATAGAAAAACCACTTTGTGCAAGAGTAAATTTTTTGTATTGAAGCCACCATCTTTCTTGAAATATTCATAACGAAAGATTTAAAATGTGTAAGTTTAAGTTACTAAAGGATAATTATTCTCATTTTCTAGGTCGCGTTCAAGATGTTTAAATATTTTCCGCACTATATCTTGACAATCTACTCACACTAGTTTGCTTAAACATGCAGATAATACAAATACTACACAACAGCGGCATATTTTAAAAAGTAAATGTTTACAACGGTTGTTCTATATATATATATATATATATATATATATATATATATATATATATATATATATATGAATATATATATGTATATATATATGATATATATATATATATATATATATATATATATATATATATATATATATATCAGTGACGGCTCCTCATGGGCGGCAGGGTAGGCCGGGCCGTACCATAAAATATACAGGGAAAATTCTCTATTTAAAAAAGTAAAAAAATTATTTTGCAAACATCCTAAAAACCCACAAAACCCAAATGTTATATTATATCCTGGGCACATAGCAAAATAGGTAGGTATCCCTATTATCGTTACTTGACTAACATACAAATAACGCCATTAACAGCAGTTCGCGGGCCACTGTCCACAGATATTCTGATATATTTATTATAGCCGGCCAGCCGATTCCATCATCTCACATGCTAGACTTCATCTACTAATCACGCGGTACGTAGTAGTACGTTCGCGTACATCCTCATGCTACAACCTCGGCTATAACGTTTGTCGTAGCTTATATCACCCAACACCGGCCCGTCTCGATGTGGCCATATCCCCAGAATTTTTCCCAATCGAATACTACCATTTTACAGGAATTAATTCTAATTATTATAAACTAATACTAATTATTTTTAAATTGATTTGTTAGTTCCATACATTAGTCATGACTAATGATAGTTAATATATTATATTAGTAATTTTCACTCCATGTTACATGTTTAAATGTGGTGACGAAATCTGGCCGCATCATGGTTCTTGCTGTACAATATACTTTTTTGGTTGTGTATGTAGCTTTCACTTTGGCATCTATTTTATTTTCCTTTTGAAGCAAGATACATTAAAATATCGAAAAACTAACCTACCTAATTATCATTGAAGAAATAAACGGCAAAATATAAGACTAGTATTTGACCATATTTGGACGCAGCATCCATTAACACTACATTGGTCTCAAGGGCGATTTTAGGAAACCATTCTGGGGGGTAATTTAAAAAAAAAGTTTATTAATATATTTTATTATAAATGGTATGAGAACAACATAAATACCCATATTTTTTATCATACTTCTCAGTGGCGGCTCTTCCATAGGGTCATTTGGTCAATGAACCCTCAAAAATATTTCAGAAAATAAATTATTCGTTTGACCGTCCGTCCTAATAGTTGTAATTAAACGCGACCTTGGGAAAAGTTAAATACGCTAGACTATTACCCGCGCGCGGCCGTAGGTTCGAATGGTTTCGTCGCGTTACTTAGGCATAATAAAATACGCTATACTAAACTAGGCTGGGCAGTCGGTAGTCCGAATTGCCCTGATGACCTTAAAGCTTGACGAAAGTACCCGAAGATTTCAGATTCAGTCGGCATGCGGAAGTTCAATTGTTCAGAGGTCTAACTCGATATTGTTTCGCACGTTTTTAATCGATGAAAATTGATTTATATACTGTTTTTTGTAATATATATTTTTTATTTTTATGATCCATGTGTGAGTTGGAAATATACAGGAAATAAAATGTTGGTAGTGACTAGTGCAAAAAAATAAACAACTAAAAAGTGCTTACGAAATTAATTTTGCAAAAATATTTAATTTCAAGGTGGTCTAATGTTTGAGTTGTGAATGTAGATGAAATAAAATGTCGGTAGTGCCAAAAATTAAACAACTAAAGAGTGCTAACGAACTCAATTTTAAGAAAATAATCGAATTCAAGGTAAGTGGTCGCAATTTGCCAGAACTTAGTATACGACAAACTAATAAAGACAAAAATAAAGAGGTTCATCGAAACTTTCGCAAAAGTATGTACGATTTAGCTAACTGGATATGTGGTTGTGAAGTCTCTAACTCATTTTACTCGTCGGACTCATTATGGTGCAAAACCGGTGTTAAAGACTTAAAACATTTAAAAGAAAAAATAAAAAATGCGTTTTCTGCAGATGACATGAAATGTTCGGTGAACTATATTTCGGTCGGAAGTGTTGATATTCGCACTCAGCTAGACACAGCTTATAGAAAATCCCTTAGAGATTTTAATGAAAATGTATCCAAAAATCGTAATATTTTAAACAAAATTATAGATTGTGTAAAATTTTGTGGGGCATTTGAGCTGGCACTACGTGGCCATGATGAAACGGCTTTGTCTAAAAATCCAGGGGTTTTTGGAGGGCTTATAAATTGAGTTGGGCCAAGATAGACTATCCGCTTTAGCAATGTTAAGTATCGAGAAATCGTTTATAAAAGGAATGTGCGTACAATTTTAACGAACGTGTCATTCAGCATTTTTCCAATTCTAAAGAACGAAGAGTAGACCTGAATTTCAAGAGAATTCAAAATTCAATTTAAAGATGAGATATTTATTTTGTATTATTTGTATGCCTATTTTCAAATTTGTTATTGACCTCCCAAGTAGCACAAATAATCATATATGGGCTAAAATGCTGTGATATTGGCTAATATCCCTGGCTAATTAGCTAAAATGCCTAGCCAAAATAACAGTTCTATTACAGTATAAAGACAGAAATATGGCTAAAGTGTGGAATAATAATTTGGCCATAATGGGGTAAAAATCGCCAATTGGCAATTATACTACCCTCTCTTTTGATTTTATGGTTGGGTTTATTAGCTACTTTTTGACTTTAAAATCGAGCTGTTTTAGCTGAATTCTGACTTGTTTTTTAGCCGAAATTTGAGTAATATTTTTTTCCGAAATTTACCTAAACAATTTATCATTTTTTGCCGTTTCTTCATTTATATAATAAATCATCAATTGTTTGAAATTATGTAGAAATAGTATTAACAGAGACTATCAGTGTAAGATTGTATGAGCCAAAAAGAAACGCAAATATAAAAAATCATGGTTTGACGGTTGGTAGGGACAAAAAGGACACTTGCGAAGGAACTTTTACTGTTAAAAGAATCTAAGATAGGCATGTAAAACACGCGCCCCTTCTTGAAACTAAAAATTTCGATTCTACAAATATTTTTTATGTTTTAGTTTGAAAATGTATTTTACTAAAAAAATTGATTAAAGGCTTCATAACGTAAAAAAAAAAACATGCATGAAAATACGTATTTATAGGTAGAAAGAAAATATTTGTTTAAAGTGGTCAAGTAATGGCTGCCAGGAAATTAGTTAGTAATTTTAATTTCAATCATGGCCGATCATAAAAAGCTGTGAGCTATTTTTTAAGCAAATATTCCTTGAAATGGGCTACTTTGTAAGCAAATATTTACCAAATGGCAATAATTTTCAAATGTAGCCAAAATGTAGCAACATTTACTAAAAATTTGCCAATAAAAATGCTTACTTGGTTTGCTTTTAGTACTCCCTAAAAAATGGCTAATTTAAGACCCAGGAGCCAGCGTAACAAAATTAAACGACGATTAGTTACCCCAAGACGGCGTTTTTCTATAATGTGGTGGAATATTTAATCTTTTTATTAGACATTTTGTATGGTAAATAATTTATATTTCGTTTTTCTAAGTATATCTACAATTTGAAGCGGGCTTTCATGGCTAGAAAACAAACCAAGAATCATTTACCAAAAATTGACAAATCTCTGGTTTTTATGTGTCTTTTATAGCTAACTGTTAGGCAAAAAAGCTCATCAGCTAATTTGTGCTACTTGGACTCCCAATATATTTCACCACGAGCCGCCACTGATACTTGTGACATAAGTGAAAAAAAGAGCCTCTAATAGATAGTTAAAGAATAACGTCCAATTTTTTTCCTGCAGCAAATTTATTAATTACATTGTTTATATTTACATCAAATCTATCTACGGATATGAAAGAGACCCAATCCAACGGGTCGCTCTTGTGCTATAGTGTTCCCTAGCTAAGTTTTTAATCGTAATTTTCACGTAAAAATATGTAAATTACACGTGATGTTTGACAGGTCTGGGGGGAGGGGGGTAATTACCTCATTACCCCTCACTTCAAATTTTAAAATACGAGCCGTCACTGACATATATCGAATATTCCGTATTGCCAAAAGCTGTTAATACATATTTAACAGTTTGGAAGAAATCGGGACAAATGGCGTCCCAACGAATAACTCATCAGAATGCGGGACAAACCGTTCGAAATCTGGCAACAAGATTTCGATGTTTCAGATCATAATATAGTTGCGTATGTGGGTGTTCTATATTTTATAATTTCCTGTAAAGTAAAGTCCTAACTCATCAGCTGTGCCTCGCTGTTTGCTAGTTTAGTTCATGGCTACGCACAAGAATATTGTTTATTCTTGTGCCTACGGTAATGTTTGGCGATGTTCCTTAGGGAGGACATACGAGAGGTCGAATAGAGCATCTGCCTAGGTGCTATAGCTCGAACACGCTACTCTATGTGGAATTACAAAATATAGAACACCCACATACCCAACTATAGTAACATCTGAAACAGCGAAAGCTTGTTGCCAGAGGTCCAGATTTCGAATGGTTTGTCCCGTATCCCGATTTTTGGGACGCCATTTGTTCTGATTTCTCCTGAAGTGTCAAAATGTGTATTAACAGCTTTTGGCAAACGGAATATTCGAAATATATCTAACTACCGTTGTAAACATTTACATTTTAAAGCATGCCGCTGTTGTGTTGTATTTATAGGATCTGCATGTTTAACCAGACTAGTTTAATTTGTACTTAACATAAATGTGAGTAGATTGTCAAGATTTAGTAACTGAAACTTACGCATTTTAAATATTTCGTTGAATATGTCAGAAAAGACGATAGAAGAATCAGATATAATTGTTTTACTTCTAAATGGAGTAATGTGTTCTTTAATTCAAATACATTTTTGGAATATAGAGCAAGGGTCGCTTTAATAAAATTTACTCTTGCACAAAGGTTTTTCTATGATAAATCCAGTTAATGGTAACCTGTTTCGGATATTTCCATTATCAATTAAAACAGAAATGGATATTGATTTTGACTCTTTGATTGTCATAGTCGAGTTATCATATATCAAATTCGATTGAATAATTTAAATGAAGATTATTCAGTTGCAAAAAAAAACATTTTTCCTAACTACTAACGGCAACTAGGTGACACTTTTTAAAACAGGAATGACCAACTTGTGGCGGTATAGCAGAAATAGGCATACACCGGATATGATAAAGAGTGAATTGTACGTTATTGTTCCATTTTTTTGTCGTTGTTTTTATGTTTTATTAGAGGTTGTTTGTTTAAATAAAGAGTTTTTGGTTTCATACCAAACTTCCTTAATATTGGTTTTAAAAAAGAGGTTTTATAGCTAGAGGCCTGAATTTTTTTTACTACTTTAATATGTAATAGTACTTTTTAAAGTAATATTTAAAAAAAATATGACAGCATATTCCATTTCCTAAAAGAGCAGTCCCAATTTTTAATACCGTTTTTAAATGATTTGCCTGATTTTTGCATAACCTGCTCTGACAACCCTACTCAAGACCCAAGCTGCATCACAAATAAAAGGCAAGTGTATGTGTAATTTCTTAATATTTAGTCTAACAAAGATTACCTACATAGAATGCCCACTTACAATTATGTTCCAAAACAGAGACCCCTCAATAAAAAAGAAGTACTTAAAATATCGAAATGTAAGGACAAATAAAAGCAGAGGTAAATTATTCATCAAATGGCCGGATACACAAATATTTTGAGAAATAGACATCTTCCACCCCTATTTAGCACTTGGCGGGTTCCTTTGCCGCCCTCCTTAAGGTATTAGCGACTAAACGCCCTATTTACTAAACAAGATATTTGTATTAAACATGTGCTGACTCTAAGATCGTGCCCATATAAATCAATGTTAAGGGAAGCTCCAGTGGTGTAGTTATTTTTATTTTGCCCGTAAGAATATTGTAATCGTGAAAAAATCACCCTTTGATGTTTTTAGTTCTTCGCATTTCAGGGCACCTAACTAACAGCAAACATGTTTCCTTTTTTGGTCCGTGTGTGGATATAGCTCAAAAATTGCTTATTCGGTTGACTGAACGAAAATCAAAAATGACGTGAGGAAGAACTGATTTGGTGGTAGGTTACATTGCAGTAAGATCAAAGTGGCTCAAATTGTAAACGTTTTTAGTTAATCGAGAATTTAATAGACATAAAAATATTTCATTATAGTATAAAGAAACAAGCATGTTTTGGCTAACCGGTATAATCTAAAATAAATAGCAGATAACAAGAAAAATATTGCTTTCATAATTTTTCTTACTAATCATTATTATATTTAAAGAAAAACACAATTTAAAAAAAATTCTCATATTTACAAAAATACCAAAGTTATTGAAAATCGGTCAAATTTGATTTTTATATTTACTGAATGACTCTCTCAGCATCCGGAAAAAATCAAATTTAAAATGTTTGCAAGTGTCATTATTAACACTCTCTATATAACTTTTTTGGCCGTTTATGAAATTGTCCTAAATTATTTAATTTTAAATTTTTAAAAATATGCTGAATCTGGATATCTCCATCTCCAAAAAATTAGACGATAAATAAAAAATAATACTTATCGGTATATATACACAACATTTCATAACATGCAACAGGATTGGAATATTTTAAAAAACCCATGCATTAATCGGCAATAATCCTTAAGAATTCAAGATAAAAAAAAATCAATTTTTCAAAAAAAAATAGCCCTATGTTATAGAAAAAGGCTCAAATATACCCCAGAAATTTAAAAGATATACTTAAAATATTTCTTTGACTAAGTACACCTTCAAGCAAATGTAACCCCGAAACACGAAATTCCAATGCACTTTAAAACACGCAACTTTGCGAGAGTTTTATTAAGTAGGTAAGTAATTATTTTTAAAGAAAGATACAAATTGTTAAAGTACAACTATCGTACAATGAGAAACTACCAAAACATTTACCAAATTCACATGTCCAAAATTTACATGGGGTCGCTCCATCTCGTTTCCGTCAGTCTATCTGTACGCTGCATAGCTCAATACTTCTCATACTACTTATCCGATTGACGTCAAATGTTGTCAAATAGAGATACAATGGTAACATTTTGCGTAAATCCATTATGGCGAAACAAAATGGTGGCCTGATAAATAAAAAAACCAGTACCAAGAAAACTACTTTTCCAATGGACTTTTTGAACAAAAATCAAAAGTTAAATAGGATAATCATATATGGCAAAAAGACGGCCTAATAAAATGTTGAAATTATCGGTAATTTCCATGTCTTGGAATAAAACCATTACTTTATGATGGAAAATAATAAAGGACATCTGGTAATTGGATGTTTGTTTTGTCCTTTCCTTGTAGGCATATTCCAATCTGTACAATGTATGCCGGAATATAGTTTCTAAAATTAATGACAAATAAAAAATTTAAAATTGTTAATTCAGGATAATTTGGATCTCTAATGTCATTATTATATGCTTCTCGCACAGCCCTGTTTCACCTTATGCCTCTTTGGGAGGAAAAAGACACTGAGCCCCCACGCGGGTTTTTGAATACCGGCGGCGCCTATACAAATATAGAATTTTGCTAACATATCCATAATAAATTGTTACTGTAAAATTAGTTAAAGAATGATATTTTACATTTTGGTAAACTTTTAAGTGCTTTTAGTTTTACGAATCATGGGCTATTTAGCTGCGGTGAAACAGTTTTTCTAATTATCCCAAAACGACAAAAAATATAAGAACATATGTTAATGTAGTTCGGTTTCGGTCTAGTTAGCGTAAACGTTTGTAAGATTTAAAAAAAAGCAGTGGCGTGACATCTTTTTTTTTTAATATTGTCACAATTGTCTTCTGGGTCGCCACTTAATATATAGAAATTCTGCATAAACAGTTTAGGAGGTACGTTTATGAAAAGTTTTTGTATTTTTTTTTCAGCTAAGAAATCATCAAATAAAAATATCTTATCTTACCTTTGGAGCATTATGTATAATCAATCATTTATTACTATGAGAAATTTATTAAAAATTAGCTTTGTATAAGTATATGAATAAACACAGATTCTTATATTATTAAAGTAGTGACGCAAAATAATTGACGTAATATACTATTTTATCATAAACCCATAACAAAAGTTATTAGTGTAACTGTAGCCTAATATCTCAACTGTCATCACCCAATAATAGCATGCCTTATTTATTGTGATTTGCATCCTAAACTTAAGTAAAAAAAAACTTTTCCGAGTATACCGCCATCTGTAGTTGAAGAACTTCTTACCAAGAGCCTATCTTAGAGACCTTGTCGACCTGTTTGAATCAAAATTATTATGATTAATGGGAAACCCTTTAAATCCAATTTTTGCTGAGATATGTATGGACCGTTTAAAAACTAAAATTCATGAATATCCTCTTAGTAAAAATTTCATTTATTTGTATAGGTATATTAATTATATATTAGCATGTTTTACTGGTACTGACAGACAATTAAAATCATTTTTAGATTATATAAATAACCTACACAAAAATATAAATTTTACAGTTGAATTAGAAAATAATAAAGAAATTAATTTCTTAGACTTAACAATAACTATTAAGAATAATAAATACGAATTTGAAATTTTTCATAAGCCATCTCATACAGACATTACAATACACTATGCTTCTAATCATCCTTTTGTACATAATATGAGTATATCAGCATATAATAATTGTGTTCACAATTTGATCAACATACCTCTAAGCAATGAAAGTTATACTAAAGTGTTAAATATAATAAAACAAATAGCAGTTAATAACGGTTATCATGAAAATCTCATAGACAAAATAGTAAAAAGGAAACTATATAAAAAAGCATTACAGTTATTTCGTCCCACTAGCAAGTTCAATGAAAATACTCAATTTCATACTTTCAAAAAAACTTTTAAAAATATAGGTGCAACTGTTGCTTTTAGGACTAACAACAGCCTTGGTGATGTATCAAAAACAATAAGACGAAAACCAAAAAACATAATAAATCCGGTGTTTACAAGTTAAATTGTGGAGCTGTTCAAAATTTTATATTGGACAAAAGGGCAGAATATTTAAAAAAATAATTAATGAGCATACATTTAGTTAAAGAAAGCATAAAGTTAATTCCACTTACTCTAAATATTTAATTCAGGAAGTATGTTTACTTCCGATGAGAACATGTAGAACGAAAAAGTAAAAAACTTAATTTACTAGAAAGTGTGGTCATAAAAAATCATAAAAATAACCATACATTATTGAACGATCAATAGGACCTAAATATTTCCCCATTGTTAAATCTTTATTAGGCTATAACGAAAAATCAAGAATATTTTACTTGTATAATATCCTCAAAAGGGCTTCAGGTATATAATTCCTACACTATTTAAGATCTAACATCTGATGATGATGTCTGATTTTTTGCAAAATAAATTAAGTGAAAATTTCGAACAAGTGTTTTCGTTTAGTTTTTTAAAATGGATTTCCATCAAGCTAGTTCTGTTCAATAAAAAAACTTTCATGATTTTTGAAACATGCAAATAATATCAGTACCAGATTGGTTTAAAAAAGATTTAATGTAAAATAATGGGTACGAAAAAAAAAAAACTCTCATAGTTAAATTTGACAAATGTTAACCAAACAATAATAACTTTTTATCTATGACTCAGAATAAACAAGTTTATTTATTCAATGCTATGACTACACAGTTGACAATATTAATTAAAAAAGTGACATGAAAGAATTAAAGAAACTATGAATAGTGATTAAGGCAAACTCTAGAGAAGAAACTGAAAAGATTTTAAAATTATCATAAACCAAATTAAATAAAAATTATATAACTCATGTATTAAAATTAAAAAAACCAATATTAATATTAATTGGATCGAGAAATGATTATATGATAGTGGAATTAACTAAGGAATAAAGAACATTAACAATATATTGATATAGGTGATAATTTAAAAATTAAATATACAAGGCAATCGAAATATTTAATAATTTGTATTGAAACTATAGGATCAACATTTCAAAAATAAGTGAAAAAACTTCTTTGCATGGAATAAGTACAAAATTTAAAGAGTTTTATGTATTATAATTTGCTATAACTGCTGTGTATGTTCATAATATGAAACAAAAATATGTTGCCATTTTTCGAGAAAACATATTTTTTGGGAATGCAATAATGATAATCATAATTTAGCATTTGTAAAATTCAATTTAAAGTACACCAAAAATGTCTGTGATAGGCATTAAGCCCTAAGTGATAAATATTTGATACACCATAGAAAAAGAAATCATTCATTAATTTTATTAAAGAAAACAATCTCTACTGATTATTAATCAATACATTAATTTAATTATATATATACTGGGTGATTCACGACCCACTGTACATACTTATGTGGTGTATAGGGTATCCCTAGGGTATATCGAAATGGATATTTAAATTGATTAATTCGGCTTTATTACCAAGATACAGGGTGATTTTCGTATTTTGGTAAAAATTTGTTCACCCTGTATCTCCTAAACTGCTTAATAGATTTTTTAAAAATGTTGTACACAAACACTCTTCGTATATCATAACTTTTTGACGTTTGAAAAGTAGCAAAGTTCCAGGGCCGTATCCAGCCAATTCACACAGGGGAGGGGGGTTAGTTTTGAGACACCCTGTACATCGGAATTCGGTATTTTTAAATTTTTTTCTTAAACTACATTCATTTGTGAACAAAAATATGCCACCATCTTGAATGGCACACTAAAGGTTATGTACGAAATTTAAATCTTTAGATAGTACATACCCCTTTTTTTAGCGGTATCTGTATCAAAGCTTTTAACTAAGTATAAAATTATTTCAATGATTGACTTTAAAAAAAATTAAACTATCTCTACTAATAAAACACAGCCTTGTCGAATTAATTTTTATTTTCAGTAGCCCAAAAAAAACTAAAATCTACCCTAACACAATAACGTCTTAAAAGCTACAAAATGTTTTCAAAATGCATACCACCGGTGTCTCTACATTTTTGTGCACGCTTTTGTAGGTTTGCAATTGAGCGGTGAATCATTTGAGGGTTTTGTCTAACCTCGTCGCAATAAAAATGTATCCTATTTATTAATTGATCCCTAGTTTCGATTGGAACACTGTAAACTTTTTGTTTTAGATGCCCTCACAAAAAGTAGTCGGCTGGATTAAAGTCTGGCGACCTAGCTGGCCAAGGATGTGGTCCTCCGCGTCCAATCCACCGATCAACCCATCGTGTTGAAACCATATTCCTCTTAAATTTACATTTTCTAATAAGCCCGGTAAAATGTTTTGTAGAGAGTCCAAATACACAACAGCCGTTAGTCGTTGACGGAAAATATGTGGTCCAATTAAATGATTATTTATTAAGCCGCACCAAAAATTCACTGAAAACTTTCGTTGAGAATTGGCCAATCGCAACGAATGAGGGTTTTCATCTGCCCATACATGAGAGTTTCTAAGTAGAATTAAAGACTCCTTCCCTTGTAAATTGGGCTTCATCAGTGAATAGTGCTCTAAAAATAGTTCTTCGATGATTTATTACCCACCTAGCAAATGCTAATCTAGGCAAGTAGTCGCCTTCTTCTAATCTTTGTACCTCTTGTACATGGAAAGGGTATAAGTTTTCATTTTTTATAGTTCTCCATACTCTTGTGTCCGGTATCGCTAATTGGGCGGAAATTCGCCTAGTGCTTGTGGTTGGATCTTCCCTCACAAGGTTGAGAATATTCTCTTCTTGGACCACGTTATTAGCACCCACTCTTTCAACATGAAGATCGGTTGAGGGAAACTTATCCTTTTCACGCAATGTATTAAAGGTTGCGGCAAACGTTTGGTGATTTGGAATTCTCCGATCCGGAAATCGTCTTCTGTATTCTTCTGTAGCAGCCCTTCCGTTACCATTACAAAATCCGTACACAAATACGATGTCTGCGTACTCAGCATTTGTAAATAACGGCATTTTTACAATTATTGAAACGTACAAACTTTTTGCAAAGAGAAAATTCAAATAAAAAATCTTTAATTAACAATGTCAAACACAAATGATTGAATTGTATGTACGTAATGTCATTTTTAAAATATCTGTCTAAATTCCAAGGCTTACTTTATTATTTTTAGGTATTAAAATTTATTGAATTTGTATTTTTTTGTAGGTTTTAGGGATGCTAAAAAAATAAAGGTAAATAAAAAAATTAAAAAAAAAACAAGCTCTTACACGTAATTTGTATACAATAACAAAAATAAAAAAAGATACATTTTTACGGTAGCCGATAAATGATCACGATCTCGAGCATTAGATAAGAGATGAGGCGAAAAAGACTCAAACAGAAATTAACTGGTTTATTAGTAGAGATAGTTTAATTTTTTTAAAAGTGAAGCATTTAGACAAAAACCTCAAATGTAAATGATTCAACGCTCAATTGCAATTCACAAAAGCGTGCACAAAAATGTAGAGATACCGTTAGACAGGAGTTATTGTGTTAGGGTAGATTTTGGTATTTTTGGGCCACTAAAAATAAAAAATAATTCGACAAGGCTGTGTTTTATTAGTAGAGATAGTTTCATTTTTTTTTAAAGTCAATCATTGAAATAATTTTATACTTAGTTAAAAGCTTTAATACAGATACCGCTAAAAAAAGGGGTATGTACTATCTAAAGATTTAAATTTCGTACATAACCTTCAGTGTGCCATTCAAGATGGTGGCATATTTTTGTTCACAAATGAATGTAGTTTAAGAAAAAAATTCAAAAATACCGAATTCCGATGTACAGGGTGTCTCAAAACTAACCCCCCTCCCCTGTGTGAATTGGCTGGATACGGCCCTAGAACTTTGCTACTTTTCAAACGTCAAAAAGTTATGATATACCAAGAGTGTTTGTGTACAAAATTTTAAAAAATCTATTAAGCAGTTTAGGAGATACAGGGTGAACAAATTTTTACCAAAATACGAAAATCACCCTGTATCTTGGTAATAAAACCGAATTAATCAATTTAAATATCCATTTCGATATACCCTAGGGATACCCTATACACCACATAAGTATGTACAGTGGGTCGTGAATCACCCAGTATATATATATATATATATATATATATATATATATATATATATATATATATATATATATATATATATATATATATATATATATATATATATATATATATATATATATATATATATATATATATATATATATATATATATATATATATATATATATATATATATATATATATATATATATATATATATATATATATATATATATATATATATATATATATATATATATATATATATATATATATATATATATATATATATATATATATATATATATATATATATATATATATATATATATATATATATATATATATATATATCATAATGGAAAGAAAGCCAGTTTATACTCATACGCTCCTGTATAAGCAACTAGAGAAAGACATGGAAGTACTATGGACATATTCATAGAAAACGATTTCAAATTTGTTTTAGAAATACCAATCAAAATTTTAAAACTTGTTAAACGTGAAATCATATAATGTTTATTACATCTAACAAAAATTTCATTCAAAATCTGTATTGTTTTCAGAAATTTTAATAATCGTAAAAGATTCTCCAAAACTGGAAATATTACTATCTTAACAAATATTAGCCTCCTGCTGTTTTGCCTGTAATTTCAACATTAAACATTATGTGTATGTATATAAAATGTACAAATAATAAATTATCAAATTTCTTAGACAATATGAATTTCTGAAAGTCTAGGGATCCTGCAGTAGCAGATACTATTGCGAACGTAGGAAATAATGTTAACAAAAAAGAAAGTAATGCTGTTTAATATCTCTAGACTTATGTAAGGCTTTTGACTAGCTTAGTCACGAAATTTTATTAAAGTGATATAATTTGTACAAGAGGAAGAATTTATTGTTGATTTTAAAATTCAAATTTTAAGATTTAAGATGCAAATAGTTTGTTCAAATAAAACAAAATAAGAGGTCTCAAAAATACACAACTTCTGATGTACCTCTCAGTTCTAATACTTTTTAAATTATTTGTATAAAATTTCAAATTTAAATTTAAAAGGTAATTTATAATTATTCGCAGACGATACTACGTTAACATATTTTGTCACCAGTATTGTCCAATAAAAAGAACATATTTGGTCAACACATATTATTAAACAGCCATTAAATTATAATTAAATATAAAAGTTACTAAATTCTTAAGCTTATGTCTAGTTGCAGACAACACCAAACCCTAGAATTAATATTTTTCTATTGATTAATATTTTGAATAAAAGAGAAACTACAATGATCTGAAACATTTATTTTTCTTTAATTTATTCAAAAATATTGTCATTAAATGTATTCATAAATTACACTTTCTTAAACCAACAATACATTTGTATAAATCCAAAGGATATTTGGGTTAAAAAAAGTATACTCATAAAATAAATCTTTTAAAACAATTTTTAAAAAAATTAATCTAGTATCATTTTTGTTTGAAGTATAAAAGAAATGAAACGGAAAACATCAGCTTCTGAACGAATAAGTATACTTATATAATATTTCACTGGAGTTAATTCAATTTTACGTATTTTATTTTTATTATTATGTAGTATAATTATAATAGTATAGTTCTTTTAATTTTATCTTTAGGGATTTACAAACATGTAATTTTATTTATTAAATAACATTTTCATTTGTTTTACTTTTCTCATTATTTCGCTGTGTTGTAATGAACTATTGTAGTTAGTTATATTAGGAATAGAACTCATATAAAGTTGACAGACTGGAAAAAAAAACAGTAAGTACATTGACAATAAAAACTATATTTTATGTTATTATAGTTTCAACAAAATTGCATACAATTACAACATGCAACTAATAGTATTTTATATAATATTTATGAAACGTCTTATTGGATCCCATCTCTCTTATCTCTCATGTAAGGTATGAAACTGATTGTAGTAAGAGATGGTATGAGAAAAAAGGCAACCATTATTGTTAAATGGGTTAGTTTTTTAGGCCATGACATTCTGACTTTAGGAATGGAACTAACAATATGTCCTTCAGTTCGATTCACCATCCTGAAAACCAAATATGCATGTTATTAGTCAAAATTGTAATTTTTTTGAAGAACTAACAACTAAAAACGTAGAATAGTAATAACGATCGTTCTTGTATAAGTGCTCGTAATTACGCCCTAAGCTAAGGTTCTATGATCTATCTCGGAGTCTCTCTAATTAATCTGTTAGAATCGACTACATCCAGGATGGGCAATAGCAAGCTAGAAAGAAAAACAAAATACTGTACAAACAATACTCTTATTACTTCGGGGGGGAATATTGTAATCGTAAAAAAATCACCCTCCGAGATTTTTGTAGATTTTCACGATTCAGGATCCCTCGATGCCGGTTTCTCAATTCCGCCGGCCTGTCTGTCAGTTTGTCGATCTGTCTGTTCGCGGCATATCTAAAAACTACTTACTCAATTGACTGCAAATTTTGATATAAAATTAAATCATGCTCAAAAATCAAGGGTGGCATAGGTAGAAACTATTTAGTACGAGTTAAATATGTTATATGAACAAAATGGCGGTCAATAAAAATGTTTGATAAGACAATATATGTGTTAATAAATGATGATGTGTGGAACTAAATTAGGTAACACTTCATTATTCCTAATAAAAGAAAATGTTCATTTTCCTCGCTTTATTTGAATGGTGTAACTATTGGGGAATAACTTGTGGAATAGCAAATGTGTATGCATCTTGGTGATGCTTGGTGTAATTAGACAAGCTTCTTTGATTTTACGATTTTTATGAGGATCTGGGATAGAAATCACTAACTACTACTCGTCCATCGTTCACTGATATGTTGGAGACAGGCTTGGAAAATTGTATGTAGTTGTGAAGTTTACTACGGTCTGCGGATGAGAGTTTATTAAACGAGTATTATGCCTTCTAATACTTCAGGCGGAGGGTTTAATGTGAAAAATGGAAACAATTAAACAATATATTTTTTAAGAAATCGTGGTTTCTCAATTGCCGAGGCATCTTCAGAGATCTACTTCCGATCTCGTGAAGTAACGATGCCTCGTGCAATTGAAGGCGAAATGTCGGAAATATATTCCATTTTGACACGGTCTTAACCCGAGAACTTTCGATTTTGTCACACGATCAGTGTGGTGGTACATACAATTCTCATAGAATTCGGACGCGAGAAAGAAAGCTTCGAAAATGCTTTTGGTGAAACGTCAGCAAAACTGTTCTTTTCAGAAGGACAGTAGTGAACGGATCTACAGCCGGAATAAAAACGCATTGTATTTTTCCATCCGTGAAGGACTATATATCTCCGAGATAAAACTAATCTTTTATGTGACCTGATCTTTCAAATTAAGTGTCATGACAGCGATTTACTTCCTACTTGTACACGGTTGTCTATACTAAAACTAGAAAAACTAACAGCATACTTCGAAATACTAGTAAGGCCTTATTATGAGAACAAATCCATCAAACTAGAAAATAACTAGCAGAGACAGAGAATCTCCTAAGAAAGTCGAGTCAGCCATCATATGTAGATGTAGTATCATCAGTAGACGTCGATAAATTAGTGCGTAATATATCATCCTACAATCTCTAAGAAAGCAAAAAAATCCGTACTGAATAAGGGCTTTAACTTTGCGATATTTCCTAAGGAAATCCCTAAAGAAGAAATAATAGCTAGACTGGAAGCTGTCCTTGACTCCTCTGAAGAAACAAAAGCAGAGGAGATTCGACAAGAAATGGCAAGAATTTTAAGATCAAGCAAACTACCAGAAGAAAACCTAAATACCACTAAACAAACGGCCCTAACAAACCTTTGAAAAAGTAAAGACATCACAATCCTTCCAGCAGATAAAGGAAATGCATCTGTGCTTATGAACAGGACTACACACAAAAAATGCAAGATATCCTACAAGACAATTGTTATAAGACTGTTCCAAGGGACCCAACTGCGTACCTAGAAAAAACAACTAAAAATAAAATAAAAAGTTCACCAATAAACCCCAAAATTCAACAAAAACTCATACCACGGGAAAAGTCGAACAGATGTAGTAAATTCTATGGTTTATCAAAAATACACAAACCAGGGATCAATCAGACCTATTGTTATTGCTGTTAATTCGCCGCTACAAAAACTGGAAAAAGATCTTGTTGAAATTATGCATCCAGCTATCGAAAAAGCTAATTCATTTGTAAAAAACTCGGAGCATTTTAGAATATATATAGAATTATACGAGACATCGTTCTTGAAAAAGACGATATCATAGCAAGCCTAGATGTTAGATGTCAAATCGTTGCATCGCAGTATTCCCGTCGACAAAACATTGGACAGAATTGCTATGAACGAGGATTTCCAGGCACATATAATACTACTCTCGGAGCATTGCCTTAAAAATGCTTATTTTTTTATTCAACAACCAGTAGTCGCGAATTTATTAACTAAAATATTCTTGAGAAAGCAAGTTTGAAGTGGATGAATGGATTCGTTATGTGGATGACATATTTATTATATGGCAACATGGTCATACTAAGCTCGACAAATTTCTGACTCACGTAAATTCAATCCCCCCCAGAATATAATTTACTCTAGAGTTAGAGGAAAACAATAAACATCGGCCCTCTGGGCCGATGCCGATAGTTTAGAGTAGAGAGCTAAGATATTTCCTTAACAAAAACCTCATTGAAATTATTAATATTTTCACCACAATGTATGAGTATTGTACGTGTATTTAATTAAAATAAAATCCTATATCTTCGGCAAATTCAAAACAAGTTATTTTTGCAGCGTCATCATTACAAATGACAACTATAAACATTTTTCATACATACCTTATTTTTTCAGGTTTTATTATTCTACTTAAAGTTTAAATATGATGAATTTCTCTTTTGGCGTCTTTCTCTGACAAGATGAGATTTGCTTGCACGGTTGCTATGACGTATTATGTCACGCAGTGTCAAAGTGGCTCTAGTTGTAAACTGAGCCTACATGATACTTTTTATTTATTGCAGGATCGTACTAAATATTTCATTAGAACAAATGAAGATGAATATGCAGTTTTATTTAGAGAAAAAAAAACGTACGACTTAGCTGTGATAGTGGTACCTTCTTATATTTGACAATAAGCGTATTTGAAAAAAATCGACATTTTTGCATTTTGAATTGAACAAATTAGTTTAGATATTATAGCCGAATAAAAGGTTCTAAAAACACAGTTAGTTTCTCAATTGAATTCAATATTTGTAGAAAAACAAGAATGATAAAAATTATTTGGTAATATTTTGTAACAGAACAAAGTGATGCTCTAATAAAATGTTTAAAAAATCAGTGTCCAAAAAATATTTATTTACGAGACTTCAATTTTTCAGGAAAATCAAGTGTGATATAGAGGCCCAGAAAGTGTTTTAAACATCAGTGTTATGCTTAGTTTGTAGTGATGCCTTATACTTTACTTTTATTTAAAAAAAAATAAGGCCCTTTTTTATTTTGAATTAAAAAAAATAGAAATAAAAATCTATCTAAAAAAATCAGTAAATTGGCGTTACGCGCAACTTACTTAGTTATGAATCCTTTCTTTTACCGGGGATGTGAAGTATGGCCCTAATTAATACCTAACTTACCAATTTATTAGTTAAATTAATGTTCCACTTTCCTGGGTAAAATGAAAGATTCATTATGAGGGAACTTCCGGGTAATTGGGTAAAAAACCTATCTGTAAAGGAATTTAACCGGAAATTCCTACGTAATGAATCCCTACTTTTATCCAGGAAATTGACAGATAAGACAGTTTGTATATGCACAAGTTATTAAACGAATGTGAGCGAAACGATTCATAAACTTAATTAGGGAATTTAAAACTAATTTACCGATTGTTTTACTATGTCTCAAGATAAACTTTATTTTCTTTTCAAAACATCATTTTTTACTTAATATTATTAAGTGTTGTGGAAAAATCCGAACTCTCTATTAAAAATTATTATACATTAAATGATTGATCCTACTTTTGCCATTTTAGTCTAGATAAAACTTTTATTTTAGACTATTTATTATGACTCGTAAATCTTTTAGGATATTTCATTGATTTAACTTTATATAACAGTATATAGTATATTTATTCATACATTTATTAATTCATAGTCTGAACCCATTTAAACTAAAACTTTTTATTTAAGTTTTAATAGACAAAATTTGTATGTTTAATTGTGTTCATATTAACAAGGTGGTTAAATAGCCCGTTATGGTGACTCTAAACGCAACTAATTTTGGAACGTAAGTGGCTGCAACAAAAATATAACCGGGCCAAATTTTGCCAGTCCAACACTGAATTTTGGTCTACTCAGTAAGTAAATTAAAGTATCAAAATAATAGATAATAAGTACTATGAAATAAAAATCACTTTTTATTTTGTTTTTACCGAACATTTTACTAACATCTCGTTCGTGAATATCTCAAGTATTATTGCTTAAACAAAATTAACTTTTATAACTTTATAAACAGAGGTGTAATAAAAATCAAGAAAATCAAAATAATTGCCACACGTATGCGACCAGAAGGAGCTAATGACACAAGTAGCAGGCGTGCATTCCAGACTATTAAAAGCGAGATTTATGGCGTAAAAAATTCTCTCTCTAAACGTCTACAAATTGTCGAGCCGGTAAATGAGTCTCATTTGTCACGGGCCTAATACACTTCCAAGTTAATTTTGTAGACCAGTCACCCACTAAATCTGTATTGTCGACACTTTTATTTGTTTGAATATTCTGAGGTTAAAATTTTGCAACTGGTAATTAATCGAAGCGTGAACGGATGGGTTTCTTGCATGCCTGCTAAAGTTTTGTCGAAATACTTTTTTTATTTGAAAAGAAAAAATCCTCAGTTTTTCCAATACACTTTTTATTGTTTTTTTGTTTAGTTTCCACCAAAGTTTCTACAAATATAGTCTTCTCTACTCTTTAGTTCGATTGGTTCGTCCCGTGCCACTTAAACCAAATGAGCTCAATTTGGCGCTAATAAAATACAATTCTAACCAATGGAATATATCTTACCGAAAATAAGTCATAATAATACAAACACTCATATATAAAAGGTTATTTATATTGCTTTCCACTTCACAAAATTTGAAATTACGACATATCAACATATTGTAGGATAATAGGCAACCCTTAAATTTTGTAGGAGACGGAGAAACGATTCGAGTTTTACAATAAACCAGTGTCGATGTACACTTCTCATCGCAACTGTAACTACGAAGCCGTCATCTCGATAACTCATCAAATAGTAAGAAACAACGCAGAACATAAACAAAATTAAATGGAAAAAATTATTAATCATGGAGTTATTTAGTAAAGATGCTATTAATCTATGGAGTCTTTGGAGTGTTGTGTCAGAAAATTTGCCCTCCGAAGCAGATCGGGATAATGCTTGGAAAATCAAAAATGATAACGCATTATCAACAATACCCTTGCTTGTTGAGACCAACTAACTTGTGCATATAAGGAATAAAAATTTTGCGCATAAAGCATGGGAATCTCTTAATGAATACCATCAAAAATCAAACCTGTCAAGTATGGAATTTTTACTGAAACAACTTTCTAAATTATCGTTGGAAGAAAGTGGTAACATGGAAGCGTATATTAGTTCATTCCTAGAGTTAAACAAACTTTCTGCCTTGGGGGAAGAACTAAAGGACAGATTTGCTGCTTGGTTACTATTGGGAAGCTTACCGGATTCATATAGTTTTCTGAAGTGACAAGTTGAGGAATAAATGACGTACTATTTGTTCCGCAACTGGATTGTAACTTAATATCGATTAAAAAACTGACAAGTGCGGGATACGAAACTCACTTTAACGATAACGAATGTGACATTTTCAAAAACCGAAAAATTGTGGCGACTGCAAAACTCTTACTCTACAAACTGGACACGTTTAAACAAGTACTAAAATTTAGTGAAAACCATAGTGAAAGTTCGATCGACGATTTGGACATCGGGGTATCGAGGCTATCAAGCACTTGGCAGAAAAGGACTTGGCAATCGGGTTAACAATTACAGATTGCGGGATACGGAAGACTTGCGAATGCTGTATAAAAGGTAAGATTACTCGAAAAGTTTTCCAAAGCAATCAAATAGCAACCCATTTTTAATTTTAGACGTAATTCATTCAGATTTTTGGGGTCCTATGCAAACTGTAAAACCGGGGAATAAAAAATATGTTCTTACATTAATTGATGATTTTTCGCGTTATACTGTTGTATATTTCATGAGTTATAAAAATGATACCGAAAAATATATGAGGGAATTCATCGAATTAATGAATACTCAGTTTAATAAAATCCCAAAAATAATTAGGTCTGATCGAGAAGCGGATTATGTAAATATGTCTTTAAGAAATTATTTAAAGGGTAAGAGAATAAAAATTCAGTATACAGCGGGGTATTCTCCTGAGCAAAATGGGATTGCTGAAAGAAAAAACCGATCTTTAGTTGAAATGGCTCGATGTATGCTTTTAGATGCAAATTTATAGAATAAATATTTTTACCTACTAAAGCGAAATCAAAAACACCTTTTGAATTATGGTCTAATAAAGTTCCGAATGTTTCAAATTTGCATATTTTTGGTTCTAGGGTTTATAGCCATATTCCAAAAGAACAGCGTAATAATAAATTTGCTCAAAAAACTCAGAAATTATTATTTATGGGGTATTTAGAGAAATCGAAAGCTTATCGACTATTAGATATAAACACAGGGCGGATAAAAATTAATCGAGATGTAGTTTTTCTAAAGGAGGAAATATTAACAGAAAAATTACAAGCAGAAAATAAGGAATTGACAATTTTATTTGAAAAAGACCAGGATAATATAGAAGATAATGGAGAACAAGAAACTGTTATGGTTGAACCAAATGCAGAAGAAATATTGGATAGTGACTCTAGTTACAAACCTTGTACAAGTGACAGTGACTCTGATGAGGATGAAATCCAACCAGGATATAGACATTTAGAAAGGAAAAATCAAGGAATACCACCCGATCGTCACATTGCAACAGCAAAATTAACAAAATTACAAGAAATGGAACCGATAAATGTACAAAACGTTTATGCTAGAACAGACAATAACTTATGGAAACAGGCAATGGAAGAGGAAATTGAATCAATGAAGAAAAATAACACCTGGAATTTGATTCCTATGCCTAACGACAGAAAAATTGTGCCATGTAAATGGGTATTTGAATTAAAGACAGGTGCAAATCATTTACAAAATATATATAAGGCTCGGCTTGTTGCAAGAGGATTTGTACAAATATATGGAGTCGATTATGACGAAGTTTTTGCACCCGTAATACGACACACTACATTGAGAACATTATTAGCAATAGCTAGGAAAGAAAAAAATTATAGTAAAACATTTTGACGAAAAGACGGCATTTCCTAATGGAGAACTTAAGGAAGAAATTTATATGGAACAACCAGTAGGCTTCATAAGTCAAGGTAAAGAAAATTTTGTTTGTAAATTAAACAAAAGCATTTATGGATTAAAACAATCAGCAAAGACGTGGAATGAAAAAGTTAACGAAGATTTACAAAATCACGATTTTCATAAAAGCGAAGCAGATCTATGTTTATATGTAAAATATTTTAAAAATGATAAACTTTTTAAATGCAATTAATTTTACGGAAAGGTTGTTAAAAACATTTTTTGAAATTTCAGATTTAGGTTTATTAAAAAAAGTATTTAAGTATTAATGTTGAAAGGGATAATAATGAAATATTTAGTCTTAATCAAGCACAATATATCGATAAACTAGTATATCGGTTTGGAATTCAAGACGCTAAAAATTCAATGATACCGCTTGATCCTGGCTATTTAAAATTAGAACAGCTGAAATCTGCTATGAAAAATAATGAAAAATATCAACAACTGATAGGATCTTTATTATACTTAGCGGTTAACACAAGGCCAGATATTATGGCAAGTGTGACTATATTAAGTCAGCATAAAACCACAGAAAACAAAATACTTATTATGCTTGGAGAATTCGATAATAAGTATATATTACAAGGATATGCCGATGCTGATGGGGCAGAAAACAAGCAAGACCGAAAATGAAACAGCCGTTATTTATTCAAACTATATGGAGCGCCTATCAGCTGGGCATGCATAAAACAAACATGTGTCTCGCTATCCTCGACAGAAGTAGAATATATTGCTTTAGAAGGGGGGTGTCAAGAGGCAATTTGGCTAAAACTATTAATAAAAGAATTCTTTGGAAAAGAACCAGATACACTTATTTTTGAATATAATCAGAGTTGCTTAAAACAAATATCAAACCGCAGATTTAATAATGGTACCAAACACATTGATGCCAAATATCATTTTGTTAAGGATCTTGCTGAAAATAAAGTTATTGAGTTTAGATACAGTCCAACAGAAGATTGATCGCGGATATGCTGACAAAACCATTGAATAGGGTTAAGTTAAATTATTTAACGGAATAATGTGGGCTAGTTAACTGATTTGTAAAACTTTAATTATTATTATAGTTGAGGAAGGGTGTTGGACAAAACAATAATAATAATAATTATTATTAGATTAACTTTTTTATTTTAAATATAAATCTTCTTTTGTTACTCATTAAAAAAATGCCCATGCCTTACCATATTTGAGTTTATCTGAGACGGTTGTTGTTTGATTATTTTTCAAGGAAGTGATTACTTTGCAATACAGCTCCGCAAGTTAGTCTGGCTCCAGCTTTCAACCGAGCAAGCATATCGCATTTAAATAAATTTTGTTCTTAGTATTCACGTTATAATTACGATTTGCTTATGTATAAATAAAATTATATTTCTTACAAATGTCGTTTATTGTCATTGATTACAACAATTTCTTCTCAAGAGGCATGGTTAAAAAACACATAATGCATTACTCGTCAGAGGACAATCCATGGTAGTATATGTAAAAAAAGACACATTGCTAACAATTCGGCGATGTCCCAGTAAGGCAAACTTTCTTATGATGCTTTTCCTCCTTACATATAACTACAAACAAAAGTAAAAACTTAGTGATTTGTGATGGGTAAGGTATACAAGTTAGCAGAAAAAAAGAGTTTTTGTGCTTGAAAAGAGAGTTTTTTAGAGATTTTCCTGCCAATTGACGTAATGGGTTCAAACCAGGGAAGATCTTGTTGAAAAACTAGGTTAAAGGAATCATTGTTTCAAATTATTTGAATGCGATTGATTTGTCAGTTATAGGATAGGAATATAAGAAGGCTAAAACTATTAATAAAAGAATGTTTGGTATGACTTGATGAAATAAAAAAATTTGTTGTTCTGACTGTGTGGTCCTTAGGTATTATTGTATTTAGGAAGTTCTGTCTTCTTGTTAGATGCATCAAGCTCTCCAGTGGCGCGCTCGTCACCTATTACTGTCGCCAAAATGTATTTTTGCCTATTAGTATGGGAAGCCCCAGCTCCCTAACACCAACCAGGAATTAGACCAGAACTGGTTCAACTTGTTGAAATTACCCAGAGTGTTATTCGAGTGGCACCTATATCAATCCCTTCTCCCTGACTACTTATTGATGGCGCAAACTGCATTGCCTGTCATGGATTAAGAGTTGAATTATTAATAAAAAATTTAATCTTCTCTTTAGTATTTTATACAAAAGTCCTAAAATAAAAGAGCGCTTTTAGAAACTTAGTCTGCTACTTGTTGCTGCCGCAAATTACCAAAAATTTGCGTTGGGTCGAGAAGTGCTATAAGTGACGTGCAAATTTTTATTCAGGTTTTTTTCTGGCCTAAAAATTTAAATCGAACTTTCTTTTCTTATTTTTATATTACGATACCTGTGTTTAATACTTGTGCAACTAAATAATGATTTTGGTAAAAATGTAAACACGATCTAGTTCATTGGCTGTTATTCCTTTTATTGTCTGTCTTTATTTCTCTATAATATAAAGGTGTTAAACATTTATTAAGCACTTTCCATAGGTACTATATAAGTACTAATATAATATAATATAAATAAGGAAATATAATGTTGATAATTAAGTTAATATACAAAATCGGCAAACAAAAATCTTTTTTGGCTTTTTCGCAACTGAATAAAAATATTTAACTTTAAATTAATTGAAGCAGATATTTAATATAATTACATACCTCAACATGTAGACTAATCTGTCTACGGAATGTTTCGATACATAATATAAATATTATTATTTAAGCAAGCATAAGAAATTATATCATTTACCTTAAGTTTTTATAGACACATAGTAGTTGTACAAATACTTTCATCCTATCGAGACTCATCAGTGCGCCGATCGTAAAAACATTAAATAATAGAAAAGAATTGATTTCAAAATTTTAAAATGTGTTAGTTTGTTTGACATGTAACCTAGATATGAAAAAAATGATAGTTTGCAGCCATTTATTTTTAAATGTGTTCAGATTATTTGTTGCGTTTAGATTGACAAACAAAAATCTTTTTTGGCTTTTTCGCAACTGAATAAAAATATTTAACTTTAAATTAATTGATATTACATGTCAAACAAACTGACGCATTTTAAAATTTTGAAATAGATTATTTTCTATTATTTAATGTTTTTACGATCGGCGCACTGATGAGTCCCGATAGGATGAAAGTATTTGTACAACTACTATGTGTCTATAAAAACTTAAGGTAAATGATATAATTTCTTATGCTTGCTTAAATAATATTATTTATATTATGTATCGAAACATTCCGTAGACAGATTAGTCTACATGTTGAGGTATGTAATTATATTAAATATTTGCTTCAATTAATTTAAAGTTAAATATTTTTATTCAGTTGCGAAAAAACCAAAAAAGATTTTTGTTTGTCAATCTAAACGCAACAAATAATCTGAACACATTTAAAAATACAAAATCGGGTAAATTTCCTTTACCCTAAAAATTTCTCGTTATGAGCATTTCCTTTTTATTAGGAATAGTGAAACGTGACCCTATGTAGTTCCACACATAGTCATTAAAAACACCTCTAAAAATTGTGGTTTCTTTCATTTTTGAAGACAAAATTGAAAGAAGCGAATATCCGGTTACAGATTAGTTTTACACAATTATCCTGAAGTTCCCTAATAAGGAATCTGTCGTTTTGTCTAGAAAATTGAAATATAACACAATTTATATATACATCTACTAAATGACTATATGTGAAACTAAACAGGAACATACTTCATATTTACTTTTATGACAATGCAAGTTACGGGTAAAGGGACCGCCATTCTGTTCCATCATGTTGAATTCATACTAAAATTTTACCAGTTTATGTAGAATTTTGATCCGCCATATTGGACATTTACCAAATTGTTATCATGTCGTAATTTTCGATCCAAATTTGAAGTCAGTCGGGTAAGTAGTTTTGTAGTTGTACGTAAAGATCCGAAAAAATCTCGGAGGATGATTTTTTCGCGATTACAATTTTCTTCTTCCGATAGAAGTAGAAAAATGTTGTTTAATAATCATTTTGGGAAACATCACATACCCAGATTCCTATGTTAGAACACACCTAACGGAGATAACAAAGTGGTTTAGCGAGAGGTACAAAATCAGAAATATTAAAAAAATAAATATTGTTAATAAAAGAAGAAGCTGATAAATTCATAAGCACCCGTACAATACCAAGAACGTAGCATAGGACCACCTAAAAAACTTATTGAAATCCGGCTTCAGTGAAATTCGCTAATTTTTTATATGTTATAGTTTTTGACCTTCTGAATAAAAGATACTCTGGGCACGTATCGTACTATAGTCCTTTTAGAAATTCACCTCTCCGAAGGGCCTTTTTTAGACAAGCTTATAGTAGAGCAAAAATTTAAAATATTAGTTTTAAACTTACATGCCAGCAATATTTGATTAGGATAACTTTATTTTAGGTTCTTTAAGACTGTTAAAATATTTAGGGCTGGTATTTTCATCTCCGTACAATTTTATTCGGTGCATATTGTCTGTGGTTACAAATAACAATCGTTTCCACAGTAAATATTCGAAAAATAAAGTTATCTGGGGATGAAAATACTAACCCTTAGATAGATTTTAATCCGAAATATACAGAGTGTCCACGGCTGGATATAATAATTGGCAAAAATTTAATTTTCGCGAAAAAGTCATTATTCATTAAGAATGTTTCTTGTCAAAAAATATACTATAGGCACGTTAAGAAACCTTAATTTTTGTACAGTTTAATCGGTTACTTTAAGGAGTTTCAAAAACAAGTCAATTTATTGTGTAATTTCTGGGTATTTCAGCAGTTAGTTCAAAACGCAATTGATTTTGCAGTCTGTCACAATCTACAATTTTCAGTTTTTAAATGTCAATATATAGAATAATCTAAATATAATATTTTATAAAGGACCGTTGAAAAATCTAAAGTAGCCTACTTTGTCTCAAAATAAAAATGATTAAGTGGGAAAACAGCCTTTACGCGCATTTTTAAAGCAGTAGTATAGCTTTAAATATACGTCACACTTTTTGGCTAAAAACAATAAAAAAAACGTCAAGAACTTATTACGCTCCAAAATTAAATACTCAACAATCACTCTTAATAAATACTGAATACTTTATTTTTTACGCTGAGGTAGCTGCCATATATTATGTAAATATCTGAGCCTTAGTCCAAGAAGTTTTTAACAGTATCCTTATTTGTACGGACTCTGAGTTAGTTCTAGAGAAAATGAGTAATTTTTCTTTTTGCAAGAATATATTCGTAATCTGTTTTGCAACAAAAATTTTAGAACTTCATTCTAAAACCGCTATACATGTTCATTTTTTATGGGTTAAATCCCAAGTGAAAAGAGGAAACAATATTTTAGACCGTTTAGCCAGGACCTTGATATCCGATATTACTATTCTGAACAGAAGTATAATTTTGGGTGAAGTTTCCTCAAAACTAAAATTAAAACACTAGAAGGAAAACACTTTCAGCAAATGGAAACAAATTTGGTATATCAATATATTCAAATAAAAATACACTTTATGACTTAGTTCATCCAAATAATCCACCAACCCATTGGTATCATAGCGCACAAATTTTTCCACCTATAATTTCAAGCATCAGTCGCCTTAGTAATCTAAATCACTTGAGATTTCCGTCCCGTCACCAATTTGCACTATATGAGACCTATATGGTGCTGCTAAACACTTTGTGTTTAACTATAGTCAACACCAACAACTTACATATGAAATGTTGAATTCCCTAATTCAAATCCTGTGTGACTATTGATTGCTATAAACAACTAATGTTAAAATATATTTATAAACATATGATTATCTTTTTGCATAGAAATATATTTATTTAATTTTTGCGAGATATTGTTACATTTTTTTCCTTTAAAAAGTCTTGATGTCGTCAACTTGTAAAAATACGATTATTACACATGTCGTAGCTAAAACACTAGAATGTAAAGCCAAAACCCAAAGAAGAAGAAGAAGAAGAATTTTAAATTTGTATGGGCGCATCAGCATTTATGAGCCATTTAGCGCCCAAAAAAAAACCCAAAGAAAAAAGATTATTATTATTACAATTTACAGTGAGTGGATCGAATAATATTTCCTGTCGTACCTTTTTAAATTAAATATTCTCTAAACACGTTCCTAATATCACCACTCCAATTTTTAAGTGCACATTTAAATTGATGGGCAAAATAAAGTTGTCAAAGAACGTATTAATGTCCAAAATGAATAAGCAGGCCTAAATTATCGTTCCTCTATTTTCAATGAATTCGGTTAAGGGATTAACAGAGTTAAATGGTGTGTTGGGTTTATTCTCAAAACAAACACGTCGTCAAAATGTTTCGGAGGTATTTTGAAAAGTGTCATTGGAAAGCTTTATGTTTAGTAAACGCGAGTGGAAATTTCAACAAACACTCATCTCTAATGTTACAAACACATCATTTTGTAGTAAATATCGTTTTTAATTCATGGTAAGGAAAGTGACTAATTGTATCAACAACTTGGCTGAAAGGATTTGGTCATATTGTATATTTTTTCAATATACTTAATTGCCAGTTGCGAACAATGGAAAAAAAACAACCTGATCTTTTTTATATATATATATATATATATATATATATATATATATATATATATATATATATATATATATATATATATAACAAATGTAGAAAACATATAGCGCGGTTAGAACTAGTATATAGCAGAAAATGGATTCGTTGGGATGACCGCTAAAACAATGGAATTTGGCTAACCATAGACACGTGTTTCTGACTTAAGGTCTTCATCAGTACAGTCAACTAGTTGAAAGACGAGTACAACTAGTGCCAAAATGAATACACAAAACAATACCAGAGTCACCAACAGGAGCAAAACCGACATTTGTGATTACCAAGAGAACATCCGAAATCTTCGCCGGACTTGATACTCTATTTACCACGGAGCAGCATATAGCCACCTGTGGCGAAACTCATAACCCAAGAGTAATAAATCAAATGTAGAAAACATATAGCGCGGTTAGAACTAGTATATAGCAGAAAATGGATTCGTTGGGATGACCGCTAAAACAATGGAATTTGGCTAACCATAGACACGTGTTTCTGACTTAAGGTCTTCATCAGTACAGTCAACTAGTTGAAAGACGAGTACAACTAGTGCCAAAATGAATACACAAACCAATACCAGAGTCACCAACAGGAGCAAAACCGACATTTGTGATTACCAAGAGAACATCCGAAATCTTCGCCGGACTTGATACTCTATTTACCACGGAGCAGCATATAGCCACCTGTGGCGAAACTCATAACCCAAGAGTAATAAATCAAATGTAGAAAACATATAGCGCGGTTAGAACTAGTATATAGCAGAAAATGGATTCGTTGGGATGACCGCTAAAACAATGGAATTTGGCTAACCATAGACACGTGTTTCTGACTTAAGGTCTTCATCAGTACAGTCAACTAGTTGAAAGACGAGTACAACTAGTGCCAAAATGAATACACAAAACAATACCAGAGTCACCAACAGGAGCAAAACCGACATTTGTGATTACCAAGAGAACATCCGAAATCTTCGCCGGACTTGATACTCTATTTACCACGGAGCAGCATATAGCCACCTGTGGCGAAACTCATAACCCAAGAGTAATAAATCAAATGTAGAAAACATATAGCGCGGTTAGAACTAGTATATAGCAGAAAATGGATTCGTTGGGATGACCGCTAAAACAATGGAATTTGGCTAACCATAGACACGTGTTTCTGATTTAAGGTCTTCATCAGTACAGTCAACTAGTTGAAAGACGAGTACAACTAGTGCCAAAATGAATACACAAAACAATACCAGAGTCACCAACAGGAAGACCTTAAGTCAGAAACACGTGTCTATGGTTAGCCAAATTCCATTGTTTTAGCGGTCATCCCAACGAATCCATTTTCTGCTATATACTAGTTCTAACCGCGCTATATGTTTTCTACATTTGATTTATTACTCTTGGGTTATGAGTTTCGCCACAGGTGGCTATATGCTGCTCCGTGGTAAATAGAGTATCAAGTCCGGCGAAGATTTCGGATGTTCTCTTGGTAATCACAAATGTCGGTTTTGCTCCTGTTGGTGACTCTGGTATTGTTTTGTGTATTCATTTTGGCACTAGTTGTACTCGTCTTTCAACTAGTTGACTGTACTGATGAAGACCTTAAATCAGAAACACGTGTCTATGGTTAGCCAAATTCCATTGTTTTAGCGGTCATCCCAACGAATCCATTTTCTGCTATATACTAGTTCTAACCGCGCTATATGTTTTCTACATTTGATTTATTACTCTTGGGTTATGAGTTTCGCCACAGGTGGCTATATGCTGCTCCGTGGTAAATAGAGTATCAAGTCCGGCGAAGATTTCGGATGTTCTCTTGGTAATCACAAATGTCGGTTTTGCTCCTGTTGGTGACTCTGGTATTGTTTTGTGTATTCATTTTGGCACTAGTTGTACTCGTCTTTCAACTAGTTGACTGTACTGATGAAGACCTTAAGTCAGAAACACGTGTCTATGGTTAGCCAAATTCCATTGTTTTAGCGGTCATCCCAACGAATCCATTTTCTGCTATATATATATATATATATGTTATTTTAAAAGGATGTTTCAGAATAATATTCTAAAATTAATCCTTTACAGTTAATACAAAGGCGAAATAATATTAAAGTGTTCTTGTACCCAGCAAATTATATTAATTTCAATATGATGTGTTTCTCCGCATTGTCTGCATTCGGCAGCAATAAGGTTATAAGTAATACGCTGAAGGTTTTGCAGGTTGTTAGCAGTGTTTCAGTAAGTTCTGGTAACTAATACAAAGTAATACAATATTTATTCTATATCTAAGCATTATTTGTAAATCATTTATCTCAAAAAATGTACATATGAGTATACCTATAATTTGCAAAAACATTCTCTACAAAAAGTGAAAACAATACAAAATATAAAACCAGTTGTAACTTCTGTAAATAAAATGAAGGTTTATTTATACGATTTTCTTTTCCGTTTATAAGGAAGTAAATACAATAATGTAATAGATAATATGGAAATGACTTGGTTTAATTAAGACATTTTTTGGAGTTTTGGGATTACACTTTCCCAAAGCGGAATTACTTTATCACTTTCCAACGTTTCACTTTCGATTGCGCGAGACATCTTTAAATATATGTACTCCGCAAGACCAGAACATTAAATGAGCTCAGTGGTATTCAGATAGATTTTATACCTGACCTCTATTTACGTTTCAGTTTCCACGTAACATGTTAATTGTGGCCGGTATATCCATTAATTTTTTTCTAATATCTAAAAATTTTCAGTAGATTCTCTAGTTTCTCGTTTGAAGGATCCTAGAACCACCTAAAAACTTGTATTTTACATTTACGGTATATTTAGTGAAATGCCAATTAGCAGTATAAACAATTTGTTTATTTTTAATACATATCATCTAAAACTATTGAATACGGGGCGCTTCAACTTACACTTTTCCAAAGGAATAAGGATTCTTATACAGAGTACCCCAAATTCGATGTTACCTTTGCCGTACATAGAGAAGTATACCATTTTATTTTAATGTGGCAATATAAGTTCAACTAAACTATTGAGGTAAAATATTTTGATATTTCCCTAACTTCCGGTTAGACGGTTAGTGGGGACAACTTTGTTTTCTTAAATAGAACACACTGTACTCAATAAATAATTTCGATTCTTTATTCAATAAGTAACATTTTTTGTAATATAAACCTCACATTATCTCCATTCATATCACATTTTTTCAATTTATGAGACACTGACTATTTAATAAAATAATACAAAAACATTTTCTAAGGAACCATATTTTAAGAATCAAATCACCTATCAAAACATGATTTTGGTAACTTGAAGCACTGATATAGATCTACAAGATAAATGCTACATTACAATTTTATTTTATACAGAGTGATTCAAAAGTAGTATCAGGTTAACAATAAAAATTTGTTGAGCATTTTGTAGGTTCATTTTGGAAAATATTACTGAGGTCAAAGAAAAACATTATTCAAAATTTTTAAACCAACATTTTCTCGGTTTTGATATATCCGTTTTTTTATAAAAAAGAAGAAACAGTGGGATGAGCGCTCATACAACGCCTAAACTTAAAAAAGTGTCCTGTTTATCTGTTTTGTTTATTGTCAGTTTGAATGCTTATTAAACAAAACAGCAACATTGGTTTCATTTAGTCAAAATTTATATATATATATATATATATATATATATATATATATATATATATATATATATATCCAGTCCCATATTCGTCTTTGTTTGGCACGAAATTATATAGTTGTAGAGTAATAATAAGTGCTGATGTTTTGTTACTTTCTACTGTGTTTAAATATGATCTTATTGCTACATCAAATTTTATAGATGTCATCAAATTGAACAATTAATTTCGTTTGTCGTATCTTGTTGATTCCAAAGAGTGTACCCAACATCCAAATGGAAACGACAATGTTATAGGCATTTAAAAATAGCTTCGGTAAAATTCGATGTCGAATCCCATGTCATTTTCGGTTTTTCGTTTATTATTAAAAAAAAAATATTTTTCAGAGCGTCGTTTGTTACACATTACTCTCTGCGGTCTTCCGAACACAATTTAAAATAAGCGGGTTCGAAGTTTGGGACATATTTTCTTTTTTTTTTACTTTTAACAAAAGCAAGGGTCAGTTGAGCGCCCTCAGGTACTAACTCGGTTCAAGTTTTCGATAAAAGAAAAAAAAATCTGAAATGAGAAAAAATTCTTACAGGATTTGTCTTTAAAAAGTCTAAGCTAAGTAATTATGATTATCGCAGCATGTTTACAGGAATATAATTTTTTTAATTTTGTTTTGCTATCGTTCGCTAAAAATTAGTTGAATGAAAAAATACCATAAGATAAAAATAATGAGAAGCCAAAAAGCACAACACTGTTTAAAGTTTGAATCAAAATGTTTCAAGAAAAAAAATTATCTCGGCCCGTATACTAAAAAATGCGACCCAAGTACACACAAACGCTTTGCGGCTTCAACTGATCAAAAAAAGCAAAACAAAATGGCGACCTAATAAATTATTTAGAAAATCAGCCTGAAAAATACTTATTAGATTACTTTAAAATTTTGGTCAGGCATTAAGTGTGATATCGAAATAAACTGGTAAAATTGTGGTACGAATTCAAGACCGAGAAACAAAATGGCAGCCAAATAAAATGCTTAAAAAATCATAATCATCATCAATCATAATTCTTGACATGACTTGAACATGACAAAATGGCGGTCTTAAAAAAATGTGTAAAAACTACTTATTCAATTTATTCTAAATCATGCCCAAAAATTAAGTATGGCATAGGTAGAAACTGGTAAAATATTGTTGCCAATCCAATATGACGGAACGCCCAATAAAAATGTTTGAACAGACAGTATACTAAATGAATATGTGGGGAACTAAATTGGGTTACACTTTACTATTCCTAATAAAAGAAAAGATTCATAACGAGGGAAGTTCCGGTTGAAAAGAAATTATCGACTTTCATAGTTTTTATCCGATAGGATAGGATTAGTTTTTTGAAGGCATCGATATACTTTACGAAAAAAATATCCGAGAATTTCCAAAGGTATGACTAAATTATAATAGAACTTAATGTTGGTCAGTGTCGGGCAAAATGCCCAAACGGGAAACATCTAACTTCAATCTTTAAACGCAATTTTGTTCTGTTTTACCTCCTCATTATTTCTGCCTTATGGTAAGTTTGAATGAAACTAATTTAGCGAAACACTCAGCAAAGAAATCAAAAAAAAATATATTTTTTAACACTCTGCCATTTTCGTAATTTGCTTGGACTTTTTAAAGGAAAAACCTTAGAAGAATTTTATTTCGTATTATGCTGTTTCGGAGTCTTCTTTGATTTGTCGAGAACTTAAACCGTGTAGGCACCAGAGGGCGTTCAACTGACCCTTGCTTTTGACCTAAAAAAAAGTCTCAAAAACTAAAAAAAAAAATACTTCCCAAACTTCGTTTCTGAGAATATCAAGTTAGTATTTTAATTTTTACTTCCCTCGTAAAAGGAAGATTTTTTCAGATCTTTAACTTTCAGGGTCCCTAGATGCCAAAACAACATGTTTTCTCATTTCCGTCGGTCTGTCGGTCTCTCTCTTCGCGACATAACTAAAAAAACTACTTAACCGATTGACTTCAAATTTCGTTCAAAAATTAAGAGTCGTATGCAGGTGACCTGGTAACATTTTGGTAAAAATCCAATATGGTGAAACGAAATGGCGACCCAGTAAAATTATTATTAAAAAGCTAATTATCCAATTTATCTGAAATTTTACACAAAAATCCGGTATTATGTTGAAATTAATTGATAAAATGTTGGTACGAATCACAAAATGGCGGCTTAATAAATTATTCAAAAATGTATCCTGAAAAACTACTTAATTTCAAAGTAGGTGCCATAGCTAACTGTGATATAGGAATTAAATAGTAAAATTGTGGTACTAATTCAAGACGGCGGAACAAAATGGCGGCCTAATAAAATGTCTGTACTCTTAGGTTTTACATATCTTCACGTTTTAACGTGCCAAAAATTCGTTTTATCAATTCTATTAGTCGGTTTGTCTGTCTGTGAATTCATGGCAAAAACTAATTACCTGATTGACTTTTTTGTCTACTACAAGTGAAATTTTGCACAAAAATCAAGTGTTACATAGGAACGAACTGGTAACATTTTGCTATGAATATAAGATATCAAAAGAAAATGGCATCCTAATAAAATATTTAAAAAATCGGCCTAAAAAACTACTTCTTAGATTAATTTCAAATTTTGTGCAATGATGTAGACTGTAACCCGTATCTCTGTTGATGTTTAAACATTTTTTGTTTTTGTGTGTTTAAACATTTCAATAGATTCTCTAATTTTTGGTTTATAAAATCCTGGAACCCACGCTAGAACCTTGGTTTCTTTTACATTTATAATATGACCAGTGGTATACTGGTGGTCAGCTACATCAGATTGGACCATTTGTTTCATTTTAATACATCGTTCATGTTCCTTAAGTCTAGTAGATATTCGTCATGTTTCTCCCACATACACTTCTCCACAGGAACAACGAATTTTATATACTCCTTCTGTTTGAAAAGGTACATCATACCGAAGCTCTGAGAGGGAGTGGCTATTGCACTAAAGATATTACGCGTTAATTTAAAATATATAGTAATCCAACTTCGCAAAAGAAGAATGATAAGAAGCCACCGTTAGGTAGTGGTATTCTTCCCTATATACATGGCACTGATATACAGACAAAATAGGACGATTACCTCTGCGGTCCAACATACGTACAATCTTCAATATACATAGGAAGATTGGACAATGCTTGCGATACCCGAAAAATGTTGTACCTTTTGAAACAGAAGGATTATATAAAATTCCTTGCTCCTGTGGAGAAGTGTACGTAGGAGAAACGGGAGCTCAATATCAACTTGACTTAAGGAACATGAATGATGTAAGTATTAAAAAGACTGGTCATATTATAAATGTAAAAGAAACAAGGTTCTAGCGTCCATTCCGGAATTTTATAAACGAAAAATTAGAGGATTTATTGAAATTTTTAAAACCTACAAAAAACTTCAGTAGAGATGCTGGTTACACTCTACATCACACGTGAAAACCGATCTTAACACAAGGTCACAGTTGGACGAGCGCAAGTCGGGTATGGCCGTCTGAATCTCTCCGAGCTCATTCAGGATTTAAATCTCATGGAGTAAAGATAACTGAAGATGCCTCGTACAATCGAAGACGAAACATCGGGTGGATAGTAATTCCAATTTGGCACGGTCTAATCCCAAGAACCATGACTTCTTAATGGTCTATCAGAATATTCACAATAAATTCGCCGTGTCGCCGTTTAATCGAAATATTAGCTCGCACGCAACAATATTAGACGCGGAGTTGAAAAAAAGCGCGAGGTAGGTCTATTTGTTTAGAAATATGTGTTTGCGTAATTTAGTTCGGAGGTACGAGATTGCTACATATTGGCAACACTAGCCGTAAATGGATTCCTATTATAGGAAATGTGTTTTAGTTAACATTGGATGGATAGTCTATACATAGCGTTATATGCCTTTGATACTGTTTAAATACAAATTGAATTCGCATTTTTAAAGGCGATCGGGGCATTCAGTATTTTCTCTCAAAGTTGCCATAAAATTTGCGCTGAATTGTCATTCTAAACCCAAAAGCGATGTTTTCGTGCTGTCGTAGTTATAAGTATTTATGCTGGTTTTTCAATAAATCGAATTTAGAATTCAATATTCTTAAAAGAAAAAATAAAACCAATGTTAAAATCCAGGACAAATGGCGTCCTTCCTAGAGTTTCAGAAGGACGCACAAAAGACTCCAAATCCAGGACGGTTGGCAACCCTACATTGAGGGTGGTAGATGTCACTATAAATTGAGCTCCAGGATTTCGAATATGTTAGATTCAAGATTGCGAAGTCTTCTACAAGACAGATTACTATCAAGTACGAGCGCCACCGCGCAAATTTTTAAAATACAGATCTGAACGGAGAGGTATTATCGATTTGCGTTAGGCTTTTACTTTCCTCGTAAAATGGAAGTATTGTAATCGTGAGAAAATGACCCTCCTAGATTTTTTCAGATCTATACGTTTCAGGGAGTCTATATGTCGAAATACATGTTTTCTCAATTCCGTCGATCTGCCTGTCCGTCTGTCGATCTGTCTGTTCGCGGCATAGCTAAAAAACTACTTACCCATTTGGCTTCAAATTTTGGTCAAAAATTGAGGGTCATATGGGGATGATCTGGTAACATTTTGGTAAAAATCCAAAAGGGCAAAATAAAATGGTGGCCTAATCAAATGTTGAAAAAATGTTACTAAAAAACTATTTATCCAACTTATCTCAAATTTTGCACAAAAATCAACTACTATGCAGAAATCAACTGGTAAAATTTTGGTAGGAATCCAAGATGGCGGAACAAAATGGCTGCTTAATAAAATATTTAAAAATTCAGCCTGAAAAAACTACGCAATGGACTGATTTCAAATTGTGCGCCGTAACCATATGTAAATGTGGTATAGAGATGAACTAGTAAAACTGTAATACTAATTCAAGATGGCGGAACAAAATAGCGGCCAAATAAAATATTTGTAATCGTGAAAAAAATCAGGTTTTACATATGTTAACGTTTTAACCTCCTTAGATATTTTATCAATTCCGTCGGTCAAACTTCAAATGTTGTGCAAGCATTAAGTGAGACAGAGATAAACTGGTAACGTTGTGGTACGAATATTTTTAAAAAGTCAACGTCAAAAATCTTATTCAATTGACTTTTGCAAAAAAAAACAAATACGATATAGGGATTGACTGGAACGAATTCAACATAACGTAACAAAATGGCGATGTGTGTCAATGTAAAAACCACTTACTGAATGTGTTTTTAATTATCCCCAAAAATCAAGCGTGGCATAGGTAGGAACTGGTAAAATATTGATAGGAATGCAATTTGATGGAGCAAAATGGCGCCCTAAAAAATGTTTGAAAAGGTAGTAGTGTGTAACTACTATGTACTGAACTAAATTGAGCCACACTTCATTATTCTTGATAAAAGGAAAGATTCATAACAAGGGAAGTTTCGGGTAAAGGAAATTTACCGATTTTTTAACTATCGAACTGCATTTTTGATTGGCCTAGATTAGAAGTTTTTTTTGTTTTTATCATAAAACTAAAATTAAGCATAAAGAAACAGCTAACAATAAAAATTAGCTTTTATCATTTTTTAAATGCATCTGTCAGTATTAATGTTTATATCAGTTCTGACCAATACTGAACAATGCTTTATCTATAGTTCTGACTTTTGGTCGGTGGGATAGCCAGATTTTTACGGAACAATTTTAGTTCCCGACGGTTGTTTTTCTTAGGTGTATATTACTCATAAGGCCCTCAATATATATCTGTTGTTTCTCAAAAAAAAACATTCCTTTTCTCGATCCCGCGCGTTGTTTCAAAATAAAGTCCAAATTTGAAACTGCACCTAATATACAAGTTACCGTTCTCAGATTTTATTTCCAAACTGTAAGAACACAGTAGAAAACGTAAAACGTGACAAAGTATATTTTTACACCTCTATATTTAAAAACAAAACTAGGGGCGATTAGCCCATATAAATTATGAGCACTTTTTGGTCGAACATTTCTTATACTAAATGGTTTCGTGTGTATTTCTGTCTCTGGGTGATCTGCGTCGTCCTGAGGGATTAGGTAGGAATGCGTACTGATTTTAGTGAAACAGGGAACGGGATACGTACAGAACTATAATAAGATAAAACAAAAAAGAACAATAGAGACATTGATTTATTTCAAAATTTTAAAACATTAGTAAAAAACTAAACACATTGAATTAGATTTTTGATATTAAGTAATACTTAGTCACATAACATAATACTTAGTAATCTATATAGCGGGATAAATTAGCTAAATAGCACTATATTGTTATAAAAAAAACGCAATGCTCCAACTAATGGTGAGTATTCGGATACGCCGTAACTGTACACCTACTATAGTCAATATAAATTTTTACCTAAAAATAATTTCAGCAGTTTTGAAATTTGGCACACTTATTTAGAGGTATCTGGTGATGAACTATACAAAAATCCTGATGAATCAGAAGTGAGCTCTAGCAACAGTGACGTAAAACATGTCACTTTCTTAGAGCTTAGTAGCTTAGGGCCCTCGAAAACTACGATCCACCACTGCTTTTGGGACCACTTTTTTGCTGCTTGTTAGTATAGTTGGTAGCGTAAAGCTACTGCTAGAATATAATAGGCGTTGTTTACTACATTAATAACTACACAAACAGCAGATAAGGACTGTTTTTGACTACTTAAATTTTTCAAAAAAAAGCCAATTTTTAATTTTTAAAGATACAAAAAAAATTCGAATTAAACAGTTTAATTTCATCGAGTTATTTAACTTTAGTTATTTTAAAAAAGTGCGGAAACCTAACCTACTTTAGTAAATTACAAAGTAAGATACAAAAAAGTTGTATTTCATTGAGTTGTTCAACTTTAATTATTATAAAATATACGAAAAACCGAATCGATTTCAACCTAAACTTAATCTTGACTCAGCCAGTCACGGCAATTTTTAAAGACACAAAAACGTTTCGTTTCATGGAGTTATTTAACTTCAGTTATTAGATAAAAAAGTGTGGAAATACATAGCTTTCCAGAAAATTGTAAAAAAATGGAAATGGTATAACTATTCGATGTAACTAAAAAATCGATAAATTTCCTTTATCCGGAACTTCCCTCGTTATAAATCTTCGCTTTTATTAGGTGTAGTGGAGTGTTTTTAGTTCAGTACATAGTCATTTAGTAATACATATATACTGTCTTTTCAAATATTTTTATTGGGCGCCATTTCGTTTCATCATATTATATTGTGACGGCTATTCGGAGGAAGTAGGAGAAGTGCATCTTCCTCAAAAAAGCCTGGAAATTATTTTTAACACACTTTAAAAATCAATACAATGTACTAAATTTCAATATTAAATTTAATTAATTTCATTAAAAATTATCAATAATTGCAATGTTAAATTTAATGCATTGGTAGTATTGCTGTTGGCCGCTCGTCACAAACCTAGAGGCTAACAATATTTAATAGGGAATTTTTCTTCTTTTTATGTTTGATGTCGGTGACCATTGTCATTCAAAGAAGAAAATGCAGTAGATCTTTAATTTTAAAATTCGACAAATTTTATCAAAGTAACAGTGCGCGTATTAAGCAAACCCGTATGTGAGCCCACCGCACCGACAGCAAACTCGTTTGTGTCGATCCACCAACGGAAGAGCCACGTGCCAGCTCGGTAAAAATCTTCCAGCGAGAAACGAAAACAATACCTGAAAACAATGCGTTGCTATGGCAACGAGAGTATCGCATGTACGAAGACCGCGCCTCTAGGGAAGAGTCGCAGTTTAACGCTTACGTTCGTATTGTATGTAAAGTAGATCACGGCGATCGCGCTTAAATGAGTATTTTATCCGAGGTTTTTTATTTTATTCTTTTGGTTGAAAATGAATTCGCTTGGACTCGTTAGTGACATTGTTTGTAGTTTGTTAAAAAATCCATTTTCCCGTTGGAAAGAAGATGACAAAAAGGACCTTTTAATTACGGGTCGACAATCAAGTGTGCTGACAATTAGTGCTAAAAAAAGACATTAAAAATTCTGGTAAATCCTACAATATTCATTTCAAAAATTCTTGGTTTTCTGAATTTAAGTGGCTGTGTAGCAATGGATATTTGCAAAAAATGTTTTGCATGCGGTGCCCATTTTAGACCTTGCCTGTCCTACTTTTCTCTAACTAACACTATCCTTATTTTTTATCCACGATTCCGCCACTGATTCCTACCAATATTTCACCAGTTTCTACTTATGCCACACTTGATATTTCGGCATAAAAATAAATTCAATAAGTAGTTTTTACATTGACAAAACCGCAATTTTGTTACATCATGTTGAATTCGTACCTATTTATCCTTCTATTACGTTTATTTTTTCTGCGAAATTTATTATTATTTATAAAAAAATTATATTACATTTATAAAATTGAATAAGAGGTTTTTACGTTGATTTTTTAAAAATTTTATTTCGCGTCTATTTTATTCAACCATCTTGAATTCGTACCGCAATATTACCAGTTTATCTCTATATCACACTAACGCTTGCGCAAAACTTAAATTTATTTTAGTAAGTACTTTTTAAGGCTGATTTTTTACATTTTTTTGTATCTCCAAGTGCTAGGAGATAAATTGGATAATTATTTTTTTAGTTATAATTAACCGTTTCACTAGGCCACCATCTTGTTCTGGAATATTGGATTTTTACCAAAATATTACCAGGTCATACCCGTATGAACCTTAATTTTGACTAAAATTTGAAGTTTTTGAGCTATTTCGCGAACTGACAGTCAGACAGACAAACTGATAAACGGACCGACGGAATTGATAAAACATATTTTTTGGCTCTAGGAACGCTAAAATATGAAGATAAAACCTGAGAGGGTGATTTTTTCACAAATAAAAACATTTTATTTGGCCGCCATCTTGAATTGGTACCACAATTTTACTAGTTCAACTTTATACTACAATTAGTTATGGAATATAATATGAAATAAGTAGTTTTTCAGGCTGAATTTTTAAATATTTTATTAAGCTGCCATTTTGTTCCGCCATTTAAAAATTACGAATTAGGCGTAGCCGGTTGAGCTTTTAGGATAGATTTGGATAGGTTAAGTTAGGTTTTCACACTAAAGTTAAATAATTCGGTAAAATTAAACTGCTATATTTCAGTTTTTCTTTGAAAAACTTTAGTAGTCAAAAACAGTTGTTATCTGCTGTTTATGAAATTTTTAATTTGATAAAAAATGCCTATTTTATTCTAACATTGGCTTTACGCTACCAACCTCATTAACAAGCAGAGGATCGTGGTTTTCGTGGGCCCTAAGCTAAATGAATTTTGGGGCCCCCTCATGATTCTAGAAAAGCTTCATTTTCACATTGACAGTAACTAGACTACAATGGAAATAGAACGCTGAATAATTTTAAGGCAGAAAATTTATTAGAAAATTAGCAAACGTTTTTGAACAGAAAATTGAAAAAAAAGTCATCCAAAATCCACTTGCTAATAAATGTACCCCAAACGCAGGTCCCGAAAATATCTGTTGACTAAGAAACGACGATTCATACTCCTGACGGGGCCCCTATTTCTTTGGAGGTCGTAGAGTTTAGTTTAGCCTTATGGAAGATCCGCGCAAGCCTAAAGGAACCTGTTAAGGTTCAGGTGAAACCGCTGAACCTCCTGATCTAACGGCTAGACTAAACTTACACAATCATTTTGCTAGGTCACTTTTTCTCCTTGTCGGATAAAGACCTCTACAGAAGGAATCTCTGGCAGAGAGTTTTATCTGTACCGTTACGGGGAGAAAGAGGCAAAAGCTCTGAGTGATATTGATCACGTTAAAGTGTCCGGAAAAAATTGAAAACAATTGGTTATACATGTGACAGTCGGTCGTAAACAGAAGAAGGAGCTGAAGCTCGATGCATTGCATCAATCTATTCTTTTTTCCTGCTAATATACTGGTCACTTGTCTCGGAGCAGTGCCAATTAGGGATGAGCGTTTTATCGATATATTGATAGTTATCGGTAGATCAACGGCATGGTGAATAACAATGAGTAAAAAAAATATCAGTATTTATCGATAAGTAGCCATAGGTAGCTGATAATATCGATAGATAGCTGATAATATAGATGGGTAGCGTAGAACATCGGTAGTTACAGATTACATATTTACAAAGATGAGGACCTTTTTTTGCTCTTTGATATTTTTGCCAACAAATCGTAGGTCAAAGGATAGGGGTGACCTTTTTTCAATAATTTTTGGCTCCCAAACCGTCTTTGTCTCAAATAAATCGGTAGGTAGTAGCAAATACTAGGGAGCAATGAACTATCTATTGATAGAATACCTACAGATAACTATCGATATTAGATCTGCTATCGCCCATTCCTAGTGCCAATAAATAAAAGCCTAAATCAACTACGGAACCCGCCAGTCACGCCACTTTAGAGTGCGCGCGTATTTTAAATCTGGTTTTTGATGAAGTTCGCTTAGCATGTGATTTTACGGATTTAATAACGTCTTTATCAAATCTAGTCTAACCTTACTCTAATGGGACAAATCCACCTAACAATATAGTTAGGTTTTTTTATAAATATTTAATCAACAGCACAAGTTATGGTACGAGCGGGGATCGAACCCGCACCTCTGGATCTCTAGCCCAATGCTCTATCCTACCACTGATAAGCAATTCGTTAGAACGTGTACCATCGTCACCAAATGTAACTGGGACAGCATCATATTAGCTCTTGAACTGTTATATGATTTTTCCTGTCAAATATTTTTCAAATTATCAATTTTAGGTTAAAGACAATGAGTTTATGCAGTATTGAATTGAATAGCTGGCAAAAGGTATGTTTGGCAGCAGCAGTTGTTCTTATTTCTTATTTAATTTTTATTTTATTTTACCTACTGTATAAACCCACCTTTAGTATCACTCATGAAAAGTAATCCAATCACACATTTTTATGATTTTCGACACCTTATACAGTGACATAAAGTCACTGTATAAGATCTGTCTGACTTCGCTCCCGGGTTTTTAGTTAATTTTGTGTGTTTAAAGTATTTTTGAAGTGTCAAGTACTGTATGCCTGGTTTTGGCCCAATTCCTCTAATTAACCTGCTGCAAGTTTCTTTTCCGATCTAACTGTCAAATATCAACAAGATGGGATTGACAGCGGCTGACTTGGACAAGATAAAGAGAATAATTGTATCGACCTTTAATGAAAAGTTCCTCGAGTATATCGTTGGAAGGTTCTCAGTAGAGTTGAAAAAAAAAATTGGAGTATGAGCTTAATTAACAAAATCATCGAATTTCTGAATTAGAAGAGAAATTATATAAGATTATATCAAAGAACGAAGAATTAGAACGAATGACGGATAATCAAGAACAAGCCATGCGCAACATGAATGTACGCATATTTGGAGTTGAAAGCAAGAATGGCGAAAATGTACGTGAAGTTGTAAACAGTATGTTTACTAAGCGACTTAAAATCAATATAAAGGAGTATGATATTAATAGCTGTTTATACTATAAGGGATGTAAGTAACATTTACCAGTCGAGGACGAGTTTGCGCCTGAGCGATAGCGACGGCTGGCAAAAAAGTTCGAGACTGGTTAATGTACTTACATCCCATATAGTATATAACATTTTTCCTCCTCCCTGTATTGTATGTTTACAAGAAATATATAGAATATTGTTTGTTTATCTCTACTACCGGAAAAGTGGAAAAAAAAGGTATGAAGGAGCATATAAATCCTTTAAAAATTGGTACTAAAGCTAGACGGCTACTGCAGCCTCAGAAACCTTGTTTTTGGCGTATTTCCACGAAAAAAGTGAAGTCCACCCTTTTTATAAAGGAAAATATAGATATTTCTAAGTATCCAAAACTTCGAGCATTTTTGAAAAGAAAAAATGGTGGTTATAGACCCAAAAAATCGAATGTGTTTAACAGGGAAGATGTGAGTAAGTTCATGCTTAAAGCCCCCGATGATATATACTTGTTGATGAAGGTCGTAATGATAATGGGAGTTGCTGGAGCGTACCGTTCTAATGAACTCTGTGAAATGAAAATGGACAATGTTAAATAAGTCAAGAAGTCATAATTGTGACCATTCCTGAATCCAACAATGGAATGTCACGTACATTTACAGTGACAAAAAGTGACGACACTCAGGTTTGTCATTTCAAAATAATTCAAAAGTACATTGATACAAGATCCCACATGACGACTATTAATCCGCGCTTCTTTATGCGGTATCAAAATGGAAAGAGCTTAAACCAGCCTGTAAGGAAAAATACGTTTTCGTCAATTCCAAGTAAAATTGCAAAATTTCTAAAGTTTGAGAACTTCACAATATATACTAGACACTCTTTTAGAAGAACGTCGGCAACTTTATTAGCAAATACTGGAGTTGATGTATTAGCTAACAGGCGACATGGTGGATGGAAATCCGCTACTATTGCGGAAAGTTACGTAGCTGAGAGCCTCGATAATAAAAAGGAAGTAGCGAATAAAATTTTATACAATAAGACCCAGCCAGAAGTCTCTTGCAGTGCTTCAACAATGACAGAAACATTGGTTAGAAATGAAGGATCTGTGGAGTCAGAAGATGTAATACACATCGAGAAGAAACGAGAAAACGTGTTTCCAAATTTTGTTAATAATGTGAATAATTGTAATAATTGTACCATTAACATTCATTTCAATTAATATCACCGGATTTTTGTTCGGATTTTTGTAATATGTTGATGAAATCAAAAATGAAAGCTACTTATAATAATTTTAGATTATTATTTCCCTAGGGATGTAAGTTGACTTACATCCCGTCGTTAAGGGCAACCAATACCTTGTTGAGTAACTTTCACTTACGTCTGTCAAAGCAGTGTCAATATAGGTTGCTTACAATACAGGGAAGGGGAAAAAACTGTTATCGCATCGCTGCAAAAAATCAAGGCGAGAAACCGCCCGGTTTTGGTGAAATTTTGTACCAATACCACACGGCTCTCAGTTTTAAAAAATCGTACAAAACTTAAAGGTACGGGTATATATGTTAAAGAAGATTTGACAAAGAATGGTCTTGGCCTGTTGGATTTAGCAATTAAGAAGTTTACCCCGAAGTTCGCGTGGTGTCTAAACGGTAACATATATGTGAATCATAATGATTTAGTGAAAAGAATCTCAACGGTTAGTGACATAACCAATATATGTAAGTAGATAACTTTAGTACTGTTTTGGTAATGTTCTAAAATCAGACTTCACGGTTAGTCTACTTACATAAAAAAACATCTTCTGACTAAGTCCATTTCGCAAACATGGAAATATTTAAAATTTTCTTAGTTATGTTTTTATATTAATAGTATTATTAATAACATTTGTATGTTAAATTGTAGACAATAAAGAACAGGGTAATTGTTACTATAATAATGAAGATAGCAGGTTGTTTGCTATGTGTTAACTATTCTATAGACTTTTTTGTCTATCGTCAAAAAGTATAAGTTGAAAGGTTTGTACCCAAGAATTAATTGAAACTAAAATAACGAGCTTTTAGGTAATATAAATATAATTTTAAAATTATCCGTTTTGTATATGTGACTCCGTTTGAGGAAATTAATTAAGTTACATTTAACTTTTTATTAATTTGAGTACCTATGTAGTAAAAATGGCAAATTATATTATGTAAGCAAATCTTTCTTTAGTGTTTTGCGTATGTATTCTATATTTTCATGGTTAGAATTGAGCAATGACCGTTTTCTTTTTCTTTTTTTTTTACTTAATTTCATGGGAAATTTCAAATGAAAATATAAATTTTAAATTTGGTTATATTGTCTCCTAGTATTTGAATAAGTTAAACCTTGGTAGATAAGTTATTGTATATTTACTGATTGCATTTATGGAGGGCTCTTAAATTTATTACAATTGTACATGTCAGTTTTTTTTTTCTGTTGAAAACCGCTATGGAAACCGTTGTTTAGGTTTATTTTTATTTAAAGGATAAATATATTAACGTAAGTTTTCCTTTTAATGCGATGCTTTTCGATTTCATAGACTTGATAATTTACAAGCAATTAGTTTTTTATGTTTACATTTTAGGTTTTTTTTACGCACAGTTCCGTTTGATAAATTACAGTACATACGCGTGTCCTTAATTCGCATTTCAATTTTGCATACTGTAGTTATAAATGCGGGATCTGGTCAAGTAGTCTGGTGTATACATATTTACTTAAAAGTTTAATAAGCTTACGTTTTCTCTACTTTCTTGTGGCTTGCTTTTGTTTCCATTCTATTTTATAGAATAATTTGTGTAGGATTATGAAGATATGTCATCAGAACATACGTTCTATTTTTACAGGATTCCCAGAATTTAAAATTTTAATTGAAGAAAATAATTTTGATCTAATTTTTCTTACTGAAACATGGCTCTCCGGTGATGATAATTCCACTGCATTTTCACTCACTGGATATATCATCTTTTAAGACGCGACCGAGTCGGTAGGGGCGGTGGCGTTGCTGTTTATATTAAAACCTGTTATAGCGCCGAAATTGTACATTTTGACTTTGTGTTAAGTAACAATTTAGAACATTTATTAAAATTAAAATTAAAAATAAATTTTTTGCATTCAGTGTTTTTTATCGCCCCTCCCCCTGAACTCATTTTAATACTTTTATTAATTTAATATTTGATATTTGTTCATACTTATATTCAATGGCGGATGAAATAATATGTGTGGGAGATTTGAATGTAAATCTTTTGAATATGCAGAAATCATTAACTTCTCTTTTTGATAACTACAATTTCACCCAACTTATTTCGGAACCTACACGAATTTCTCAAACCTCAAGTACATTGTTGGACTCCACATTTGTCACTGATGATTCACTCATTAATCAAAGCGGTACGCTTTCAACTGACGCGACGGTATCTCAGATCATCGTCTAGTTTACTGTTTTTAATATTCAAAAACCTAAACCAATAAATAAAATTATTACTTATAGATCCTTTAATAACTTTAATTTAAATATTTTTTGAATAGACAATAAAATTCTTATTTTTAATAATTTTCTTTTGACAACTTTTAATAAACATGCTCCTTTAAGACAAGCTAGAATAACTAAACCTAAAGCTTTATGGCTAACGCCTAATATTAAACTATTTATGTCACAAAGAGATCGTGCATCAGAAATATTTAAAAGGACTCGTACAGCGGAGGATTGGATGCGTTATAAAAATTTGCGTAATTTCACCGTCACACAAGTTAGAAGAGCTAAAAAACAATATTTAAGTAACACTTGTGCGGAGAAAATTATTAAAAAAACTTGGAAAACTTTAAAATGTTTTAACATATCCTGTGACAAACAAACATTTATCCCATCTAGCTTATCTAACCCTGATGATATAAATAACTTTTTCAGTAATTTTTTTCGAAATGTTTCTGACTGCAGTGAAAGGATAAATTTTTATAATAACAATTTGCTTAACATAAATAACACATTTTCTTGCATTAGTTCTTATGTTATGTAAAATGCTATTAACCTCTGCGATACTGTTAACAGCATTTTACATAACATAAGAACTAATGCAAGTGGAAATGACACCATTAGTGCTCAAGTGCTAAAATATTGTAGTCCTTTTATTGATAAGTTTATTACCCATATTATTAATTGTTCTATTGAAGCGCGCTATTTCCCTATTTCGAAAATTTTAAAGACCTCAGAATTATTAGCATTTTGCCTGCAATATCAAAAATATTCGAGAAAATTCTATATAATCAATTAAATGAATACTTTAACGCTAATAAATTGCTTCCTAGTTCTCAGTGTGGATTTAGAAAAGGGTTTAGTACTGCCGTTGCTTTAGCGAACATTACAGATGATTTGATAAAAGCATTTGATAATGGGCAATGTAGTATTTTGGTGGGTATAAGTCTAACCTTGGAACTCTTTTACTACTTACTTTACTCGGCTTTAATGAAATTCTGAAAATTGAGAAGTTTCTAAAAATATGGAAGAAAGGATATTTGGTGCTGGCAGAAATACCAAAAAAGAACCCTCAAGACAGTACAGACGGATATGCTTACTTTCAGGTAAACTTCTGGAGCACATCATCCTACAAAAGCTCATAGATGAGTTGCACTTGACCAACACTCTATCGAGTCGACAGTGTGGGTTTAGGCGCAATAGATCCACGGGTAAATGCGGTACAGGAGGTGGTCAAGGTAGCAAAAGAACAGGTCTATAAAAGGAGCCATAGGAACAGAAGGATAGGCGCAAATAGAAAAAAGAGGGGCAAATCTAAATTTGGTTACTCTAGTGCAAAGCTATCTCACAGACAGAAAGATTATTATCGAAGCTGAGGGAACTATGGAGGAAATGGAACTGATCTGCGGAAGAGACCTTAACGAGGTCCAAACAAAAAGCGACATACGCATACTTGATGTGAAACGCTGTATGGAAGAGAGCAACGCAGAAAACAGAAGTAGCGGTAATTACTGCAAAAAAAAGAATACCGGAAGTCGACTTTAAAATTTTAGACATATATATCAAAACAAGAACTAAAATACCTAGGGGTATGGATCCATAGAAGACTAAAATTCGACAGACATATTAAGAAAACAGCTGCAAAAGCGGAAAGAACCATGATAGCACTAGGAAGGCTGATGCCTAATGTAGGTGGACCACAAGCCCAAAAAAGAAAGATCCTATGCTCGGTAGCAAACTCCATCTTGCTATATGCTACCCCTGCGTGGGGCATAGGCATGAGTCTCAAAAGTAGTAAAAAGACCTACGAAAGAATCTGCAGGGCTTATCGTACCACGTCCACTGAAGCTCTGCTGGTTATATCCACTCTGAAGCCGATTGATCTAATGATACAGGAAAGAACCGAAGTATTCCAAGCTATATAAGGCAGCAGTAACGAAGGAAGCAAATCTCTGACTAATCCAAAGATGGCAAGACAGGTGGACTCACAGAAATAAAGGAAGGTCGACAACAAGGATAATTCCAAATATTGCAGTCTCGCTGGAACGACAACACGGTGACGTAAACTATTACCTTACACAGTTTTTAACTGGGCATGGAAGCTTCCGGGACTATACATACAACATAAGTACGAGTGAGGACGACGAGTGCCCTTATTGTGGCGAAAGAGACAGTGTGGAAGACACAATTTTTGTGTACAAACAGTGGGAGGAACAGAGACGAATATGAACAACAAAATATAGAGCCCAGGTTTAGAAACACATGAATAGAACCCAGGAAGCAGAATGCCCTCTGAAGTAATGCGACTTGGGTTCCGGAGGCCCAAAGGGGAAGGGGGTTTAGCAGATCAGTACACGAAGCCCAAACAATAGCCGATAAATCGCTTCCCAAGCCCCAAAAAAAATATGTGTATATATATATATATATATATATATATATATATATGTTATATCCGCTGATAGCCACGTGCAGGTGATGACCTTCGGTCACACGGTATCGAGCACAGGAAATTGCGACACCTCCGAGAATGCCGAGCCAGCAACCAGCCGTTGCAGTTCGCACGGATAGAAGACGCTGCATCAGCATTCAAATTAATATAAATTGTTCTGAATTGTAAATAAATAGTTAGTTGACATTTTAGGCTGTTAGAATGTTAGTTTAATTTTTGAAATTATAAAGTAGTATTTTTAAGTATTAATAAAATATTTTTTTTTAAAAAGTGAAATTTGGAAAAGTGAATATAAAAATTGGCGCAGTCGGTAGGATCTGTCTAACGCTGTCAGAACAAGAGTGTTTTCTAACTGGTAGCGGCGGATTCCAATCCTTAAACAGAAGAAGGACGAATCGCTCTCACTTGGCAAAACTACGGAAGGAACACCCGGTGAAGCCCCTGGTAATCTACGCTAAGAACACGACGATGCAAATAATCCTGCTGTAAGTTAATGAATCATCTCGTTATTGTTTATTTTATTGTGGTATTTACTTATTGAAACTGTTCGATTTTCCAAATATTTTTTCCGATATTTCTTATTGATTTTAAGAATTTGAATATCAAGAATTAAATATTTTTCACTCGATTTTTCACTATTAAATAAGTTACAGAACCTTTGTAATTTTTCAAAATGCCTGATTCAACTCAAAATAATGTTAGTCAAGTAGAAGTAGAGCCTTATAAATTATCAGAAATATTTTCTTTAATCCCCGAATTTGAAGGTGATCAGATCTTTTTAGGAACGTTTTTAAATGCGTGTGATTGTGCATACAATATGGCTACTACAAGTCAAAAAACTCTATTAGCTATTCATATAAAAAACAAACTTAGAGGTAGAGCTGCACAGCACGTTAGTTCTAGAAATCCAGGTTCGTACCAGTAGTTATAATAGGGGAGCGCCTCCTCCTCCTCCTCTTCCTCTCTCTCATGTCCCTCATTCTTAACTTCCTCCCCTTTTATTCTCATTCGCATCATATTTTTTAATTTTTTCTCTTTGTTCTCCCACATTTGATTTTGTATTCTTAAGTCTTATAAATAGGTGCATCATGATCATTTTAGTATGCCGAGACACATTTACTAAGCTGTGCTCGAGTTGCGTAAAAAGTTATTTTTGAATTTTTCCACCAATTTTGTATAAAACAAAAAGAAAAAATGTGTCAAGTAATAAGTGAATTATGTGTAATCGCGAAAAATTAACTACAACTATCAGACAGTTAAAAGTTAAATATCTCAATTTCTTTGAAGTGATTTCGAAAGATGAATACACCAAGCTGTTTTATCCACTGAAACGAGATTATTTAAAAGCAATTGACTGTTGTGATGATTATTTAGAAGGAATTATAAGCCTTACTACGTTTTTCAATACATTTGGGAAATCATACTTTGTAGGAGAATTAAGCCACCTAATAGAATTTATAGGAGAAGATTGCCAATTTATACCTGCTATTATTGCAACCCAAAAGAGGTTTCAATTATACGAAGATAAAAAACAGGTATTATCAAAGAAAGTTAATCCTATTCGCAAGAGACGTCCCCCTACATATTTAAAATATTATGTTAAATAAATGAAATGGCTGAGTTGCTGATTGCAGTTAAATTATTAGAGGAGAAATTTAGTAATCTTTCAAAAACCTATTTCTCATATTGTATGGCAAGTGGTCCGGAGTGGATAGACTTTTATTGTAATCAATCTGAGGAATTCGTAAAGGCTGCCCTCTGTTGCAACAAATACATTGAAACATTAAATTTTTTTCAACTTATTCAAGATCTAAAAGATATTGGCTTTGGTTACTATTTAAAAGACTTGAAGCAATTTATTGACGAGGATACTATTCTTCAAGAAATTGAAAAGGAAGAATAAATTTAATAATATTTACAATGGAGCAAATGGTTACTGAAATGTATGAAGAGTTTATTATATCTGCTGCATACTTCCAATATTTATCAATTGTAGGCGAAGAAGACGCAGAAGCACAAGATTTGTCAGCATATGTTAATAATATAGATCGAATGAAACAATGTAAATTAGCCGCTAAATTTTGTAATGATTATTTAAAATATAAAAATGAGTATGAACTTTTAAATGAATTTAGAAAATTAGATTTAAGGTATCATATTAATTGTATTCAATCATGGTTGGTTAATGCAAAATAAAAAGGTAATTAAGTTTTTTTTTTATATTTTTATTCGTTCATAAAACAATTGTCATATAAAAATAACACATTTGTCAAAGCACACATACAAGGTGATTTTGAATGATAGAAGCATTTTGGTTCCATTAGCTTTAGCGCTGGTTGTTCATCTATTTCAATCACATGCTTTTTAGAATATTTCTGTATAAAATCCTTTTTTTCGCTTCCTTTTACAAAAACAAAATCTGCTTTCTTCGTAAGTGTTTCAATTATTTTTGGGAAATGATGTAATGGAGTAAATCCATTATTCCAATGTATACAATGATAATTTTTCGTTAACCATACCGCCTGCTTGTGACAATCAGGTGAAAGAAACTCCATTGGAAAAGGCTTTTTAAAAATGTAATGAGTCATTTCATAACCATCAAAAGCTGCAAGCTCTTTCGGTATAAATTTATTTTTTTCATCTTTGAATCCTTGAATATCTATAACCAATCTCATATTTTCAAAGCAGCAAATTTTTTAATGAGACTTTTTTTACTTGAATAATTTGCAATTTCTTCTTTCAGTTGATTAATTTTAAAAATAAATTTTTCAATTTGTAGTTGTAGTTTTGATGTCATGATTAAAACTAAAAGCTTTTGAAAATTTCTTTAAATTAAATCGAAATATGAAAATATTGGGGATAAAGTTTATAATTGTTTCACAATTTTAGTAAGAGGGTTGTAGCTAAATAATTTGTCATGTAAAATAAGACAATAAGCAGAAGTATCTTTTTTAATTGCATTGTGTGTCTCAAATTCAATTCTCATTACTACGGATCCCGTTTGAATTGTTTCTTTTTGATGGGAGCAATCAATATGTGTAATAGGACTAATGTTTTTGAATTGTTCAGGATTAAAAATGGGTTCATTTGGAACACCATAGTAAGACTGTCTAAAGTTGGCAAACATTTCGTATAAAGCAGAAAATTTGTTTTCTTCGAAATTTAAGTACAAATCGTGATAAGGATATCTTTCAGAATTTAAATATACTCTAATATTTGACAAGGTAATATTGTCAAATTTACTCATATCTTTAACAATTTTCCCTTTTCTGTTTTCTTGAAAGCCAATCACAACATGACGAGGAGCTTCTAGTTTACTAGTTGTTTTTACCGGCCATGTGTGACGGGTTGTTTCGGTTAGAGAAGAATATTCAACAAGTTCCCAACTCCTGAATCCTATCAATATATCTTTATTTGATTCTAATATTTTTGATAGAGCAAGTTGTTGTGGCATATCAACTAGAATGTGAGGAACTTTCCAATAAATTTTATCGAAAGTAACCAATGGAGTGTCAGGAGCAGTAACAAGGTGTGCCGGATCTTCTTTGAAAATAACACCATCTAAATCATCAGTTGATCTAATAAGAACCAATTCCTGTTTCATATTCATAATAATTTTTCTGTAATCTTCAAAAAATCCTAAAAGCATTTTTAGTGGTATGGATACGGAGAATTTTCCATCATTATCAACTAAAATTGTATCACCTTCTTTCCGATGTGGAAACCAACCTGCATTTTCCAGTTTTAAACTTTCGTTGGTATTGTGAGAAAGGTAGCTTTTTAAGGTTGATGCTAATCCAACATTTCTTATTGAATCTATAGTAATTCCGTTTAGTTCATAGCGGATTTCTCTGAACAAAAAGGCTATACCATTGTTAATAAATAGCAATTCTTTCTTATATTTACCTTCTGTATTAGTTAATTTTCCTTCGATATAAAGTAAACTATCTGATGGTAGAGTGTAAGCATCGAGTTCTTGAATTGGGATCCTTATTTCATCATTGTAATCGAATTTTGAAGAAATATATGGTTGATATGTGTGAAGCTCAGAACTGACGATGGAATTGTCTACATAAAGCTTTTCGTTTACGTTTAATATGTTCATTATTTTAAAACAGTGAAACCCAAGGATGTGAGAAATTTACGATTATCTCGTCTTAACTTGTTGGTGTTGGATTTGATACTGAACTGTTGTTTAGGCTTTTTCTTTTTATAAGTTTTTACTTTGTTGATAGTGGTAGGGGCAAGTCTCATCCCAAGGGCTCTATTATATCTAACAACCATTTTATATTTCACTTGTTTGTAAATGTAACCTTACTGTTATAGTTTCTCCTCTAAAACTGATAAGTTCTCCGTCTTGATCAACTATTTTAACTGTTATATTGTTAATTGCTTTGACGCTAACTGGAAAATACAAAATGGGCAAAGGAGATTCAACTATTTTATACCCTGGAGCTACAGTTGGATAAAACTGGTGAATAATATGAACAGGTTTACCATTATTGTAAGAACCGACACAAATATTACAGTCAATACAAATAGCATTCACCTTAGTTATTTTTGCAACATTATCTGATTCTTCCTCTTTCATAGCTTCTAGTATCCTGCTATTAAAACCCAACATTTTTCCTATCGAATCTTCCTTGGTAAAATCAATTATTCTACTACACATTAAAAAAGTTTTTAGAGTATTAACATTTGCTTTTAAAAGAAAAAAAATTTTTTCATTCGGAAATAAATCTTCTATACTTTCTCTTATGTATGTTTCTATATCTGTAATGTCATAAGTTCCGTCGGGAATAACAATTACTTTTTTATCTATATAAAATTTATTATATCCTTCTTTTATATTGGGGATAGTCATAAACGTTTCAAAATCAGCTAAACCCAGGTAATATTGTTTTTCATCCTCTAAATATATGGGCGGATTAAAATCAGCAGACAAAACAGAACTGTTTCCTGATATGGCAATTGTGGTAGACATTGCAGTTTATTTATGAATGAGATATTACAATAAATAATGAGTTTATATATTTTTTTGCAAAAATTTTAGGGATAGTTGACCACAGTTATATGAATTAAATTTTTGTTTATTTTCATAAGTATAAAATACATCCACTTTGCCATTCGAATTAAAATATTTGAGAAGTTCAAAAGGTGGTTTTAAATTTCCATAACTATCAAAATATATTACATTTTTGTTATTTTTAATATAAGCAGTCCAATGAGATCCTTTATTTTGTTTTTTATCCAAATTTACAAAACCACATTCTTTCAGATTAATTTTTTTTGGAAGTTCATCGAGCATAAAAACACCTCTAAAGCCAGTTATTTTTAACAACTTTACATATTTAATAATATCATTGTTCGTAAGTGCTCTTTTTGGAAAACTTATTTTGAGTTTTTTTTTTGTCTGATTGCTTTCATTTTGACGGATCCTCCTTTATAAGGTCTAATAAATAGTCCCTTTCCTTTATATGGTCTAATATATAATCCTTTCCCTTCTTTAGAAGCATTTTCCATTGCAATATTATGTCTATGTATTTCTTCTAGTTGCTGTTTAGCTGCTTTAGCATCATTTACTGCCTTAGCAATTCCTGCCGCGCCTCCACCTAGTGCACCCAGGGCGCCAAGAATGGGAAACAAAAGAGGTAGAAATCCTCCAATTTTTTTGGGTGTTCGAATGATACGTTTTTTTCTCAATTTAAGTTTACCCCCTTTTGTATTTTTTAATCCCAAACCGAACTTTCTTTTACCCTTCATTATTCCTGCAACACTTAAAGCTGCAATTTTTTCACCAATAGAAGAATCTTTAGCTTTTACCCTATCCCAGGCTTTTTTTTCTAATATTTGGTCAGATATGTGTCTTTTTGATAAATCTTCAGTCTGAGAGTAAGATATATCATGTTCTTTGCAAGCGGAATCCAATGGATTTATACCAACGTCACCTCTAGTTAATCTTTTTTCCAAGTTGGTGCCGGGACCACAATAATTATATCCTGGTATATGAACTTCGAAAGGTAGTTTGCTAATTAATTTATTTACTAAACCAGAGCCTTTTCTATTACGTGTTTTAATAGTTTTTTTCAACTTATGGCGACCCACAGTCATTGAAGTTCTTTTTATACTAAAAGCACATTGACATTTTTCTGGTATAAATACTTTTACAGCTAAAAATATTTACTAGTGTGATTAAGAATGAGGATTGAAAAACAAAAATTCTCATTACCAGTAAATAATCATGATGAAAAAATTTTAAGTAAACAGTTGAGAAAGCATGGTGACTTATTTTGCGGTGGTTCAAAAAGAGGGCTTATAGTTGGTTGCAGTGGTAGCGGTAAAACCAACGTTATGCTTACACTGCTCGAGCATCCAAATGGAATTAGGTTTGAAAATGTCTATGTTTATTCAAAGTCATTAGATCAACCAAAATATGAATATTTAAGAAAGTTGTTAAAACCTATGAAAGAAATTGGATACTTTGAATATGATAGCGATGAGAACATTATTTCACCTCATGAGATAAAGCCAAATTCCGTTATCATTTTTGATGATATTCCTTGTCATAATCAATCTATTATTAGGGACTATTTCACGCATGGAAGGCATAGAAACACCGATTGTTTTTTTATTTTTCAAGGATATTCCTCAATCCTTAAACGTCTAATTCGAGAAAATGCAAACTTATTAATTTTATTTAAACAGGACTGTTTGAGTTTAAAACATATATATAATGACCACTGTATATTGGATATGACATTTGATCAGTTTAAAAATATTTGTGCTAACTGTTGGATGGATCCATATGGCTTTCTTGTAATTGACAAAGATTGTGAAGTAAATCACGGCAGATATAGGAGTAAATTCGATTCCTTTATATATTTATAAAAGTAAAAAATTTGCAGTTTTATTTCATTTAAAACTTGTACAGCATGGATAAACGTTTAGCTCGAGAATTAATAAGATCGAGACAAGCCGTGAAGCAGAAATATCAAAGCTTGAAATTAGCTACTTCTACTGCTCAGTCCGAATTAGAACAAACTTATAGACCAATAACACAACCACTTAAACAGCTAATTTCAAGTATTGGTAAATCCGAACCATTCGATTTAAAAGAAGAAAGAGTTTCAAAGTATGAAGATTTCAAAACACCTACAAAGCTTTATAAAACATCAACTCCGACGAAAAATATTCAGAAAACAGGAAAAACTCCGTCACTCCCTACAGAACTACCAACATTTTTAAATGACAGTAGTATCACTTCTTCCTCTCCTGTAGTACAACCATTGTCATCAACTGTTATAGCAGAAACTTCAGATCCTTCTAGTGACACAACAACAAATTTAAACTTGTCAGACATATTGGAACAAACTAGAAAAACAATTCAAACCTATGTTGGTACACCATCATATAAAGATTACTTAGCAGATTTTCATGAATTACCCAGATCATATATTGATGAGGGTGTGAAAGATACACAACATAAATTTGACCATTATTATGGAATAGTTCATGACCTCGAAACGGATAAGTTTTCTTTTGGTTTAACACAGATACCGGTAGAAATTATTGGAAAAGACATTAAAGTGGGAGGAATAACGTACACAGGCACGCCAGGTTTATACGAATTGCTTTTCAAAAAAGAACCGAAAGGTTATAAGAAGGAAGATTTAGATAATTACATGAACATTCTAGCTAAAACAAATGTATATCGTAGGAATTTTGATTCAAATGAACAAGTTCAAGGAAATACATCACACAAATATGTTACAATAATAGGACCATATTTACAAAGAAAGGGGATTACAAAGACAAAAACCTTGCCAAGATTAGTTACAGCATTTAACAAACCAAAACCTCCGTTTAGAACAACTAGAGCCAAATCTACAGGAAAGGGATTAATTTTGAAAACAAACAGATCAAATACAGACTATGTATACTGGAATAATGTTAACGAAATTGTTGATAGGCTACGTTTATTAATTTCATCAAGTGATGCGGGAAATAATGCTCATAGTAACGAGATTATCTCTATTATTGAAGAATTAAGAGAAGATAAAGTAATACTATAAATAACAGCTATCAAATATAATCATATTTATTGTTTAATGAAAGCTCAACATGACAGTTGATAAATTTGGACGCCATATTTCAAAACAAAATCAAGAGAGAATAAGTGACATTAATAATTTAAAAAGGAGATTAGGTGAAAATGAAACAAATAATGAAATCTTTGCTAAAAAGCTTAAGGTTTTTGATGAAAATTTTTTAAAGTATGAAAAGCAGATTAAAGGATGTTATACCTCAATTGAAAACGTTAATAAACAGTTGCTAACGCTAAATCAAATAAGTAAAGATTTGCAATTTTTAAATGAACATGTTAAAAAGGAAGACAAAAAATTAAGTGATGATATCAACAAAATTAATAAAATAATGGAAACAAATATAAGAGAAGTAATAATTGAAAAACACAAGGAAAAAATTAAACAATTAAGAACTTTTATAAAAAGGTTAGATGATGAAAAAAAAAGAAATCAAAATAGCATTCTTAACAGTAGAACAATTGACCAACTCACTTTGGAAGAAAATCAACAATATATTTCCTTGGAAAATATAATGTCCAGTGTAATTAAGAAATTAGAACAAGAATTAAATAAAACAGAGGAGGAATTAAAAAATAGTGATAGTAGATCAACTACTTTCTTAACTGGAGAGATAAAAAAATCCTTTAATGCGTTAGAAAAGGAGATTACTAAAATTAGTAAAATTTTAAATGAAAAAAGTTATACAATACAAATTGATAAATTGAATGAATGGGAAAAAACATATAAAAGTTATATTTCGAATTATTACAAAACATAGAAAGTGAACTTCCTTAAAATTGAATAAACAAGTTTGTTGTCATGACAACCGTTAAACAACAAGTCGTTAATGAATTACATAAACCTGCTAGAAAAAACTACAAACGCAGAAGGGTGGTAGTGAAAGGGTTAAATGATCTTTTTCAAGCTGATTTGGTTGAAATGTTACCCTATGCCAAATTTAATAAGGGATTTAAATATATCTTGATTACCATAAATGTATTTTCTAAGTAGGTTTGGGCCGAACCGTTAAAATCTAAATCTGGAAAAGACGTAACAGCGGCAATGAAAAAAATATTAATCAGTGCAAAAACTCCACCAAAAAACTTGCAAACGGATAGAGGGAGAGAGTTTTTCAATGTACATTTTCAAAATTTGATGCAACAATTTCGAATTAACCATTATAGCACGTTTTCCAATTTGAAAGCGAGTATAGTAGAAAGAGTGAACAGGACTTTAAAGAATAATATGTGGAAAATATTTAGCATTCAAGGAAATTACAAATGGTTTAATATATTAGCGGATATTGTAAAAGATTATAACAATACAAAACATTCTTCAATAGGAATGAAGCCAAAACAAGTAAATAAAACAAATGAAAATAGAATCTTGAAATCTGCATTTACTCATGCTAAAACGTTAGATATAAAATCTCCAAAGTTTAAAGTGGGTGATCACGTACGAATAAGCAAGCATCGAGAGGCATTTTCAAAAGGTTACACACAAAATTGGTCAAATGAGATATTCCACATTAAAGAAGTTAAGATGACAAACCCTTGGACATATTTAATTCAAGACGAAGATAATCAGGACATTCTGGGTGGTTTTTATGAGCAAGAATTACTAAAAGTAAAGCATACCGATGTGTATCTTATTGCGAAGATTTTGAGAAGGAAAGGAAACAAAGTTTATGTGAAATGGTTAGGACTTGATAAAAAATATAATACATGGATTGATAAAAAAAATATTGTTTAATTAAATTGAAATTAAATTTTAGTTAAATTTGTTTTATTTCTGTTCCTCACTTTATGCTTTAGCTGATACAAATTACAAAGTCTTAATGTGCTAATTAATTTCAAATAAAATTCACATTTACTAAACTAAAATTTTATTAAGTAAAACATCAAATACAATTTTTATTAAAACGTGTCAAATATATTTTATTTCTATGTTCCTCAGATAATATCGAATCTAGAATAAGTTTACAATCATTTATTCTTTTTTCAAAACGGAGTCTATCTAAGTACCACATCTGAAAGTTACTCCTACGGGCTTGTCTGTAAGCAAAGCTCCACTTCACTAACACATGCACCTTATTGTTCTCTTCCAGAAAAGATATTGTTTTCTTCGTAATATTTTCTTTTTGATCCATTTTCATTGTTTTCTTCGTAATATTTTCGTTTTGTTCCATTTTGCTTCAATTTGTTTTCCATTTGTTCAGGATATAAAGCAAGTAATTCCATCATAGTGGAAACATTTTCACTGTTAGGATTTTCTGTTGGACTTATTATATTATAAACATGCGTACACAAGTCGCCACAATCAGATGAAATATTATTTTGAAATATTTTGAAATATGTATTGAATTCTTGCCTTTTAAGTATAGATAATCTATAATCAATAATTTCCTTTAATCGCCACAAATTGTCCAAAGACTCTTGTCCTAAGTATATGAAGTGTGGGCCTTTTGTAATTTGTAGAACAGGGGTATCATTTATTTTCTGAACCTGCAGATGAATGTTGTTTATATTCACACTGGTTTGATCAACTTGAGGAAAGTAGAAATTGTTTACAATAATTCCTTGATGAACACAAATGTCTTTCCAATTTTCTTCGGTTAGTGCGATTGAAAATCCAGTTTTTCCACCAATTACAATTTTTGGAGAAAAATCATTTAAACTAATGCCAACAAGAACAAATTTTGACAAAGAATTATTTAAAAAATAAATTTTTGAATTAAGAAGCGTTTCCAAAGGTTTATGAACCACGGCGTTGTTCATAATGACTAAACGAGACTGAAACATATTGTGTTATTCTTGTACTTAAATATTCTCATCCCCACTTTCTTTAAATTTTCGATTAAAATGGATTAATGAAAAAATAGATTTCCAGTTTGAAATTTGTAATAAAGATAAATAATTAAAATGGTAATGTATAAAAATAATGCAAAGTTTAATGTAACACTAATGATGGAAAAGTAATAATTTTTGAATCCGTCATAATAATTGGTACAGTTGGGGGTTAAAATTTGTAACTGATTATTTTTAAACTCTAACCTTTCTATCCAATTTGTATCAAAAATAGATCGATTTGGATAATGATACAAAATTTTAAAAAATTTACTTGCATTTTCATTTCCATTTATTCGTTCCATCCAACTAATTGTACTATTGTTAATTAATCCAATTTTCATAAATTTACAATATTTACTTAGAGTGACGTCTGTTTTATTAGAAAAACATATTTCACACTGTGTTACGCCAGGGGGATGATGAACATAAAAAACATTTTGGAAAATAAAATAAAGAAGAATAAATTGAGATCTACTGATAGTCATTAAAACAAATTAATAATTATATTCCAAATTTATTAACATTAAGCAGATACTTTCACCACGAAAGCAAAAGCAGTTGTAAAAAAATAACAATAAAATACTTAATTTAAATATATGTAAAAGTTCATAAATAAGGATATTAATAATACTATATAAAATGTGTAGCTTGAAGACTTATTTTGAATGGTTACAATTATTCGATTCCTATTTTTCCATAAACAGTTATTTAAATCACAATTCCTAGCAAATTTCTTATGCTCCACAATAGGATCATCATAACTTAACCAATCAAAAATTTCAATACCACAATAAAAACATTTACAAATATCATTGATTGAAGTATAGTAAAAGCCAGCTCCAGCTAACACTTCTGGTCTCAATTTTCCTTTCCATTTTTTAAAAGTGGAAAGTCGTTTTTCGTATGTTTTAAAATAACTGTTATCAATTTCTTTGTCAAAAGTTTCTATGCACATTTTGTGAAAGACTTATGAAGACTAACTTTGGTTTCAAAAACAACAAATTTAAATACCTTATAATATCTACATAAATATATCTAAATCTTCATGTTCTGCATTCCATTGATACAAAGCAATATCTTGGTGTCCCCAAGCTAATGTATTAAAACTATAGGGAATTTTATACCGCTTATCATCTTCGGAACTCAAAGCCAATTTATTAATTAACTCTGTAAAAATTGTATGTTGTCTAGATCGAAAAACATACATTGAACAAAAGGTTTTAGAATGATTTTCAACAACATCTTTATAATGAATAAAATCCAACTGCTTTTTAATTGCACTTTTTTTAACACCTTTTGCTTTTTTTGTTAAACTGTTTTCCGTTTTAATACAATATGCTTTTGCTCCAGTACCAAAGAAAGCAGTAATGGGTTCACCAGCATATTCATCTTTGAATTTTCCTATAACTGACTTTGTAATAGGCATTTCATGAATATTATTAAATTCATAATTAGATGTGTCAAATTTGTGAATATTTTTTATCATGTCAGAATAAATATTTGGAGTTGTGACTTCTAAAATGAACGAATCGGTATCGGTGTATAAAAGTGAAATATTTTCCTGATAAAGAGGTTTTAAAAAATTATAAAAGAAATCATACATGACAGTTTTAGATATATCTAATATTGAGAAGCCTACATATATTGGTTTATTGTAAGTAACTTGAATCTTTTGCATTTGAATAGCTACCAAGTTTTCAGAAAATATTGTTAAGTCCTTGAAATATGGTTTTGCAATTAAATTCTCAGCACCATCTTTTCTTCTATTTTTTTCCCACTCTGTAACAAGTCTTACGTCAATTCTCCTATCAACATTTTCCATAGTCTTGCCATAAATACTATTATTTGCCAACTTGTAAGTATTACGATCAAATTCATTCTTTGAATCATTTCTTAATCTTGAATTCAAGTCTATATATTTTTTCAACCAATCAGATTGAGAAAACTGTAAAACTCTATGAACTTTAGTTAACTTGAGTCCATGTTCCAAACATTGTTTTAATAATTGATAGTGAATAACATATTTTGATTTATCATTTAAATTGGGTATTAATTTTATGCATTTAGAATTTGGCGGTTTAAAGTTTTCTGGACAAAACGGAAAATCGTTATGATAGGAATGTAGACTTGTAGGATATTCTAAATCAACTTCTAAAACATATCCCTTATTAGATTTTTTAGAAATATTCATAATATTTTAATCATTGATTTCTTTATCTGTTAACCAAACAAAATCTCCCGTTGGAATGTGCTGTGACATTGCATAACCATACAAATTTGTTGCATCATAATAAATTATGTATTTAGTTGGCTTTAAAGGATCAAAATTTAAAAGAAATGGGTTATTAGCTTCAGATTTTCTACAAATGCAAGAGCTCACACCACCGCGAACGCTTTTTTTGAAAAAGTGTATCATATCTGGATCAGTTAACAATTCTAACTCTATTCCAGTATAACGCAAACACGCCTCCCAGGATAAACCTGGAAAAGTGTAAAAATGAGCTGGATCGAGCTTATATGTGGATAAACAAGTGCTTCTAAAATTTTCAAAAATATCTGCCAAAAGTAAATTATCAGAGAGTAAGTAAACGTCGGAGTATTGACCAAGAGATTCACATTTAAACAATTGCCAAACCTTTACAGCTCTTTGGTATTCTGCATCACTGATGTGCTCATCCGTTAAAGTATTATAAAATTGGTCTTTCTGAGGTAAATTTGTTTCTTCTAATTTTAAATAATCATCAATATAACTGTAAGGAAATACACCTTTTTGCCGAATAAGTTTAAATCTTTCTTCATCATTGAAAATTTTTTTTATTTCCTTACATTGTTCATCTTTTAAGCTTTCAGAGAGTTTTGATAAAGAATGGGATAGAAATTGAAAAGAATCAATAAACCTTAATGATATATTTTTTTTCTTAGCCTTTTGTGTCTTTTTATCAAAATAGTTATCCACATGAATAAGCTTTTCAAATGAAATATATTTTTCCTTGTTTTGTGCGATAACTGTTAGTTGTTCTTTGTTTAAGCATAATTTTTTAAGAAATAGATGAGAATCATAATTACGCAAATTATGCAATATAACTGGAATAAAGTTAGGTATTCTGTAATTTATGTTGCAGAGTGAATGAGCTGGACCTCTATAAAGACCGGTTATATGACAATGATCTGCAACCCTGTCATTTAAAAGAGGTTTATTACAAATATGACAAACTTTTTGTCCAGTTCGTTCAAAGGGATCATTTTTTTAGGAGCCTTTAAATATTTATTGTATATGTTATACACATCTCTTTCTAAAGAATTTATAAATAATGTATCACAATTTTGACCTCTATATTTTTCAAATTTAGAATAATTATCGTCGAAGGAACATTTAATGTAATAGGCAAATGAATGTGGAATATGTTCATATTGTTTTAAGGTGTATGAAGTATTAGGATTTTTATCAACATTGTCATTATTTAAAGGCTTTAAAATGCATTCAAAATCTGCATACACCACGAAAGGAACTTTCATTTGTTTATGATAATTTACAAATTTCAAAATATTATCATATGAATAGTTTCCAAACTTATCTTTTATTAATTCTTTAGAAGGTAGATTAATTCGTAAATGATCACAATCATAGCTATTGTGTTGTAATAAATTTTCTTCTGTAGGGAAATATTGTAAACAACCATCGCAAATATATTTTTTTTCGTGATGTTTAGAAATTTGTGCAGAAACTAGTTTTGATAAATCTTTAATATAGCAATAATGAAAAGTTTTTTCATCATCATCACTTATTAACAATAAATTGACATGTTGTTTTTTTTAATCGATGAATAATAAAGTGGACCAATTACTTCATACCCCTTTTTAGGATTTATAATTTCTAATCCATATACATTAATAGAAAAGTTATTTTTTTCTTCAAAAATCTTAATGTTCTTTAGCAACATTGGAAATTCTATACCTGACATATCCAAAACAGAAGAGTAGTGTGGGTAGGATGAAGTTTCAAAATCTAATCCGCGTGGTTGGTGAAGAGCAGACACAACTGCCCAGGCGAAGCAAAAGTTGTCATCATTCCTAATGTTGATCACAGCTTGACGTCTCTTGATCTCTTGAGGAAGTTCGATAAAAGATGAGGCTCTCAGCGGATTGTGCTTGTTAACATTAATTTCCAAATGAAGTAAATTCATCAAAGCCCATCCTGCAACGTAAAAATTAAAAAATTACTTTTTTTGTTGCTGTTGTAAAATCGAAAATAAATTCTTTACCTGAATCTCTTTCTGCAAATTCGTCAGCTTTCTGGTCAATAATGGTGCAGATTTGCTCTAACAGTTCTTTTTTCTGATATCCCTGGCAAATGACTTGGAACGGCGCATTAAAAGATTTGACATCATAGCTGTCGCTGCTGGGGTTAAAATAGAAACCGAACAGTTCCATATTTAGCTTGATACATTTATGTTTCTGCAGTTCTTGATCTATTAGATGTGCAATTTTGTATTCCAAATGTTGAAAATATTCTTTCACATTTATGAAGTTTTGGTGTGAGGAAATCCTATAAGATATTATTCGTTCCCTGAATGCTGACTTGATAATTTCAACACCTTCCTCCAAGCCTATTTTGGAATTGTTCTTGTGCACACTAGATCGAAGATGTCCACCCCATAGACTTTGGTTTATATTTTTCTTGCATTCTTTACAATATTTTACAATATTTGTAGAATCTATATAAATTAAGAAAAAAATATTTTACAAAATATTTTACAAAATATGACATGAAAAATAAAATGTTCTTACCTTTAACAAGCTTTGGTTTTTTCAACCAACTGTTGAGTTTTGTGGAATTTCCGTTAACATGTTTTTTAATATGTCGCAGTAAATTATCCTTTCTAGTAAAGACTTTATTACATGTTACACACTTATGCATTTCTGAAGTTTTCTGCATAATAATAATAATAATAAAATTAATATTGTGCAATTCTATTTAGTTATAGTCAAATTTTGAAAAAAGCAATTGCATTTTTGAAGTTCTTTGTATAATAATAAAATTAATATTGTGCATTTTTATTTAGTTATAGTCAAATTTTGAAAAAAGCAATAGAAATTAATTGACTTTATGAATCCATTTCTTCAAATGAGTCAACTAATTTGTCAAAGGCCTGTTTAACATAATTCACCGTACTTTCGTCTCCCTTTTTTAATTGTGATCAAATTAGTTAAATTTTGAATAGCGAAACCCAGACACTTAAGGTTTGCTATTTGTTTTTTATTTTTTTTATTAATTTTAAATTTTTTTTTAATGATAAATGATGGTTTCGAAATTGAATTTTGTTCAACTGGTGAATTATTAGGAGAAATATCCGAAGTCAAATTTGCATCAATTTGTTTTTCTTGCGGATCAGAATTTACAATAGCATATGGTGAATTAATAGAAGATATAGCCGAACTTAAATTTTGATCAATTTGTTTTTCTTGCGAATCAGAATTTACAATATCATATGGTGAATTAGTAGGACAAATAGCCAAACTTAAATTTTGATCAATTTGTTCTTCTTCCGAATCAGAATTTTCACTAAACAAAAAGGGAGAGCAAATTGGTCTCGGAGAATTAATTGGCGATTTTAATGTTAAATAATTTGGATTAGATTTTTGAAAACAAACAATATCCTCACAGCTAGAATTTTCAGTTTCGTCAATGTCATTCAGTTCTTCAAGAGTTTGTTTAGTTTTTGTTGTAATTAAGTCCTTTTTGTTGTCAATAATGTCATTAAGATCGTCAAGAGTTTGTTGTTGAGTAGCTGTTAATAAATATTTTTCGTTGTTGTGTTTGTTGGCATTATTCTGAACTTGGCTATTATAAATAATTTCATTTAAGTCCTGAATAGTTTGTTGTTGACTAGTTGTAAATACGTCTGTTTCATTGTTTTGTTGGTTTGCAAAATTCTGCATTTGAGTACATGTGTATAAGTCAAAGTCATTGTCAATTATTTTGCTAGAAATAAAAATAAAAATTTACCAAAATAGACACAATGTAAACACCAGAAAACTCGCGAGCTCTGCACAGTGTGAATGCAGAAATCAATTGCATTCGTCTTTCGTTGAGGCGATTTTATATGAAAAGCTAATCACATGTGTCCTACTTAAAGTTGAACGACAATCTCTAAAAACCACTTTCCCAAGCCGATTAACAACCTTACCCCCCCCCGGACCCCTCTGCATCTTCCGAGACCAAAATCCCGGTTCCCCAATTTCGGGCTACCCTCTTCAGGTTAAGTTAAGTTAGGTTAGGTTATGTTAGGTTAGGTTAGGTTAGGTTAGGTTAGGTTAGGTTAGGTTAGGTTAGGTTAGGTTAGGTTAGATTAAAAAAAGAAGAAAAGAAAAAAGTAGAAGGAAAGAAAAAGAAGAAGGAAGGAAAAAGGAGAAGGAAGGAAAAAGGAGAAGGAAGGAAAAAGGAGAAACATATAAAAAAGACAAATACGGAAGGGAGAGAAAGAAGATAAGGTGAGAGTGAGGGGGGTTTAAGGGGGGCGAAGCCACCCTTAGGGGGGTCGGCGGAGCGGGGAGGGGGGCGAAGCCCCCCTTGGCTCCCCCCCCGAGGAAACTGACAGGGAAATGGACAGCGAAAAAAGAAACAAAAAAAAAAAAACTTAAGTATTGCAGGTAGTAGCGGTGGTTGATGGGAGATACAATCTTAAGAACATCCACTCGACGATCATAAAGTATCATTCGCTGTAATATCAGTTGTCGATATTATTTTATAAGCTATAACCAAAATTGTTTTTTATCAAATATATCTATCTAAATCTAAAGCTCCTAACGATGGCAGAAAATATGATTGGAAACGCTGACCAAATTGAAGAAAATAATGTAGAGAACGCCGCTCAAATTGAAGAAAGAAAAGAAATTTTTATTAACTTGGAAGGCGATTCCATCACTTATAAACATTCATTTTTGGACAAATCATCTAGGCTTGTTATATATTTATTCTTAT